>JALIGW010000001.1:17649577-18207077 GCA_023053685.1 Diadophis punctatus similis | reverse complement strand
GGAGAGGACAGGCACATTTAGACTTGCAAGATTCTGTTATTACAATTTTATAATAAAAGTAGCATTAGCATTCATAACTTTGGTTTCCTAGTCTAGTTTACTTTGGAGGACTGACAATTACTCATATAGTCTATCACACATGCTATGATTTAATGGTTTGAAGCAACATATCTGGGCTGTAAAAACCCAACTGAGCACTAGATGGCAGTAAAGAGTTAGCATTTTCTGCATCGCTTTGTTATCAACCAGTGATTTTTAAGTCACTTTTGGAACTTTGCAAACATGCTTTTTGTGCTATTGTGAAATATCTACCACGGGGAGAAGGTTTATCAAAATAATAGCCATCATGGGTGGTTGGTCATATGTCCCATAGACCATGGTTGACAGTGTTGCTCTGTTATCTCCGTGCCTGCACCATGGATACCTTGCAGGCCTGCTGGGATCTACGAGAGAATCCTAGTTTACAGCCTACGCATCCACTGATCTTAGAAGGGCTTTCCCACCTTGATCGTCTGAAGATCTTTCAGATCACCAACTGTCATCCAGCTAATGTAGTCAATAGCCATGCTGGCCTGGGGTGATGGGAATTGTAGTTCAAGATATCTGAAAGACATCAGGTTGCAAAGCTTTGAAGATAAAATGTGTGTGTGTGTGTGTGTGTGTGTGTGTGTGTGTGTGTGTGTGTGTGTGTGTGCCTGTATAACTTTTCATCATGTATTTACTTTGATCATAGATCAAATGCTAGGAGATAAACATAAATCTCCCTCTTTAGGGTTTTCTCAAGGTGGTTGGCATGCAGTTAACTAAACTCTCAACCCTCCCAGTTCTTTCTTGGTTTGTCCCTCCCTAGATCTTGCGCCCATTATCCAGCTCACTCCCTACGGCACCTTTAAGTTTCTCTCTTTTCTCTCTGGTATTTAAATGGATCCACACCCAACTTCGCCCTTTTACTAATAATTGCACATACACAATTAATCAAATTCGACCGGAGCCTGTAAACCTTTTCTGAGAAAAGGCTATGTAATCCCGAGGACAGAATGTCACCCAGCCTGAAGATGCCAAAAAAGTTAGCTTAGCAAGGAAGACATTTTATTCACCAAATGCATCCTGGTTTTACTGGAACTGGGGAGCTAGTTGAGAAAGACAATGGGATAAGAAAGATGGAGAGAGGAGCACCCCGGTGGGTTTTTTTTTAGCAATATTCTTTATTTTCCATTCTTCTTCTGATAATTCCCCCATGTTTCTAATTAAATTGTCCTCTTGTAAACTGGTTTCTGCTTATCACTATTTCCTCTCACAAATAAATAACATTTTAAAAACCTTCTCTGTTGAGTGGAGAAATCTATTATGGAATAACCTCTCCACCACCTTCTCTTCAGCAAAAGTAGTTTGGCCACAGATATCTATTCTTTGGTAGCATCCTTTTTTGGAATGCTACCTTTAGAGTCATTGATCTAACACACAGCAGGAAAATTATTGATGTGAACAAGCAGCCAGCCCGGATGGTTGAAGGGCAAGAGCATCCAGCTAGGAGCTGCTGAAGGGCAGAATAATGTGTCCCAGTCAGCCTGCTGGGCACGCCTAAACTAGCTTGTTGGAAAACAGCATCCTATTGCTTGAGTTGAAATAAGATGTATCCTTCTGTCTTATCCGTATTGATGTAGGGAGGGAGAGAGAACTATTTTGAACTTTGCTTCAGGAAATAAAAAATATTTGCCAGCCTGTTGGGACCATTTATTTATTAAACACATTTATATGCCCACCCAACTCACGCTCCAGGCAGCTTAAATAACTAAATTATCAGATAAATTACTTCTCGTCCCTTCTTCCTCTCAATTTGTTTCTGACCCTAATGCAGTGGTGGGATTCCAAATTTTTTCCTACCGGTTCTATGAAAGAGTGCTTTGCGCACGTAGCACTCAAAGACCGCCCTCGGTGTCAGTGCTGGTGAGCTGAGCTGTTGTTTAGCTCAGCTGAGGCGCGGCAATCCACTCTGCCACGCGAATCAGCTGAGCTAAAAAAGCAAGAGACTATAGGACAAGGAACGGCAGGGGCAGGAGGGTGGGGCCAGCCAGAGGTGGTATTTGCTGGTTCTCCGAACTACTCAAAATTTCCGCTATCGATTCGCTCGAACCGGTCCAAACCGGCTCAATACCACATCTGCCCTAATGTGCTGTTTTTGACTTGGTGGACTTAAGATGTCACTACCTTCTTTCAAGCAAGTCTAATCAATAGCAATAGCAATAGCACTTAGTGCTTTACAGCCCTCTCTAAGTGGTTTACAGAGTTCAGCATATTGCCCCCAACAATCTGGGTCCTCATTTTACCGACCTCAGAAGGATGGAAGGCTGAGTCAACCTTGAGCCAGTGAGATTTGAACAGCTGAACTGCAGCTAGCAGTCAGCTGAAGTAGCCTGCAGTGCTGCACTCTAACCACTGCGCCACCTCAAGTTCTAGGATGAGTTCGAGCCTTTCTCCATCAGAGCGGAGGAAAGTAGAAAGAAGAAGCATGGGCTTCTCAGCAGTGGCACCCAGCGATGGGATTCCCTTCCCAGAAGATCACTCATTACTGAACGTGACATCACTTGGACAAGTAATGAAATATTTCATGTTTTTGAGGTGGTTTAGATTTGTTTTCATCCATTTTTATTAGCCATGTTAGCAACTGGTAGGTTGATTTATACATTCTTAGTGCTTCTACTTATGGATAGTGTCATGGTGACTTTTTAATAGCATTGTA
The DNA here is from genome assembly GCA_023053685.1 of Diadophis punctatus similis. Classification (NCBI taxonomy): domain Eukaryota; kingdom Metazoa; phylum Chordata; class Lepidosauria; order Squamata; family Dipsadidae; genus Diadophis; species Diadophis punctatus. The sequence goes on along the minus strand of JALIGW010000001.1, from coordinate 18,204,337 downwards.
AAGCACTCCAATAATCCACAGAATGAAATTCTGATGTTTTTAGTAAGCTGTTTAGGAACTTTATTTATTTAGGGAAAGAGCTCTATGTCTTTCATGCATTCCTATCTGAGTTAAGTATAAAATATGGCAAGAAATCATACATACTTACAGACACAGGCCATTTAACAAGAACTACTGTAAATGCATAGATTGCAATCTTCATGTGCTCAGAATGTATACAAGCCTCAGCTATTTCCATTTTTTTATAACTTCTGCAATCCTTATACATTAAATCAAAAGAAAAATATAGTGAAATTATTTGCCTGATTTAAAAACAACAGGAAGAAGAAATATTCTGATCATGGACACTATTGCATTATAACCATAACTGAAATTATTGTTTTACCATGACTGTATTGAAGTCTGCTCCCCCCCCTTTTTTAAAAAAATGCTAAATCTACTTCCTTTGGAATAAGGAATCGTGGTTGGTTGCACAGTCAGACAGATGTTTAAATTGGATTGGCATTTTTATCTGCCTATTGAGTTCTTCCCAAGGACCTGGGATAAGCAGATTTTGTTGGATGATACCTTTGTATCATCCCAGGATGTAAGCTGTTTCAAATAAAGCTGACTTTTGCAATTGACTGCTGTGGGTTTGTCAATGCCGATATTGTTCAAGTGATTCTCCAGAAGTTTAGGAATGTGCCTTTTCTATTGGGACTATCTTTGCTTTGTTTTGCCACAGTCGTTCTACTTCTATTTGCAGGTCTTTGTATTTGTATTTCTCTCCAGTTCTTTCTTTTGTATTCTGCTGTTTTTAGGTACAGCAACGTCCACCATCAAGGCTTTTCCAACATTCTTATTTTTTAAAAATAGTTAAGTCTGGGATATTATGTGATAGATCCTTGTCTGTTTGAATTCTTAAGCCCCAGAGCACTTTTGCTTCTTCATTTAATAGAAATTTTCTATTACAGTATTATTTCTTTGTCCCAGTAGTTCTTGCTTCCAGGCAAATGTTATTTCTTGCAGATATTCCAATGCATTATTGTTGCTACTTTGTCATGCTGTTGTTTGTAATCCGTGCAGTCTTCCTGCAGAGCTAACTAGATAGTTCACTGTTTCTTCAGTTTCTTTGTAGACATGAAATTTGCCATATGTTGCTATCTTCTCAATTCTAGCTTTATATGAATTTTTCTTTAAGGCTTGGTCTTATGCAGCCAAAATCAATCTTTCTAACTCTTTTTCCAATTTTCTTATTCTTAACTATTGCCAGGTTTGTTGTTACGTATTTGCTTTGCCTGGTTTTTTTTTTTTAATGCACTGGCCATGTAATACTTTACCTTGCTATGTCTCTTTTCTATTCTTCAGTTGGCCTTTATTGTATGCCAATTTGGTCTCTCCAGTGTTCAGTTAGCCTTCATGATGTACTAGCTTCAATGCATCTTCTTCCTTCAGATAGTCTTCCAATGCCCTTTTTCCTTCTTCAACTGTCTGGTCTACTTGCAACATTCCACATCCCCATCAGTGGTGGGTTCCTACCAGTGCGGTCCACTCTATAGCACCGGTAGTGGCCCGCTGGTGATGTCACAGTACCGGTGCGGTCGGTTGCCGGTGCCTGGGCACCACCATTTTTAAAAAAAATTAAATTTTTTAACAAAAATTTTCTTCTGTGCATGCCCAGAAGCCGAGCTTCCAGCACTGCACATGCGCTGCCTTCCTACCCCACAGTGAGTCCAAGCAGGGGAGGATGGCTGAGGGAGCGTGTGAGACGCTGAAAGAACAGGCGGCAGGAGCTATCTCCATTCCCCTCCCTTCAGCAGTCCGAGAAGCCACGAACATGCGGTGATGATCCTAGGCATTTTCGCACGTTTGAGGCTCCTCGAGCTGCTGAGGGAAGGGGGAATGGGTGGCAGGACCTATCTCAGTTCCCCTCCCTTCAGCAGTCCGAGAAGCCACGCCCACCCGGTCACATGGCCAGCAAGCCATGCCCACCCGGTCACATGGTTGGCAAGCCACAGCCACAAAATAAGCCACGCCCACAGAGTGGTAGTAAAAAAATTAGGAACCCGCCCCTGATCCCCATGTATATGTTCAGGTGGTTGTTGTTCAAACTGTAAAATGCTCTTTTCAAAAAAATGAAGAAAGGATGGTGTCATCATCAGCCTAAGCAGAGGACCACACACAGTTCTCCCTCGCATCCTATTTTGGTGTTTGGGGGGCAGAGCTAGAGAAACACTGCTACAGTTCTTTTGTGGACATGCTGGTTTTCAGCTGGTTTTAATCAATTCCCAGAATCTCCATCCAGCTTAATCAAAACATACTGGGAAGTGATGTCCAATATATTTAAAGGTGGAGGGAGATTTTGTTATAATGATGAGTCATCAGAAGATCCTACTGCCCTGCTAAAGGTCACTTCAAAATCCCATATAAATGGATCTGGTCTGGATCTATTTTCTAACACGCCCCTCTTCAGAAATTGCAGGCAAAATCATGAACATGAAATGATTGTGAAACTGGAGGAGACTAGCAGATGACCAGACAGGAAATTTAGCAGCAGAATCTCTGGAGTCAGAGCTGTTCTCGGAGGAGACAAGATCAAGAGGTTACCTGAGGCGATGGATGTGTTTGGGAGATGATCCAAAGGCGGAGGCTGAAGTAGACGGAAGTTATGAGGAGACAGGCGGTTGGGCCAGGCAGATTCTCTACAGACGTGTTGAAATCCTGAAGAAGCAGGCTGAACATTTTGTCAGAGAGGAAGAAAGCAAGCCAAGCCCTAAGGAGGACCAAAACTACTGGAAGATGTGATAACTGGATTTCCTGATGGTTTTTTTAAAAAAACACTAATACTAAAACATCCACCTCTAAAAAGCTACACACAACAGCCACCATATAAAAACACCTGCCAGGGTTCCAAATAGCACTCGAGCAGAAATCAGAGTCCAAGGCAATCGGTTTACCAAAGTTCCAATTTAATGCAGAGACCATGTTGGCAAGCGCATGGAGAAACCCAAATCTAACTTTCCTCCCAAGTTCCTGCCCTTTTCCCCCACCCCCAACTGGGTCAAGTTAGCCACTCATCTTCTGCCAGCGTGGCAATTCCTTCTCCCAGCTTCCTGCAGGTGTTGGACAAAGGACGACCTTGGGGAACTAACCAAGAATGTGTTATCTCTAATGTGTTTCTTCCTCATAGAATCCCCCCTCCCAGTCCGTAGTCTTCTGCGTAGAAACGTGTCAAACGATGCTTTGACAACACCACACACAGAACAGCCAAGAGCACACAGAGAAGCTCCCTGAAGATGGGCTCCAGCATGAGTCCGAAGCTCGGAAGACAAAAGCTCTGGTTCTGGTGACCAACCCAGATTGGATCCTGCAAAACTAATACTGTAGCAACTGCAGCAGTGGTGGGTTCCTACCAGTGCGGTCCACTCTATAGCACCGGTAGCGACCCACTGGTGACGTCACAGTACCGGTGCGGTCGGTTGCCGGTGCCTGGCCACCGCCATTTTAAAAAAAAATTTAAAAAAAAAAATTCTTCTGCGCATGCCCAGAAGCCGAGCTTCCGGCACTGCGCATGCGCTGCCTTCCTACCCCACAGTGAGTCCAAGCAGGGGAGGATGGCTGAGGGAGCGTGTGAGATGCTGAAAGAATGGGTGGCAGGACCTATCTCAGTTCCCCCTCCCTTCAGCAGTCTGAGAAGCCACGAACGCGCAGTGATGATCCCAGGCATTTTCGCACGTTCGAGGCTTCTCGAGCTGCTGATGGGAGGGGGAACGGGCGGCAAGAGCCTAGGATCATTGAATGGGGAGAAGCATTCAGGCCGGACAGAGCCTCCTAGAAGAACTGCTGCCGCGGTCTTGCTGCTCCCGCTGCGGGGGGCTGCATTGAGGGTGGGCAATGCCCCCCCTGCTTCTCCAGCCGCTGCCAAGATCCCGAGGCCCACGCCCACCCAGTCACATGGCTGGCAAGCCACACCCACAAAATAAGCCACGCCCACAGAGTGATTGTAAAAAATTAGGAACCTGCCCCTGAATTGCAGGACTGATCACCTCCCTTCCACTGAAATCCAGTCAGGACAAGGATGCTAGAAAATCAGGCCCCTGACCGACTCTTCTCTGCATTGTTCCCTTAACTAATTCCCCACCCTGAAGCTGTTGGGACCAAACATACCAGAAAGGATAAGAGTTAACACGCTGCTGATTGGCTAGCCCTTGTCAGAATCATTAAGTCACCCTTCCCTTCTTGGAGAAGATTTTCAAATGGATTAGCTGACCTTGGATAATCTAAAAAAGCTAAGCACTGTCAAACCTTATTAGGACTTGGAGGAGAGACTGACAGGAGACCCGTCCCAGGGCTGTAGGCTACACTAGAAAGTTTAAAAACAAAAAAACCTGAAAGAAAGCAATGGGAAGCAACTTCTTTCATATTATGATGAAAAATATATGGAGATTTCCAGAAGTCACCTGGGATTGAACTTGACTCAAAGGAGGTTTTATCTTTTGCATTTACAGTGTTGTTAAGATTGCATAGGTTCAGTAATAAGCAAAAGGCACAAACACAAAATAATATCAACGATTAAAGTTGCTAAATTTGAAGAAAACAAGGAAAGGGTCATTCCAAAGCAGGAACAAAAAGGAAGAAGCAATTCACAATCAGTTCTGGGGAGTTTGGCTAAATACAGTGAACCCTCGTTTTTCGCGGGGGTTACGTTCCAAAAAGAACCCGTGATAGGCAAAATCCGTGAAGTAGTAACCTTTATTTTTTTTACAATTATTATACAATGAAATACTCCATAATACATTGAAACCAAAGAACAAAACCTTTTTACAGGCCCAAGCATTTGTTTAACAAATAAATACACATGAGTCCAGGGGTGAAATCCTCCCGGTTCGCTCTTACCTGTTGGTCGCCGCACAGCCCAACAACCTGGTGGCGTTCGCGGCGCGGGGCTTCCCCCGCCCGCTTCCCCCGCCCGCCTGTACGCCGGCATCTGCATTCTTTTGCCCTCTGCGCAAGCAGAACGCTTTGCGCATGCGCAGAGGGCAAAAGAACGCAGATTCCGACATCCAGGAGAGACTGTTTAGCCAATCAGAATGCAGAACACAATGCACGATGCAAATCCGTGAAGCAGCGAGACCGTGAAAGGTGAACCGCGATATAGCGAGGGATCACTGTATGCAAACACAATGCAGGACCCAAAAGTGTTCGTTCCTGCATACCTAAGGCTAAAAAAGGGTGTTAGGGGATGTTGGCACATTCCCCCCATTTCTCGGATGCTTGAAAAAGTCTTGACATACAGTAGAGGTAGTCCTCGATTTACAACAGTTCGCTTAGTAACCGTTCAGAGTTACAACGGCACTGAAAAAAGTGACTCGTGACCGTTTTTCCCACTTGAACGACTGTTGTGGCATCCCCATGGTCACGTGATCAAAATTCGGACACTTGGCACAACTGCTTCATATTTATGACAGTTGCAGTGTCCTGGAGTAATGCGATCACCTTTTGTGACCTTCTCACAAGCAAAGTCAATAGGGAAGCCAGATTCACTTAACAACCCTGTTACTAACTTAACAACTGCAGGGATTCACTTAACAAATGTGGCAAGAAAGATCATAAAATGGGGCAAAATTCGCTTAACACATGTCTCACTTAGCTACATAAATTTTGGGTGGTCATAAGCCAATGATATGAATTTTAGGTGGTCACATAAGCAAATGACAAAAGGGACGCGGTGGCTCAGTGGCTAAGACGCTGAGCTTGTTGATGGAAAGGTCGGCAGTTCAGCGGTTCGAATCCCTAGTGCCGCGTAATGGGGTGAGCTCCCGTTACTTGTCCCAACTTCTAACAACCTAGCAGTTCGAAAGCACGTAAAAAATGCAAGTAGAAAAATAGGGACCACCTTTGGTGGGAAGGTAACAGCGTTCCGTGCGCCTTTGGTGTTTAGTCATGCCGACCACATGACCACGGAGACGTCTTCGGACAGCGCTGGCTCTTCGGCTTAGAAACGGAGATGAGCACCGCCCCCTAGAGTCGGAAACGACAAGCATATATGTGCGAGGGGAACCTTTACCTTTTAAGCCAATGATTACTTGTATTTAGTATGACAATCTTCATGTAAATTGTATGCATGTATGGTTGAACATGCTAATAGTTCTCTCTGCAATCAGGAAGCCCAATAAGGCAGATAGATTCCCAGTTCTTGAATACAGCTGTCAGCTCACATGCATAAAGATATTTTAAAGGAATTACCGGTAGTCATGATTTCTTTAAATAAACAAAGTATGGTTGGTGGGCGGGGACAGGGATGACAATATGTGCATGCTAAGATCATCACACAAATGTCCCACTTATATACAGGTAGTCCTTGACTTCCAACCACCAGTTTAATGAATGTTCAAAGTTATGACACTGAAAAAAGGCTACTTATGACTGGTCCTCACACTTATGACTGTTGTAGCATCCCCATGATACATGATGAAAATTCAGGTGCTTTGAAACCAGCATGTATATACAATGCCTACAATGTCCCAGGATCATAACGACTGCCATTGGTGAACTGCCCAGCTGGCATCTGACAGGAAAAGTCAATAGGGAAGCTGGATTCACTTAACGACTGTGTAATTCACTTAACTGCAATGATTCACTTAACAACTGTTTCAAAAAAGGTGGTAAAATTGGAGTGACTTAACAGCCATCTTGCTTGGCAGTGGAAATTCTGGTCCCGGTTGCAGTCATAACTCAAGGAGTAGTTGTGTTTGCATCTGGCATTAGGTCACAAACACATAATGGCTGTATTTCTGTGATGATGTCATTATACACATGTCATTATTTTGGCCCCATCACCGTTTGTTTTAGAACCACTGGAACACGGGATAAATGCAATGGTATACCTGTTGGGTTAAGAAAAACTTCACAGAAAAAAATTATTGAAGGATTGGAAAGAAGAAACACCAAAGGCACCGGGCAGTAGGTACTAAGTGGTTTCCAACTTCTTTATACCAAAATTTGCCCTCTTCTTGCATGAGCGTGATGACCTTGTCACAACCAAGTAAGCCTGGTTAACCGATGCTACCAAATGGCAGCAGTGTTTCTAGTCCTCAGTTTAAACTGGGGGATTCTTTCACATCGTTTTGCAGATTTTTTTCCCCCATCCCGAAAAACTTTTGTAAACATTATTACCCTACTTTCCTGCTTATTCTAACATAAAATGCGCGAGATGTTGTGGGTGTGCATAGATACACCCACATTACACCTATATTGTGCGAGCTGCATTGGCTTCCCATTGGTCTCTGGATGCAATTCAAGGTGTTGGTGATTACCTTTAAAGCCTTATATGGCTCAGGGCCAGAGTATCTTTGGGACCGCCTTCTACCACACACCTCCCAACAACCAGTCAGATCCCACAGGGTTGGTCTGCTTCGGGTCCCGTCAGCTAAACAGTGTCGGCTGGCGGGCCCACGGGCGAGAGCCTTCTCTGTGGCTGCTCCGGCTCTCTGGAACCAACTACCCCCTGAGATCTGTACTGCCCCCACCTTACTGGCCTTCAGGAAAGCTGTAAAGACCTGGCTCTTTCGACAGGCCTGGGGCCAATGACCTTATTGTAAGAACTAGTGAGGTCAGCCCACGAACGAATGGATGGTTGAATCGTTTTTAATTGAAATTATGTTTTTAATTTTGTTTTTTAGGATGTTTTTATATTGACTATATTTGTGTTTGCTGTGAGCCGCCCAGAGTCCCTGCGGAGTTGGGCGGCATAGAAATGCAAATAATAAATAAATAAATAAATAAATAAATAAATAAATAAATAAATAAATAAATAAATAAATAAATAAATAAATAAATAAATAAACAAACAAACAAACAAACAAACAAACAAACAAACAAACAAACAAACAAACAAACAAACAAACAAACAAACAAACAGAATTCCCCCCTTTTAGTTTGGATTGACACTATAGTGCATGACATTCAATATGGAATTCTATTTGCCCAGAATTATAACCTATAGCAGTGATGGTGAACCTATGGCACGGGTGCCACAGGTGGCACGCAGAGCCATATCTGCCGGCACGCGAGCCGTTGCCCTAGCTCAGCTCCAGCGTGCATGTGCGTGCATGCCAGCTGATTTTTGGCTTGCGTGGAGGCTCTGGGAGGGCGATTTTGGTCTCCGGAGGGCCTCCGGGGTGGCAGGGGGAGCGTTTTCACTCTCCCCAAGGTCTAAGAAAGTCTCTGGAGCCTGGGGAGGGCAAAAAACGGGCCTACTGGGCCCACTGGAAGTCGGGAAACAGGGGAGTGGGGGGGTCATGCACGCATGCGCTGGGGAATGAGGCAAGTTGGGGGCTTTGCATTATGGGTGTGGGCACGCACGCGTGTGCGCGCATTATTTCGGCACCCGAGGAAAAAAAGGTTCGCCATCACTGACCTATAGTAAGATTGTAGGTTGTTCCATTGCTTCAAATGTGAATTTCCAAAGGCGGAAGAGGCATTTTTGTGAACCTGCATTGCATTCTCTCTCTTCCTTGATTTTTACTGTATTCGGTTTCCCAATGCTGCAAAAGATCTGATGCAACCAGCTTCAGCTCCCTCTCCTTCATCACGCTTCCATAGTTTGCTCACTGCTTCCTTTCTTCTGCCTTCACACAACCGATCCCCAAGGGTTCAAACTAAATCCATGCTCCAGTAATTGAGTTTCCCCACAAGTGTTCCCACCTATATTTTCTCATCTTGCTTGCAGGGCTGTTTTGTCAAAAAAACCTCGTCCAAGTCCAAGCACATCATTTCCACCGCTATAGACCTGCCAGCTCTTATGCTCACATCCTTGATGGAATTTATCAGATTGGTTAAAGTTCTCTGTCCTATTAGAAGCTAGCAAAGCTTCTCCTTGAGTGGCCTCTGCTCCTTCGGATGACCTTTCCAGGGATTATTTTCATTCTCCCTTCAGATCATAAACTCCCAGGAGCCGCTTGCTCTAGCAAAGGGGAAATTGATGATGGATCTACTTTGTTCTTATACAGGCTCATCCTCACACCTCTCTAATTAATAGCAATAGCACTTGGACATATACCACTTCACTGTGCTTTCCAGCACTCTCTAAGCGGTTTACAGAGTCAGCATGTTGCCCCCAACAATCTGGGTCCTCATTTTACCCACCTCGGAAGGATGGAAGGCTGAGTCAACCTTGAGCAGGTCAGGATCGAACTCCTGGCAGTGGGCACAGTTAGCCTGCAATATTGCATTCTAACCACTGAGCCACCACGGCTCCTTAATTAATAGCAATAGCACTTAGACTTCTATACCGCTTCACAGTACTTTACAGCCCTCTCTAAGCAGTCTACAGAGTCAGCATATTGCCCACCAAAATCTGGGTCCTCATTTTACCGACCTCAGAAGGATGGAAGGCTGAATCAACCTTGAGCTGGTGAGAATCGAACTGCCAAACTGCTGGCAACCGGCAGTCAGCAGAAGTATTTATTTATTTATTAATAAAATTTATTTATTAATAAAATTTCTATGCAGTAGTCTGCAATACTGCGTTCTAACGTTTTAACTTCCCAGAGGCTGGTGGGAGGAGCTGCTGCCTGTGAGTGGAAGAGACCGAGAGGGAGTACAGAGGATAAAGGTAGCAGTCCGCGCACTTAATGGCATGCAAATCATATAACTACAAACCAAAAATAGCAAAAATACATTCAGGGTTAGTGCGCTTGACATTGTGATTTTATTCTATTTCAAAATGACTGGCTTAGTTCAGTGTAATACTTGTTTTTCAGTTGTGTTTCGAAGTACTCTCTTCAAATTTGGATACTGTCCACTTTGTAAACAAATTACTAGTCTACGTGGACAGATTACCTATCTAGAATCTCTAATCTGTGCTCTCCAAGCAGAAATTAGGTGCCCAATTCAGCCATTCCTCTCTATTGAGCTGCCGCGCTATCAGCCCCCTCTATCACAAAGATCCTGCAGGAGAAGGGCAGTATGGACAACCATGGGATCTGGCAGGGTGAGAGCTGTGAACCATAAACACAAAGCTTTTGCTGTGTCCCAGCATAACAGATATAGTCACCTTGCTGACATTAATAGGGACACTAAAGTGACAGGTCAAGGTACTTGTGATAATGATAACTCAAATAAGCAAAGGATCGTGGTCCGAGATGAAGAACTTACTTTGGAAAGGGGAAAGTGTGAATCAGGTATTACACAACAGTCACACAAGAGCAGCAAGGTATCCAAAAAGAGAAGCCACCTTCTGGTTGGTGATTCAATTGTAAGGGATGTAAATTTAGGAAAGGATATGGGGGTTTTGAAAGAGGTCAGGTGTCTGCCAGGTGCTACTGCCAGCAGAGACAAGAGGCATATTCTTAAAAATAGTCAAGAATGCCACTAAGGACTGTGATGTCGATGGTATTATACATCTTGGCACAAATGATCTGTCCCAAAAAGATGTACTTTCTGTGCAGAATGACTTCCAGAGCTTGGGGGTATGAACTTAGTAGTATAGGTTGTAGGCTCATCTTTTCAGAGGTTTTACCAGTTTATAAGGAACAAAAAGGGGAAGACCAGAGTGTAGCAGAGTTTAATGTGTGGCTAAAGGAGTGGTGTAAAAGGGAAGGCTTTGGTTTTATTAGTCATGATGTCTGCAGCTGGTCCAATGAAAAACTGTACAAAAGAGATGCATCCATCAAAGAAAGGGACTGAGTTACTTGGTATTAAATTCACAGATTTCCTGGATAAACATTTAAACTGAACAGCGGGGACAGAGAATTAATTGAAACGATCTCATGAGAAGTTAGATCAGTGGTTCTCAACCTTCCAAATGCCGCGACCCTTTAATACGGTTCCTTATGTTGTGGTGACCCCAACCATAAAATTATTAGAAAACTCAGGGGTGGGTTCTAACTTACCTTGCTGCTGGTTCGCTTCCTCCTGCACTGCGTGGCCGCACCTTGTGGGCGCTCATGCGCACATATGCGCAGTGCTGAATTTTTTAAAAAAAAATTGCAAAAAAAGGCCGAAAACAAGATGGCAATGCATGCGCAGTGCCGGAAATTCGGCTTCTGTGCATGCTCAGAAGTTTCCATGGTACATTTTTTTTGCAGTAGTCTATTTGCACGTGGGTGGACCCGCCTGGAGACGGATAGAGGAGCGGTGTCTCTGTTCCTAAGACCATCGGAAATATGTGTTTTCCGATGGTCTTAGGTGACCCCTGTGAAAGGGTCGTTCGACCCCCAAAGGGGTCGCGACCCACAGGTTGAGAACCGCTGAGTTAGATTGAATGATGATGATTGCTTAGATCAGTCAGTTAATTTCATGGATAACCTTTTTCTTCCCAGTCTAACCATAGCTCCACAGTGCTTAATAGAAACTGGAAAAGTTTAACACTATGCACGGCTGGATAACCTACCGTATTTTTCGGAGTATAAGACGCACCGGAGTATAAGACGCACCTTAGTTTTTGGGAAGGAAAATAGGGGAAAACAATCTGCCTACCAGGTATTCATCTGGCTAGCATCCTTAGTCTGGTCAGCTTCAGCACATTATTTTATCCCCTGGTTAGGACTTAAAAAAAACCTTCTTCTGAGAGAGTAACAATGAAAGAACCTGCAAGCCAGTAAGAGCTGGGAAGATCGTTAGCACCTGGTTAGGGCTAAAAAAAACTTCTTTGGAGCAAGTAGAGCAATGAAAAAAAAACCCTGCAAAGACTTAGGGCTGGAAAAACATTCTTCTGAGAGAGTAACAATGAAAGAGCCTGCAAGCCAGTAAGAGCTGGGAAGATCGTTAGCACCTGGTTAGGGCTGGAAAAAACCTTCTTTGGAGCAAGTAGAGCAATGAAAAAAAAAACCTGCAAAGACTTAGGGCTGGAAAAACATTCTTTGGAGAGAGTAACAATGAAAAAGCCTGCAAGGTAAGAGCTGGGAAGATCTGTTAGCACCTAGTTAGGGCTGGGGAAAAAAAGCTACATTCGAAGTATAAGACGCACCCAAATTTTCAGCCACTTTTAGGGAGGAAAAAGGTGAGTCTTATACTCCGAAAAATACGGTATAGTGCTTATACCCCTATTGCAAACTTGACTTCTCTCCCCATCATACCATCTTTTTTCCTACTCCATTCCATTGTCTTCTTATATTTCATGTGGAAATTCCAGTTCTCAAACTGATGAACTTTTCCAGAAATATCTCTTGACCAATGTTATTCATGTCCACCAAGAGAATCTGTAGATTGTAGAATCAACCCCATCTCTCTTTCTCTCGCAATAGATGACACTTAGCTCGCAAGTCAGGTGCTGCATTGAGAATTGAAGTAGGAGTAAAATAGGTCTTGATCATCAGTTTTTATCAAGTACATTTGCAAATGGGCAGCCACCATTCTTTTCTTTTGGTCATCTTGCCCCCCATCCAAAAATGCTTTCTCTAAATAGTAATTATGAAAAACCAGCAGGTCCACCACTTCTCTCGACGTGCATTGGATACTTTCACCACCTTGAGTTATTCGTAAAATAAAAATGGGAAATAAAGCAAGGAAGCAAGGAAGTTGGGAGTTGGGCGGCCTATAAGAATGAACAAAATAAACAAACAAACAAACAAACAAACAAACAAACAAACAAACAAACAAATAAATAAATAAATAAATAAATGAGTAAATAAGTAAATAAGTAAATAAGTAAATAAGTAAATAAGTAAATAAGTAAATAAGTAAGGAAGTCCTAGGAAAGTAAGTCTCTCGCAAAAGGGAAGTTAACAACTCCCTGAATCCACTAAAACTCATCTCTCAAAATTTGATTCCTCGAGGCCTCTGTTGTATTCCACTACTTGTAGCATCTAATTTGTCTGCTTATTCATCCTGGAGCCAGTTCAAGATGCTGATACTTAATTCTTAAAGCAAAATCTGTCCTGGCATGCAAACATAAGAATGTCCATTATAGACATAGGGAAACTCTGTCCTGCAAATATTTTCTCTCTGGCCTTCTAACTTCTAACCTAGTTCCTAATTCTTCCTCTTCCTCTGTTAATTTCTCTTGTCCATCCTTGTGGAGTTTTTTTTTTCTTTTTTGAGTAAAATACAGGAAGGGTTTAACTTTACCCTCTCCTGAGCTGTATGAAATATTCCCTTTGCCATTGTCACTAAAGTGATCCTTCTCCTCCAGCATCTTCCTATATGGTTGCTGCCCAACCATATGAATAAGTTGGTAGGTGCCAACTTATTTTAGTTGGGAAGCTGGGAGAACCTTTTTTTTTGCAATTTTTTTTTACTCCACATATATACATCAATACATATACAATAACATCTTATCAGGTATTAACCTATATTTATACATTATTATCAAATAAACAAATAATCTTACATATATCATTATCAATTTGCTCTTCTGTTACCCCTCTACCATATCATATCACTCCCCTCTCTCTTACTTCCCTTCCTCTCCTCTCCTCTCCCTTCTTTCTCCTTCTCTCCCTTCTTCCTGTTTCCCTCTTCTTCCTTCCTCTAACTTTCTCCTCCTCTTTCTCAGCCTCTCCTCATCTCTCTTCTCCTTCCCTCCTCCTTCCTCTTCCTTTTAACTTTTTTTAATTTTTTGTATTTGTTTTATTTGTCAAGCATATATGATTATAAGCAAAGTATAAACAATAAAACATGATTGAATATATATGTAATAGTACAAGCATGAATAAGAGTAAAAGAGGTAAGAATATATGTGAACATTAGGACAGGAACGGTAGGCACGATTGTGCGCTTATGCACGCCCCTTACCGACCTCTTAGGAATGGGGTGAGGTCGATGGTAGATAATCTGAGGTTGAAGTTTTTGGGGTTAGGGGAAGAAACTACTGAGTCAGGTAAAGTGTTCCAGGCATTGACCACTCTGTTGTTGAGGTCGAATATTTTGCCATCAAGTTTGGAGTGGTTTACATTAAGTTTGTATCTATTGTGAGCTCGTGTATTAACCAGAGCATACAAAACATTTGCTAGACCAATCCTTGATTACAACTCATCTGTCTGGAACCCACACTACATATCAGACTTTAACACAATTGAGATTGTCCAGAGATACTTCACAAGAAGAGTATTACATTCCTCTGTTCACAACAGAATACCTTACGAAACCAGACTTGAAATTTTGGGACTTCAAAATTTTGAACTACACCGCCTTCGATCTGACCTAAGTGTAGCTCACAAAATTATCTGCCACAATGTCCTACCTGTTAACGACTACTTCAGCTTCAACCGCAATAATACATGAGCTCACAATAGATACAAATTTAATGTAAACCACTCCAAACTTGATTACAAAAAAATCGACTTCAACAACAGAGTGGTTAATGACTGGAACACTTTACTTGACTCAGTAGTTTCTTCCCCTAACCCCAAAAACTTCAACCTCGGATTATCTACCATCGACCTCACCCCATTCCTAAGAGGTCGGTAAGGGGCGTACATAAGCGCACAATCGTGCCTACCGTTCCTGTCCTAATGTACCCATATATTCATACCTCTTTTACTCTTATTCATGCTTGTACTATTACATATATATTCAATCATGTTTTACTGTTTATACTTTGCTTATAATCATATATGCTTGACAAATAAACAAATACAAATACAAATACAAATTATTGCGGTTGAAGCTGAAGTAGTCGTTAACAGGTAGGACATAGTGGCAGATAATTTTGTGAGCTACACTTAGGTCAGATAGAAGGCGGTGTAGTTCTAAATTTTCAACCTCCCTGCCTCCTCTCTTCCTTCTCTCCCCTCCTCTATCCCCTCTTCTTCCCTCTTATTTCCCCCCAGTATATCTATTCATACATATCTTATGAGTAACATCCAAGCAATTCATCTCACCAAATTTCCATAATTCCTAATACTAATAGTAACCTTAATTCTCTTCTATGTTAATACCTTGGAAGCTGGGAGAACCTTCATGTCTTGGTCTAACCCTGTTTGGCACAGACATACATTTTCAGCCCTCTTTGCCCATGCCTCCCTGGAATATCCCCCACTTCCCCCATACCATGATGAAACAACACAGACAGATTTCAGGAGTGGGGGGGATATAACATAAACAGTATGGTTACTTATTTAAAATGAACTCTCTCATAGTTTTTATTCCAAACCTTAAAATCAATCTCTTCAGGAATGATCTGGCATTTCCACATGCATACTTACTGTGTTATGGACTTTAATGGACCTCAAAACTGGTGTAGGAAGTTAGCACCCACCCCTCTCCTAGAAAAAATGAAATATCCTAGGAAATATTAAAAGG
This sequence comes from Diadophis punctatus similis, assembly GCA_023053685.1. Lineage (NCBI taxonomy): Eukaryota > Metazoa > Chordata > Lepidosauria > Squamata > Dipsadidae > Diadophis > Diadophis punctatus. Next base: position 18,189,112 of record JALIGW010000001.1, on the reverse strand, counting down.
CAAAATATATTCTATAGAATATCCCTGGAAACATGCTTTTAAGCAAACAAAAGACTCCTCTTAGCAGCCCCCACTTTTGTCAATGGGCCATTAAGGACTTGGCCCAGCAGCAGTCTTCTACATAACAAAGATTTATCTCCTTCAGTCATAGCCATATTAGGAATTGCCCAAGGCCCTTTCATTCAGCCAAGCCTGGGACAGACAAAAGCCTATAGAGTTGCCACTGCATGGCCTCCTGGGAGCCTGACCACCAATCAGTGCATTATATACACAGGAACAGGAAACTAAGAGGTGGGGCCCAACAGACGTTATAAAACCAAGGGACTCAGCATCTTCCCTCCCCTTTTTTCTCTTCACCCACATCTGGAAGCATGTAATCTACCTTTTCTGTACAGGGGCCTATGCCATGTGCTCCTGTCCACCATATTAAACCTTCTTTCCAAGCAACTTCCATGAATCCAGTGTCTTTTTCCCCACTTGGAAATGAACCCAGAAGGATATTCCTTACAACACTGGGAAGGGTGGGGAAAAACAATGGGGGGGGGAAATGACATCATCACAAGGAGCAAGGCAGTCAAATCATCATTCTGTCTAGGAGCCTCCCAGAATCTTAAACAGGGCCTGTTGTTCCTGGGAGATCCATGCTTTAATCCTAGGCAAGAAAATGTTCTCATCTCCAATCTGAGAAGTGCAGTTTTGCTTTTAAAATCTTCTATGGGTATCAGTTAAGAATGTTCCATTGGAGGCCTTTTCTGGGTATGAAATGCAAATGTGTATTTATTTATTTATTTATTTTAAAATATCTTTATTCAGTTTTTAAACGTTAAAAAACATACATAATAACACACGACATCAAAGAAAGAAAAAAAGAAAAGAAAAAAGAAAAAGGAAGGAAAAGGGGAAAAAAGGAAAAAGGAAAAGAGAATACAAACACTAATACACAAAAAACAGCAGCAAATGTGTATTTATGATGGGTTAGCTGCCCCCTCCCCTCTGCTGCCACCCCTTTTGCCCCACCCCTTTGAAAAGGCCATCACCACTGTTGAAATCCAGCTCTTAAAACCCTTAGTGGTGCTAAAAACCTATACCGTATATTTTGGAGTATAAGACGCACCCCTTTACCCCCAAAAAGAGGGTGAAAACTTGGGTGCGTCTTATACACCGAATGCAGCCCCACCCACCCAGCCACCCCCACCCTTTGGCCTCTGTCTTCCAGCAATTTACCTGCTTGCAGGAAAGAGGGAAGAGCCTGTAAAGCCAAGCAAGTCAGTAGCAATTTACCGATCTACAGCTGATTAGGTTTACCACGTGGGAAAATGAAAGTGAAACTAACTACAAAGAGGCAAATAGCTGGGAGAGACAGGCAGATTTTTATTTTTTGCTGAACTGGATGGAGGGGGTAAGTGAATAACTATAAATGTCTGTAGAATGTTCAAATTATTAGACTTATTTTTTAAAGACTGCTTTATTATTGTTCTAGAGCCAGGGGTCTCCAACCTTGGCAATTTTAAGACTTGTGGACTTCAACTCCCAGAATTTCACAGCCAGCTTTGTTAGCTTTGCTGGCTGTGGAATTCTGGGAGTTGCAGTCCACAAGTCTTAAAGTTGCCAAGGTTGGAGATCCCTGTACATCTAGACAACTTAACAAAATAAAGAAGCTTTTTAAAATAAATGCTTGCTCTGAAGAGGCCCAGTACTATTGTATCTTCTTTTAAATAATAGAGAATAATGTATACTTCCAGAAATTTTAATTAATTTTAACAGCTCTGTGCAAGTATAGTATGAAATGTAACAGTGTCCTGTTTAGTATTAGAGTTTAGTTACCTTGGAGTAGATCTATTTAAATAATTGGGAAAAGTTAGTGTGACTACATTTAAGAAAACTTTCTGGCATAATGTACATTTCTCCAATTCTTTGCTATTTCTATGGGTCAGGCACACATGCACAGAAATACACAGCAAACAGTGTATATCATCTGTGCTGTTTGCTGTTGGCAAATTGCTTGGAGGCAGAGGCCTTTTTCCCTTGTTTTCCTCCCCCAAAACTAAGGTGCGTCTTATACTTCAGTGCGTCTTATACTCCGAAAAATACGGTAATGGTCATGAGCAGGATAGCTTTGGGGAGGTTAATGCTGGGAGTGAGGGGGTAACTCTGTACAGTACCTTCCCCAAAGTATACGGCCCTCCCTCAAATTAATCAGTCTCTAATTGCTGCTAGTTTTAAAGACTAATAGCAGGGGGTTTATTTTTAGATAGGATTTTTCCCCCCACGCCAAGTGCACATTTCAATGCCTTCTTATAAAGCTGGAGATGGAGGGAGAAAGGAAAGAGTGAGTCGGGATTTCACTGTACAGTTCAGATTGTTTTACAAGGGCAATAGATATTAAAGTGCTAGACCAGTGATGGCGAACCTTTTTTTCCTCGGGTGCCGAAATAGGGCGTGTGCGCGCTATTGCACGCGCGTGCATGCCCACACTCATAATTCAAAGCCCCTCACTTGCTCCACCCTCCTGCACATGCGTGCGCAACCCCCCCACTCCCCCATTTCCCGACTTCCAGTGGGCCCGGTGGGCCCATTTTTCACCCTCCCCAGGCTCCAGAGGCTTTCTTGGAGCTTGGGGAGGGCAAAAACGCTCCCCCCTGCCACCTTGGAGGCCCTCCGGAGGCCGAAATCGCCCTCCCAGAGCATCCACGCGAGCCAAAAATCAACTGGCGGGCACTCACATGCGCACTGGAGCTGAGTTAGGGCAACGGCTCGCGTGCCGGCAGATATGGCTCTGCGTGCCACCTGTGGCACCTGTGCTATAGGTTCGCCATCACTGTGCTAGACTGTTTTTAACACACGTGGAGTATAGTTTCCTCTAAAGCAGGGCTGTCAAATTAAATTTCATTGAGGGCCGCATCAGGGTTGTGCTTAACCTGGGGGGGCTGGGGGGGCGTGGTCAGAGTGAGTGTGGCCAGCTCGACGTCACTCGTGTTGGGGGCACCTGTGGTGGCCCAAGGTCTCTGCCAGCAAAAAAGGGATCCTGAGCTCAGATTTCGGCTGAGACGGCCTCCTGCAACCCTCTGCCAGTGAAAATGGAGCTCGGGAGGGCCGCATGCGGCCCTCCCACGCTCCATTTTTGCTGACAGAGGCACTGTAGGCCAGTCCTTCGCTGTTTCCATGGTGGCCCCATGGGACAGATCTAAGCACCCCGCGGGCCACATGCGGGCCGCGGGCCTTGAGTTTGACACCCCTTTTCTAAAGATATGCAGCATATCTTTCGACGTTCTCTGACATTCTCAGACGTTCTCAGATGTTCTCTGACTTGGCCTTGGGATTGTCCAGGCAATTTATCTGGACCAGAAGCTCCTTCAGGTTCACCTCTAAATTGTCTTTGAGGCAACACACAGGGGCAGTTTCCTGGAGAAGCCAGATGTTTATTTATTTTATTTTTATTTCTCTATTAAATTTTTACAACCCCCCCCCCTTCTTCCCAATAAGATGACTCTAGCAGATCTACCAATTGCCTGTACTCTTTCCATCCTGAAGAGGGTGTGAGAGTTCAGCTGACACTGACACAGACACACTGGGCTTCACATCCAGATTTTCTGAACCACTGAGTTCCTAGTGAAGACCTTGTAGGAAAAGAGCTGTGTTAATCTATGGTAGACAAGTGTAAAAAAACCAAAAACCTCTGTCCAACTTTTCTGACCCACAAATTCTATTAAAAGGCATAGGGTTATGTAAGCTAAAACTAACATTTGTTAGTCTGTTAGTTTGTGAATTTGAGTTCCTAGGCACAGCTTCAGAGACTCTAAAGCACATTCTATGGATCAGAATGTGTCCTTCCTCGGCGAAGACATCAGTCTAGTACTTACCTAGCTCTTCTCAGATAAATAGAAGTCGCCTCTTGTCTGATTAAATGTCTTTAATATCACATGCCAATTTTTACTGCCACATTATATTTCTTTGTTTCCTAAAGCCCCACCCTAGCTTTGCACACACCTGTGTAAGTCTATAATTTTGATTCATGAATCATCCATACCCCAAGATCACACCCAAAAGCTTTTAAGAAATCAGCAAACATTTTTCATCTAGGTTTTTATGTGGTGGTGGTTGTGTGTTGAACAGTATCACCATCATCGTCATCATCATCAGTATCGTCATCTCATGTTGCAATAAAATGTGCTAGTGGTTTCTTTGTTTTTTGTCACATTTTCACATTTTCAATCATGATCAGTTCCAAGCTATTCTATTCTATTTGGTCTGTTGTTGTTTCTTCTGTTTGTTCCCAAGAATGCATTATTATGTTCATAGCTACTAGGTTATTTCCTCAATAGTAACATCTTCATAGCATCACCCCAAGCATTTTTCAGTGATATAAAATTCATCCTCTTTGGGTCAGAACTGAAAAAGCTTCTTGGATGAGAAGCGAAACATTTTCAAAGGAAAAAGAAAAACCAAGAAAGTACATTTGTTGGAAAAAGCACCTTAGGGACATCCCCATTACAAGGATTATTCTGTAAAATTTACCCTGAGGATGGTTTTTGCTTTGACAAAGAGACATTCCCCCAAAGTTACTATACAAAAAATGGTTCCATTTTGCAGAATCCGGTAAAAACAACATTGATATTTGGTGGGAGAAGAAGGAACTAACATCCTTGTTCAAATTCAAGATGTTCTAGTCATCTTCGCCTCCAAACGAGAATTCTGCACATTCAAATATATTAATATCTTGGCAAGAAAAGTCTAGGAACACTAACTCAAAGGCTCAGAGAATGTCGAGCCAAGACCCTGTGCTGAGAAGCCTCTCCTTTTTGGAAGGCTTAATCTAGTTGTCTAAAGCAGAGGTCTTCAAACTTGGCAACTTTAAGACTTGTAGACTTCAACTCAACTTGTGGAATTCTGGGAGTTGAAGTCCACAAGTCTTAAAGTTGCCAAGTTTGGGGACCCCTGGTCTAAAGAGTGGCTTTGCTTTGATGGATCTGTGAAATAAGCATTTAAGTCCCTCGGGAGTAGGGCGGCATAGAAGAACAAATAATAAAATAAATAAATAAATAAATAAATTTACCAAAGTACCTATGGTGATTGAATGCATTGCTGAAACAGAGCTCAAAAGTATACATAGTTTTGCATAAAATGTGCATATGATGATTTACATAGAAATGTACATTGAGAAATAATTATTAATGTATAAAAGGTTTTTTTGATTGATAGCTTGATGACTCTTGCTTTCCGTAGAGTGGTTCATAAGGGATTCTTCTCATACTTCAAAAGGCAGTGGGGCAACCTTGCTGTGCTTCTTCCTCATTATGGACCCTCTCTCCTCATTATGTTCACTGGGAATCTGAACTTTCGCCCCAAAGTCCTGCCTCAATAACAATGACCATCCTAACTGAAAGTTTTCCCTCTCTATATAACCAGTTCCTCATCTAGTCATATGCTCTGCAATATATACCAGCTAAATGAATCATCAGATTGTGATGGATTTTCAAGTGGCTGAAAGTATTATGCAACAACCAGAACCATTGCGTGGTACACCTGTGGTTATTCCAGGATGAAACGGCATGGTGTGTAAAGCAACTAAATTCAAGATTTTGCCAAAATCCCAGGTTCCAACATGCAACCATTTTGCTAAATATTGACTCACTAGACTTTGGTCCCCTCCTTTGACTCCCTGGGGTGGGGGAACTGAAAAGCAAGTGTTAGCAACTCAAAAACAACCCTAATGAAATCTAAATCTTCCTCCTTTCATTTGAGATACATTTTGTTTTCAACCATCCCTAATGATAAATAGAGAGATTTACTCATGATTTGTAAGCTAGATAATATACGAGTGTCTCAGACATACCAGGGCTTGTCATTGGATCAGGAGAGCTTTCTCCAAAACAAGTTCTATCAGCCCTTCAGAAAAAGAATGTGGGGAAAAGCCTGATTTGGTGCATCAATTAAGCTCTGTCAGATATATATTCTCCTTCCAAATAAAAGAAGGAAAAAATGAACAAGCAGGGAAACATATCACAGTAAGAACACTGGAACCCATTTGTTAGAGACCTATTCAAGTAGAGGCTGAACAACAGTCATGGATATTTGAATTAAATTCTTCCACTGCGAAGTTCCGCTGGGTATCAATTTTGAACCTTTCTGATTTTAAGACATGGGTAAAGTTATTCTATTTTATTTTGGATCAGTCAGGTCTCATTTAGACTATGGTGTCCAATTCTGGATGCTACAGGTTAGTGAGGAAGACAAACATAGATCAGTTAGATCAGATTAGTGGCCAAATACTACACTTACCATCTGTAAGAGGCTGAGAATCCCAAAGTGGAAGGTGACCACCTTATATAGGTAAACAGTTAGTTTTTGGGGGTGAGTTGGAAATTGTACTTTTTAATGAAGTGGCGAGCCTTTTAAAAAGTTTTTAATGGACTTCCCATCTCAAAATGGTAATTGATAGTTATCAGTAGTCATACTTAGGGGGAATTTCAAAAGGACTACAAAGATCTGGGGCCCTGGAACAATAGGCTACTTAACCTTGTTAGAGGGCAACCTAGATGCGTAGAAAATACATGTGCATTAAATCTTGCAGATGCTTAAGATACTGAAACCAGGCAAAACCTGGTATTTGAGATGATGGAAGTGGCACATCACTGATCATTGTCCCATTCCAGTTAAGTTGTAAGAATATTGGCAGGACCTGATCAGAAGTTTCTTGATGGGAAGACCAATGTAGTCATAAAGCTAATTACTGAGAAAATGGGGAATTCTTGCTACATTGGCCAGATGCTTCAAGCTGAAGCTGCACATCCTCTGATGGAGATGCTACAGTTCTAGTTTGCCACTACAGGTGAAATAAGAGACTTAACAATAGGGCTTTGAGCTGAACTCTATTCTTGGTGACTTCATGGACACATCCATGCAGTTTTGTTGGTAACAGTATGGAAAAAGTTTCCTGCTGATTTTTTTTCCAGGACTCTATTTTTTTTAACCATCCTGGTCTAGCCTCCAGCCTTAGTATTCCTTGGTGGTCTCCCATTAAAATTTTAATTAGGCCCAACCCTGCTTCCAAGCTCAGACAAGTATGACCAGATGTCGCCACCTATTCCGACTGTAAGATATTAGGCTCTGTATTGATTACACCCATTGCTCTGTGTTGCAATATCAGGGTGCTTGAAGTTTAAATGACTTAGATGATTTTTGAATGGAACAGATGCAATTTGGGAATGGGAAAGAAAAACAACTGACGGTGTGGATTTACTCCCAACTTTGCCCTCAAATACTACTGAATCAAGCATGAATTCAGTAATGCCCATCTTCTATAATGCATCAAGTGGAATGGATAGCAATCTAGGAAGTTGTCAGCCCTTCAAGACAGACCAGTCTAGGAAACCAAAGCCATGCAGGCTGCTACTTTTATTATAAGGTTAGAATTACCAAATCTGAATGTGCTTATCCCAGGGGTGAAATGCTACCGGTTCGGGCCGGTTCGGGCGTACTGGTAGCGGCGGCGACCGGTGGTTCGGAGAACCGGTCGCAGCAGCAGCGCGAGGCTCCGCCCACCTGCATGGATGCCGCCATTTTCTTTTTTTTAACCCTCTGCGCATGTGCAAAGCCTTCTGCGCATGCGCAGAGGGTGAAAAATTGTGTGCTTCCAAACCGGTAGAGAAGGTAAGTAGATTTCACCGCTGGCTTATCCTCTCTCTCCCTTTATCTTTGTGAAAACTAGAGAAGGTCTTGTCTGAGATGTTTACTCCGGTTATAGTTCTGGCCCAGATACAGATTTCTTTTATCTGACCATGATCTTGATTGTGACTCTTCCTCCTGATCCTCAAGGTGATTCCTTCTATCCATTGAATCCCATTTGAGATTCTACTCAGCTAAATCTAAAATAAAGTACCATGAAAAAAGAAAGGAGGGTATGCTCACACTTATCATCTGATCAAGAGCCATCATCTGGATCTCACAATGACTGAATGGGCACATGGATCAACTAGTTATAATATTCTTTCTAGAGACAGATGCACTTCATTTACTTTTTTTATTAAAATTAAAATATTTCTTTCCAAGCTGGCATCTACTGTATATATTTAAATTGGCACATCTGGTGACATTTCTTTTTCACTTTTATTCCTTTTCTAATGATACGTTAGTGTACTTCTTGGAGTTTCCTAAGCATCTACCTAAAAGCTTGCTGCGATAGGCAGCAGCACTGTACTAGCAAAGGTAGGGGAAATGCCACAAAAAGCAGGAGAAAGAGAGCGTGCCTTCTTGGTTCAAAGGTAGAAAACTTAGAGACAGTAGCCGATAGAGGACTAGGATTGATAAAGCCCCTTGCTTGCAAAATTGGAGCTTGGAAAGGAAGGGCAAGATGAGTCTTGCCAAATCTCATTTGGCCAGAATCAGCAAAGCAATAGACACAGGAGCCAGAGAGGCTACAGCTTTCTTAGATGACATTCTTCAGCCTCCCAAGTTAAATTAAAATATATTTATTATTTAATACGGTATTTGTATTCTGCTCAAGGCAGCATAACCTGGAGGCCTCCCCTCAGTTTACCCTCACAACAAGATCCCAGTGAAGTAGGTGGGGCTGAGAGCTCTACCTGGCCAAGGTAGAAGGATTGCCATGTTCAAAGGGGGATTGAACTTGGGGATCTCCAGCCCATGTCCAGTTTCTTGACTGCCATCTTATTCCTCTGCTAAGTGACTTAACTGTATAAAGGAAAATCATGAAAATGGCTTAAGCCTTAGAAGAGGATCAAAATCCCACAACAGTTTCCTGGCATGATATTATGTGGGATTTCAGTAAGAACAAAGAATGAGAATTTGACCATCTTAAGCCTGACATATTTCTTTATCTTGTTGATCATGCTATGATTCCCAAACCCTGAAAAGAATACAGTCTTGGCATTAGGCAGAGAGGGTGTTTCCAAGTAGTCCTCGACTTACGACCACAATTGAGCCCAAAATTTATGTTGCTAAATGAGAAATTTGTTAAGCGAGTTTTGCCCCATTTTACGACTTTTCTTGCCACGTTTGTTAAGTGAACCACTGCAGTTGTTAAGTTAGTAAAATGGTTGTTAAGTGAATCTGGCTTCCCCATTGACTTTGCTCGTCAGAAGGTCGCAAAAGGGGATCACATGACCCTGGGACATGGCAATCGTTGTAAATATGAACCAGTTCTCATGTGTCCGAAAGTAAATCACATTTCCATGGAGATACTGCAACAGTCATAAGTGTGATGGTCATAAGTCACTTTTTTCAGTGCCATTGTAACTTCAAACGGTCACTAAATAAACTGTTGTAAGTTGAGGACTGCCTGCATTTCTTTGCAGTGTTTATACAGTGCTTACTCCACAGGGCCTTTCAGCGATTCCTAATTGCCTACCTTCCTGTTGCAAAAAGAGCTGAGCCTTCATCTTAACTTGTTCTTAGCTCATAAAGCCAACTGCTGCTTTAGATACAGTGTAGGACACAACTGCATTGTCAACGTGAACCTTCAATCTCCATGCTGAAGGCTTCTTACAGGTCCTGTCCCATTTGATAACAATGTAACTTGGAGGTACCTAGGTAGGGCAGAATCTGCTTCCCTGTTTCCATATTTGGGGTGGGGGGAGTATTTCACACAACACTTCCAAAACTGCCTTCCCTCTGTGTGTCAGCATTCCGAGTAATGCACCCATTGAAAGTAGAACTCCGAGGCAGGTAGATTCCTCAAAGAACATGTTTCTTGGATATATCATATTGGCACAGCTAGTGAAAACCAACTCTAAAAGTTCCGGTGGGAAGACTTCCGGTTCCTTCTTCGGCGCAATCGGAAGCTGGGACCGCAACCTCAGCGGCCGGCTCCGAAAACTCCGCACCTGGATGTCCAAGTTCGGACCTAAGCCTCCCCGTAGAGGGAACAAAGTGAAGGGGGACCGCCAGGAGGGTAGAGGGGAGCCGCATCTCCCCTCCCCGAGCTGGCAAGCCCCTAGCCAACGGTACGGAGGTGTGGCAGCAAACATGGCTGCCACGAAGCCAAAGGAGAGCCAGAATCAACAAGATTGAGCAGGAGGAAAAGTGAGTTATTTGCAACCTGAGTTGAAAAAAACGGTTTGCTTTTTAAACATCCCCAAAAATACAAGGGGGAGGAATAAGGAAGCTAAAGAATAGCGGCGGGTCAAGCATGCTAAAATAGTGAAGAAAAACATTTGGAGCAAATGTTTTTCTTGGAAGATTTAAAAGATGTGGTTTTGGAACGATACCCTATTTTAAAGGGGGGGAAACTTTGATATTTGATCTGGAAGCTGTCTCTGCCTTACTATAGATTGACTATTACATATACTGGATTTATAAACTTAAAATAATGAAATTGAGCACAGAATAATGAAGAGGAATTTCTGATTTGAAGCATGAGCGCCATTTTTGGGGAAAAAGAGAGGGTGTAACTCTCGGAACTTTTCCCTTTGTTGGACAAATAAACGTGGATTAAACTTTGTTGTTAAAATGACACCATTTGGAAATAAAGATGTGGAAAGCATACCCCAGGATATTAAGACTTTTGATAAACAGCATGTGGGAACGAAAGAAATACTTCAAGTTATGGATCGTATAGAACTAAAACTGGAAAATATAATGAAAAAAATAACAAATGCTGTTCAGACAAATGAGGAAAATATGGAGAACTTTGGAAGAGTGAAAGAAACAGAGGAACCAAGAAACAAGCAACAAGAAAGAAAACACAACAAAGGGATTATTGAAACACAGGGGGAGAAAAAGGTAGTAAAGCAGAAGGGGAAAATCTCTGGTAAGAGAAAGATAAGCAAGGAAAAGAAAGCTAAAAGGGGTAAGAAAGAGAAGACTAGAAATAAGGAAAACAATATTAGACAACAAAAAGGGAAAAAGAGAGGAGAGAAAGATAGAGACTATAGCAAAAAAAAGAAGTTAAAGATAGAAATGAGAGAGTTAAAAGAAATATGGAGGAGGTTACCAAAAAAGAAAATGAAAAGAGGATTAAAACTTTGGAGCAGGGTAAAAGAGAAGGGATAAAAGGAAAATAAAAATGTGTATATTTAATTAGTAGTAATATGTTTGAATATAAGTTTGATAGTAGAAAATATGAAGATTGAATTTTAAATATGTTTTATATGAGAAAAAAAGAAAAGTAATATGTAAGAAAAGTAAGTTTGATGATAGAAGAAACATGTAGAAATGAATGGGATATGAATAAATTGTTCACTGTAATAAGGATAAAATATATGTATGAATAACATGTAGAAATGAAGTTATGAAGTGAAGATGAAGATTGAAAAATATAAGAAAATAGAAAGATTGAAATGTGCAATATATTTTTGAATATAAGTCTGATGATAGAAAATATGAAGATTGAAAATATGTAATTTTTAAATATTTTTGTATGGAAAAAAAGGAAAGTAATATCTTTGAATATAAGTTTGGGGATAGAAGAAACATGTAGAAAGGAAATTACATGTGTTGGGATATAAGAAACAAAAATTAGTGTTAATGTGTATGTTTAATTAATTTACTAGTATTATATAAGTATGAACAAATTGTTTATTGTAATAAGGATAAAATAAATGTATGAATAACGTGCAGAAATGAAGTTATAGAATAATATAAGAAAAGATGAAGATTGAAATATGTAATTTTGAAATATACTTTGTATGGGAAAAGTATGATGTGGAAAAGAGGATAAAGAAATTATAAGATGATTTTTGATTAATGTGTAGGAAATAAGTGAAGTAAAATATATTAATATTAGAAATATATAAATTGGGAAATGACCACATCTTTGATTGCTGGAATTAAAATAGGAAATAAAATAAGAGGGGAAAATGACTAAAGACAGATATTAAGAAGAAAAGAAATGAGAGATGTATTGAAAATGAAATGATAATGGATTGTAATTATTTTAAAAACAAAAATATTGTTAAGAATATTATATGGATGTATTAAAGCAAATGCTCACGACATGAGATGTTAAAAGACCAAAAAATAAATAACATTTGGGGGGGGAGGAATTCCAGTGGTTTTCACCTAATTAAAAGAGCAAATGTTTCCCCTCCCAGATGTCACATTGTCCAATGAAAGTAGCTGGCAGGCTGCTTGGTCACTCCTCTCCTCCTTTCACAGCCATCTGTTAAGATGACCTTGGTTCCCACATTTTGTTTTGATGGTTAGTCGGTCTATCTACTTCCCCCTCTTAGTGTCCGTGGCAACTATGAGGCAGCACAAGATGGCTTCAGCCAGGCTCGCTTCAGAGTTGACACTGTGTGTAAATACGCACCACACCTTTTCTTGACTTAGCTGCCCTAAGTTATGGCGACAATCTAATATCACCTGACCAAACTCCCCAAATTTCTGGCCTGAGATTGCTATTAGTGCCTTACATCCGCTTCTGAGAAAGTTAGAAGCAACCAGGCTGAGGATTTCTCATGATAGAAGTCAGTCTCTAGAGCACACGAAATCCTCACTGATGATCTCTTTTGGGAGATGCTATCAGGAACACCACGTTTCTCCAGAAACTCCTCTGTTTTATAGCTTGTGAACAGAGCTCAAGGTAAGTAGATCAGGAGATGCCTTGCTGTGTGGCGGTTGACACCACAGCAATAGAAAGCTAGGTATTTGCATAAGCAAGACCAAGCTCTCAAATGCAGATTAGCCTGTATTACTCATTCCCTTCACGTTATCCGATCAGCAGTTATTCTTACAGTAGAAGTACATGCAATTCCACCCTGGGCACTACAAAGGAGAGAAGAATCCAGATATGGGAACCTTAACTGGAAATTAAAATACTATAAAAAACACTTTCAAAATCAGCTTTAAAATAAGCCACGGAGCTGAAGTGGGGTAATATAGGAAGAACTCCCTGCTCCATCACAGCTTTAGCCGTGATGTTTCATCTGAGCCCTGCAGCTGTCTTCTTTCTCTGTCTTCTTGCGACACAATCCTTCGATGGGTTTCCCCTCTCAAATTTTTTGTGTTTTAGCAGCTCAACAGTATGTATGTATTGAGATGGTAAAGAGAGAGAGCGAGAGAGGCTGCTACTGTCAGGCCACTGGGAATCCAAAATTCTCCATTTGCTTGCAAATTAGAGGTCTACAAGTTGATCCCTGGTGTGCTTTAATTCCCCAGAGCTTTATCATCTGAAAGCTACATCGCATCACATTGCTTCTCATAAATGATGTACAGGCAGCCCACTTAGATGTTACATTTACATTATGTGCTGAACCTCCCTAGATCTTCTTATTGCTTAGCTGATCCATCTCTTCTGGTTAGGTTAGGCTTCAACCTAAAACACAGCTTGATTCAACAAACAGGTTAGTGTTCAATGTGAGGGCAACAAAAGGCCCAGGGAGGGTAGAGTGAGTTTTAATATTATCCATGTAACCAGAGGTGATGTTCAGCAGGTTCTGACCAGTCCTGGAGAACCGGTAGCGAAAATTTTGAGTAGTTCGGAGAATCGATAAATACCACCTCTGACTGGCCCCCTCTCCCATCTATTCTCTGCCTCCTGAGTCCCAGCTGATCGGAAGGAAATGGGGATTTTGCAGTATCCTTCCCCTGGAGTGGGGTGGGAATGGAGATTTTACAGTATCCTTCCCCTGCCACGCCCACCAAGCCACACCCACAAAGCCACGGCCACAGAACTGGTAGTAAAAAAAATTGAATCCCACCACTGAATTGTAACTAACTCTCTTAAGAATTCTTCGGAGGATGGGTGTAGATCAGGGGTGGGTTCCTCCCGGTTCGGACCGGTTTGCCTGAACCGGTAGCAACCTGCTGATGACATCACTGACCCGGTTCGGTCGGTGCCGGTCTGTGGGCACCGCCATCTTTTTGGGGGAATTTTTTTGATTATTTTTTTTAAAAAAATTCTTCTGAGCATGCGCAGAAGCCTAGTTTCCAGCACTATGCATGCGGTCGCCATCTTGTTTTCGGCTTTTTTGTTTGTTTGTTTGTGGATTTTTCAGCACTGCGCACGTGGCGTGCCCAAGCGGCGTGGGGGCAAGCGAACCGGCAGCGAGGTAAGTTAGAACCCACCCCTGGTGTAGATAGAATTTTAATATCATTCACGAAACTAACTCTCTTAAGAAACTAACTCTCTTAAGAATTCTTTGGAGGGTCGGTGTAGATCTGATTGAACAGGGTTTAATTTCTTGGCAGGTGTTTGCATATCTACCTATTTTAAGCCAATGATATAGACTGGCCCTTGGCCAATTTTCTACATATTGTCTGCTTCTTTTCTCCTCGCCTGTTCTTTTGTAAAAGCGATTGCATTGTAACCGCTTTGTTCCGCAGAAAAAGACTGTCATCATTGTCCCATACTTTGTCTCCTTTAGCCTAAATAGCATGAAAGATGCTAGTATGGGCAACAACAGCCCTGAATAATCCCAGTGGCTATCAGGAAACTTCACAAAAGGGACCGGTTGGGAAGGGGGGGGAGGGAGAAGAACAATCTGCAGGGACAAGTTTGAGAAAGCAACCAGACTAAACTGGCGTGCCCAGGGAGGGAGTCCTTCACACAGATCCCTAGGCGGTTGAACAGTGGAGACAGATTGTCTGTCCTTCGACAATTAAGTTGTCTTCTGTGATAACCTGGGAAAATACTATTACCAAGCACAGTTGCCAGCGTTTGCCAATCCAAAGAAAATACGCCGAGTCTTCCCCCCAACCCAGCCTTAATGTGAATTGAGACAGTAACAAACTCCATCCATCAAGTTTAAAAGGTTTTTGTTTTTTTACAACTCCAGTTCGGAGATAAATAGGTTTTATTTTAACATTTATTTTTTTATATCAAGGGAGTTTTATGTTTTTACACTTTTTAAAATGTTTCCTTGGGACATTCAGAAACTTCTGATTTAAATAGCTTCATCCAAAAGTAAAATTTTGGAAAGGGACCCTGACTCTTCCTTACTGCTGCCTTCTTTTTTTTGTGAGGAATATATCCCCATCTCTGGTTTTAAATCTCTCTCTCTATTCTCATTTTGTAGTACTTAGGAATTGAAGACCCCCCCCTCTTTTAATTCTATCAATTAGAGGCTGCTCAAAAGCTAAGCTTGAATCTGTTCAAACAGCTCCAGAGACTAAGAAGTTACAGCACCCTTTTTTTCTCTTTCTTGTTGAGTTTGTAGCAGTGGTGCAGTGGTGGGTTCCTACCGGTGCGGTCCACTCTATAGCACCGGTAGCGGCCCGCTGGTGACATCACAGTACCGGTGCGGTCGGTTGCTGGTGCCTGGGCGCCGCCATTTTAAAAAAAAATTATTTTTAAATTTTTTTAAAAAAATTCTTCTGCGCATGCCCAGAAGCCGAGCTTCCGGCACTGCGCATGCACTGCCTTCCTACCCCACAGTGAGTCCAAGCAGGGGAGGATGGCTGAGGGAGCGTGTGAGACGCTGAAAGAACAGGCGGCAGGAGCTATCTCCATTCCCCTCCCTTCAGCAGTCCGAGAAGCCACGAACGTGCGGTGATGATCCCAGGCATTTTCGCATGTTCGAGGCTTCTCGAGCTGCTGAGGGGAGGGGGAACGGGCGGCAGGAGCCTAGGATCATCGAATGGGGAGAAGCATTCAGGTTGGACAGAGCCTCCTAGAAGAACCGCTGCCATGGTATTGCTGCTCCCGCTGCGGGGGGCTGTGTTGCGGGTGGGCAATGCCCCCCCTGCTTCTCCGGCCGCATGCGCAGAAGCAAAATCGCGCCAAAATCTCGCACATGCGCACGTCCCCTCACGAGATTTCAGCGCGATTTTGCTTCCGCGCATGCGCAGAAGCAAAATCGCGTGAGGGGCATACGCGCATAGCGAGCGTGTGCGTGCCCGAAGCATGGAGATGCGCACGCAGGGCTCCGGTAGCGAGGTAAGAGAGCAACCCGCTCCTGAATACAGGATACCCATAGGTAGAACAGAAATGATGGTGACTAGGTTTAGGGAATGTCGATCTGAAGCGCTGTGGACAGCTTGAAGATATGTGGACTTCAATTCCAAGAATTCCCCAGCCAGCTCAAATTTCCTCAAATCTCCAGCTTGGAAATTTTGGAAGTTGAAGTCCACACGTCTTCAAGTTCCCAAGGCTGAGAAACACCGATCTGAAGCCATGGAAAAGTGGATTTGCCCATGAGTGATGATAAAATATCTGACAATATTTATTTCTTCACTTTCTTGTCCCTGAATTTCTCCAACTCCTGCAACATTTTCACATGCAATTTGATCTCAAGGGTTTTTTTTGCCAACTTTGTCAACCCCAAGGAACGTTCGGCTATTAATATCATCAAGGGCTATTGTTACCCAATATAAACAAATACATTTTATCAGTGCTGGTTTCCTAACTTAGGTTCTTGAACTCAATGGCCCTCAGTGACACTTTAGTTTGTATCCAGTGTCTGGATGATTTCATTTGAGCTGTCATGTCCCTGTGAGACAGTGAGAACTCATCAATCACCCCTTGTATGTGGGTCACTAGAGCCAAAAGAAAACAGCAGCAGCTGCAGGATCCCCCAGGGGGTGAGGAACCCCAAAGGGGTGAGGAACCCCAAGAGGGTGAGGACCATACAGAAAACATTTCTCAGAGAAGTAACAGCAGCTGCCTGAGGGGAGAAAACATTTTAAGCAGCAGGAGGGAAGCAATGCAAGTACAGAATTTGAGCAATTTGTCTTTCTGTCCTAAAAGTGCAACTATTTCTAAGTTTGTTTGTTTGTTTGTTTGTTTGTTTGTTTGTTTGTTTGTTTGTTTGTTTGTTTGTTTGTTTGTTTGTTGAACTTATATTGCCGCCTATTTGCCCATGGAGACTTAAGGCGGCTTACAGAATATAAAACTACATTTAAAATAATAAAAACTAACAAAAAGAATCAAATAAATTAATATAGTACATTATAACAAAATCACCTCCCAGCCACCCACCCCCCGGCCCGGCAACAGCAGATCACACGAGCCATTTAATGGGCTCCATCCCACTCTGGGTCTTCAGCGCCTTCTGGAAGAGTGTTAGAGTAGGGGCCATTCTAATCTCTGGGGGGGGATGATGTTCCAGAGGGAGGGAGCCACCATGAAGAAGGCCCTTCTTCTGGGTCCCACCAGGTGTATCTCCCTCAGGGATGGGACCCGCAACATTCCCTGCCTCCCCGCTCTGGTAGGTCAGGTAGATGTGACCAGCTAGAGACGGTTCCTCAGATAACCTGGTCCCAAGCCATGAAGGGCTTTAAAGGTGACAACCAGCACCTTGAATTGCACCCGGAAGCAAATCGGCAGCCAATGTAGCTCCCACAGGAGAGGTGATGCATGTGCACAAAACCATGCAGGCCACTGCATTTTGCACCAACTGGAGCTTCCGGATGCTCTTCAAGGGCAGCCCCATGTAAAGCGCGTTGCAATAGTCAAGACGAGAAGTGACTAGGGCAGTGACAGCTAACCTTTTTATTGTCACGTGTCGAAAGCGTGCGCGTGCGCCAGGGGTGAAATTCAAAAATTTTCCCTACCGGTTCTGTGGGCGTGGCTTGGTGGGCATGGCAGGGGAAGGATATTGCAAAATCCCCATTCCCTCCCCACTCTGGGGCCAGCCAGAGGTGGTATTTGCTGGTTCTCCAAACTACTCAAAGTTTCCGCTACCGGTTCTCCAGAACCTGTCAGAACCTGCTGAATTTCACCCCTGGCATGCGCCCGCACCCATAATACAATGCACGTATGACCCCCCTGCATGCCCTGCCCCCCCCCCCACGCATGCACGCATGACCCCCCCATGCTTTCCACCCCCAATGCATGCGTGCACGACCTTCCACGCATGCACGCCAACCCCCCATGCATGTGCACACAACCCTCCCACGCTCCCTTGTGAATGCGCTTGTGACCCCCCCTGCAACACCCACCCCTGCGCATGCACGCATGACCCCTGCGCTCCCTCCACCCCCGTGCATGTGCACATGACCCCCTGTGCTTTCCCCATCCCCCCATGCATGTACGCGTGACACCCACGCATGCACCCATAACCCCCCCACCCCGTGCATGTGCACGCATCTCCCGCATGTGCCCCGCCCCCCACGCATGCGTGGCAAAGACCAGAAAATCAAATGGCTGGCAGGAGGCGCGTGCGTATGCACGGTGGATCTGAGCTGGGGTGACGGCTCGTGTGCCATCAGAGAGGGCGCTGCATGCCACCTCTGGCACGCGCACCATAGGGACTAGGGCATGAGTGACTATGAGTAGGGACTGTTGGTGTAAAGTTAGTGTAAAATTTGGTTGCTGCCCCTTGAAGAAATTAAAAAGAATTTAAAACTGGGCCTGCTCATTCCACTTTGAGTTGCAGTCTGGAATGATCAAAACTCAAAATATTTCACAAGAACAAAACATCCCAATTGAAAAGGGCAACAAAGCAATGTTATTATGAGCTCCTAGTTCCCCTCAAGGAGTGAAAAGTTCTGAAGCAGAGAGGTCTGTCTGGCCTCTTTCTCCTTCACCATGCAGGTAGTCCTCGACCTTACGACCATAACTGAGTCCAAAGTTTATATTGCTAAGTGAGACATTTGTTAAGTGAGCTTTGCCCCATTTTTTGACATTTCTTGCCACAGTCGTTAAGTGAGTCACTGCAGTTGTTACGTTAGTAACAGGTTGTTAAGTGAATCTGGCTTCCCCGTTGACTTTGCTTGTCAGAAGTTTGCAAAAAGTGATTGCATGACCCTGGGACACTGCAACCGTCATAAATGTGAGTCAATTGCCAGGCGGCTGAATTTTGATCGCATGACCATGGGGATGCTGCAATGGTTGTAAATGTGAAAAATGATGATGTCACTTTTTCCAGTGCTGTTGTAACTTTGAACGGTCACTGAATGAACTGTTGTAAGTCGAGAACTACCTGTATTTCATTTCTTTACAAAGACAGATGGTTGTTAAACAAATTGCTGCAGTTACTAAGTGAATCACGCAGTTGTTAAGTGAATTGGGTCTCCCCCATTGACTTTGATTATCAGAAGCTTGCTGGGAAGATTGGACTGCCATTTATCCGAAATGGTGTAGGGACTCCTGCTTGAGCGGGGGGGTTGGACTAGATGACCTACAAGGTCCCTTCCAACTCTAAAATAGACTAAAGATTGCAAATGGGGATCACATGATTCTGAATATACCTGTTGCCAAGGGCCTGAATTTTAAGCATATGACCATGGGAATGCTGCAAAGGTTGTGAGAGGACCGGTTTCAAATTGTCAGTAAACAAATGGTTATAAGTTGAGGACTACCTGTACTACTACAGGTAGTCCACAACTTATGTCCACAATTGAGGCCAATATTTATGTTGTTAAGTGAGTTTTGCTCCATTTTACGACTTTTCTTGCCACACCTGTTAAGTGAATCACTGCAGCTGATAAATTAGTAACCCGGTTGTTAAGTGAATGACAGAGACTTAAGTGAATGACCATTGACTTTGCTTGTCAAAAGGTCACAAAAGGGGATCACACGACCCTGGGACACAGCAACGGTCATAAATGTGAACCAGTTGCCAAGCATCTGAATTTTGATCACATGATCATGGAGATGCTGGAAAGGTCGTAACTGTGAAAAACGGTCATAAGTCACATTTTTCAGTGCCGCTGTAACTTTGAACGGTCACTAAATGAAAAGTTGTAAGTCGAGGAGTTTCCTGTATATGCTTCTGGACTTTCGGTTCCTTTCTCTGTCATACAGAATCTGATTCACAGAGCTAAGAGAGATGCCACAAATTGTCTGGTCCAGGGGTTGGGGGGGGGGGGTCATGGGTTCCGGTTTTCTTTGCTGCCAGTTCGCTCAGGGACGTGCGCATGCTCAGTGCTAAAAAGACAGCTTCTGCACATGCACAGAAGCAAAAAACAGCTTCTGAGCATGCACAGAAGCAAAAAACAAGATGGAGGCACCTATGGCGTCGCCGAGAGAACCGGCTCGGGGGAATGGCAGGCCTGGGTGGCAGGCCGCCAAGTTTCTACCGGTTCTATTGAACTGGTCCGAACCGGGAGGAACCCACCTCTGGTTTGGTCCAACAATCCTGTGATGACGATACCACTACAGCACCCCTGGCAGAGGGCTGCCTAATTTTGGTTTAAATCTTCCACCAAAGAAGAGGTTTAATTTTAGAATTAAATTTAATTTTAATTTTAGAAAAATGAGAGGGATTTTGCAAAGAAATAAAAAAAGAGGTTCACATGTGCTCGGCATTTCATTTCATTATTTTCTTTCTTTCTTTCTTTCTTTCTTTCTTTCTTTCTTTCTTTCTTTCTTTCTTTCTTTCTTTCTTTCTTTCTTTTTCTTTCTTTCTTTCTTTTTCTTTCTTTCTTTCTTTCTTTCTCTTTCTTTCTTCTCTCTCTCTGTCTCTCTGTCTCTCTGTCTCTCTCTCTCTCTGTCTCTGTCTCTCTCTCTCTCTCTCTCTCTCTCTCTCTCTCTCTCTCTCTTTCTTTCTTTCTTTCTTTTTCCTGTGCTGAACAGATCCAGACCTGGAGGAAATAAAAAAAGAGGTTCACATGTGCTCAGCATTTTATTTCATTTCATTATTTTCTTTCTTTCTTTCTTTCTTTCTTTCTTTCTTTCTTTCTTTCTTTCTTTCTTTCTTTCTTTTTCTTTCTTTCTTTCTTTCTTTCTTTCTTTCTCTTTCTTCCTTCTTTCTCTTTCTCTTTCTCTCTCTCTCTCTCTCTCTCTCTCTCTCTCTCTCTCTCTCTCTCTCTCTCTCTCTCTCTCTCTCTCTCTCTCTTTCTTTCTTTCTTTCTTTTTCCTGTGCTGAACAGATCCAGACCTGGAGGAAATATTTTGGCTCATCCATCAATGGTTCTTTTTGTTGATAAACAGGGATTGCACATTTCCCAATCAGTATTTAGAAAAGAGGCTCAATTGTTTATGAAAGAGATGCAATAGATTTTAAAACTTTTTCTCATCGTTTCCATTCAAGATAACAGGGGTGGGGACCCTGGAGCAGGAAGGGGTTGGTGGTGGCAGAAGTCTCCTATGTATCTTGCAGGAAAAGTCTAAAACTGGTTTTCCTACCTTCCAGGAATGTTGGGAGACTGTCTGATTGCAAAGTACATTGTGATCCTTGGATGCCAGCTCTGTAGAAATCCAGACTGCTATTATTAAATTGGGAGGAGAAAACCCATTTAGATAAAAGTAAGATTCTGATCATAATAAACAATTATTGCAATTAAAAGCAATAATTAATGCTTGCTGTGTTTTTTCACCATCTATTATCAAGTATGAAAGAAGCTGTGCATTCAATATTTTAAAAATGCAGAGTTCCAGGAAATCTATCCTGCCAATTCACACAAATTGGGAGCGGATATTTCAATCCATGTAAATTTTCTTTTTGCTACATGGGCTGAATATTCCTTATCTTTCAGCATGGCAGTGTATGAATCATATTTCGGAAATGTACGTATTGATTGATTTATAAATCAAATTTATAGGCCACTTAACTCATACTGAGTCTGAATGGTGTATAAGGTAAAAGCAATCAATATGACATAAAAGGAAGAAAGCAATAATTTATCTATCAATTAATCTATCTACAAACTCACTCACACACACACACAAATATATATATATATATATATATATATATATATATATATATATATATATATATATATATATATATATATATATATATATATATATATATATATATATATATATATATATATATATATATATATATATATATATATATGAATGGATTGAAACCACAGACAAGCCAACCATCGAGTTCTTGACAGGGTCATTTTAAACACAATCCCAACATATGTCTACTAAAGTATAACCATCAAAGTTGAATACTGCTTGTTTGCAGACAAATACATGTAGGGTTGCAATTTGCATTGTCTTCGGTCTACACCAGGGGTCTGCAACCTTAAACACTCAAAGAGCCATTTGGACCTGTTTCCCACAGAAAACAAAACACCGGAAGCCACAAAACCTGGGTGGGCGTGGCCAACTCAACATCACACACTTCCACCAGTCACATGAGCCCCCAAACCACGCCTACCCAGCCAGTCATTAGGGCAGAGAAACGGTAGTTAAAAAACACTGGGAACCACAAAACCCTTTTGACATCTCTCTCTCTCTCTCTCTCTCTCCCTCCCTCCCTCCCTCTCTCCCCCCATCTCTGTATCTATGCCTCTCTCTTTCTCCCCCTCTCTCTGTATCTGCCCTGGCAGCTTCTCCATCCCCCACCGTCGCCCTTACCTTCTCAGGCCAGGTGAGGAGTGACTGGGAGAGGAGGGCAAAGGGTGGGGCCAGCCAGTGGTGGGATCACCCGACAGGGAGCCACAGCAGAGGGCCCAAAGAGCTGCATGTGGCTCCGGAGCCGCAGGTTGCTGACACCTGGTACACACACACACACACACACACACACAGAGAGAGAGAGAGAGAGAGAGAGAGAGAGAGAGAGAGAGAGAGAGAGAGAGAGAGAGAGATTTAGAATACAAATGCAAACAAGATACAACATAGAACTGAAAAGATAAGCAAATTATACAATTGGCTATGCTACCTAAAGAAGCATTCACTGAAGGCTAGCTGTCATACAAACTGGTCCTTCATTTTCTGAATGGGGAGATCAAGTCAGAGTTCAGCAAAAGGATGTCATTGGCATGTCTTCACCACTTTGCAATGTTGCACAATTAATTTTTTTATTTTTATTTTATTTATTTGTCAAAACGTGTACTAGATAACAGGTATGATATAAACATAAACAAAAGCAAAGTAGGTATAGGTAAATTTGGACAATAGGACAGTAGGACAGGGACGGTAGGCACGATGGTACACTTATGCACGCCCCTTACAGACCTCTTAGGAATGGATAAAAAGAATGGACAAAAAAGAATATCAATTACAGCAGATGATCAATCCAGGCGGACTACATTTGCAGCACCAATAGCATTCCAACCAAGATGATTTTAAAAATAATAATAATTATTATTATTATCATGAATACAAACAAGATACAACATAGAACTGAAAACATAAGCAAATTATACAATTAGTGCTGTGGCAAGCAGCACTAAGCCTCTTGGTCTCAAAATGACCACTTCATTTTAGTTCAGTGTTTCTCAATTTTTGGCAACTTTAAGACAGGTGGATTTCAATTCAGCTCCAATGAACTGAAAAATTCTGGGAGTTAGTCTTAACCATCTTCAAGTTGTTTAATTTCCATTGTTTGTGGTCATACTTGCAAAGAAGGGTTGCAAGTTGCAACCCCTGATCTACTGGCTGATTGGTTGTGATCGAAACATCCTGTTCTTGACTTCGGAGCCTCAGGGCAACTGGCAGTTGGAACAGAGTTCTCCTGAAAGCAGTGAAACAAGTACCTGCTTCGAGCTGTTTTTCCTCTGCAGTATCTGATGGGCAGGTTAGTCTTGGTCAGGCTTCTGGTGACTGAGCACATTATCCAAACCCACACTGGATGCTTATGCTTCATCATATTGTGAAAAGTCATAAAATGGGTAAAAACGTTGGGTGAATGGTGGGACAGACTCCACAAGTGTCTGTAGAAAGCTGAAAGGGTATAGTTGACTCTTCTTTGAGTTAATGATTTCTCAGCAAACCCTAAGTGATTTACAACTGGTGATCAACTATACAAAAGAGATCCCTGAGGATATACCTGCATCAAAGGGCCACCTGAAAAATCAGGGGTCTCCAACCTTGGCAACTTTAAGACCTGTGGACTTCAACTCCCAGAGTTCCTCAGCCAGCAAAGCTGGCTGAGGAACTCTGGGAGTTGAAGTCCACAAGTCTTAAAGTTGCCAAGGTTGGAGACCCCTGAGTCCTGGATAATCCTTCTACTCTTCTGCAGGACATCTGTAAGTCGGAATCAAGCTGTGCTTATCAGTCATTCACAAACTTAACTTATAGAAACTTTATAAAGGGAGTTGAACTCTGGGGGGGGGGAGGAAAATCAAGTCTTGTCTACTAAGACATCATAAACATCATCTTAAATGATTTATCAAGTCCTCCTTCTCTAATAGGACCTTTCCCGACCTGGAGCCCTCCAGAAACATGCTGGCTGGGAATTTGGAGAGCTACAAGTCCAATATATCCAGAGGGTGTCAGGTTTGGGAAAAGCAGCTCTGTGATGTATCTCATTTATGTAGATGTATAGTTTATAAGATAGTCAACTCCTCAGGGCAGTGAGCTATCCTTTTCTACTTGGCCAAATGCCACGTACATAAGCAAATGAGTAAATAAAAATAATTGCGCTGTTGACGCTTGGGGCAGCAGAGTTTAATGGCAGCTTGATTTGAGGGTGAAAACTAGGGAGAGGAGAAGAGGGTAGGATTTTAAGTCTCATAAAATCAAACTGATGCCTCTTGCAAGTTGCAGAGTTGGCCTTTTTTAAATTATTCCAGCCCTCCCTACTCGGGGAAATATGGAGGGAATAAAGATAGGCTCAAATAGGCATCATGAAAATTGCTTCCCCCATGTCAAGGAAAAATGATTTTACTCCCTTGTGATCGTACTGATTAGTGTTCATCATGCAAAAAAGCAGCAGCTGCCTGACTATTGAACTTGAGCGATCTAAAACGTGGCCTTCTTAACAAATGCTAGATTTGATTTATTTGATATGACCTCGGCAATAAAGACCTGATCATTATGAATTGTGCAAAGTTTAGGAGAGATGGTTGGAGACATTGCTTTAAGAACCTCAAGCCAGATTTACGGGTGGTTAAAACAAAGCTTTTTATTATTATTTCAAAGCTTGCCTTGCTGTACTTTCCACTTTTTGCCATTTAACCTTGTTGTGAATGAACTTATAAAATTGTATTGAACTTCAAAAAATAGTTTTACAGTTGGAAATGCAGTCAAAAACAAACATAAACACGGTTATCGGATTATTGATTGATTACTACTGAATCAACAAAAGGACTCCTGGCAGTTAACAGCAACAACTAAAACATCCAATATAAATTAATCAACACGCAATTATAATTAAAATGGTAGATATAGTAAAGTAATATATTAACAAAAATGACAACATTACTAACCAATTTTCTAACTGGTGTGATAGCTGATGCAGCCCAACAGTATCTAGTTCAGTGTTTCTCAACCTTGGCAGTTTGAAGATGTGTGGACTTCAACTCCCAGAATTCCCCAGCCAGCGTTGCTGGCTGGGGAATTCTGGGAGTTGAAGTCCACACATCTTCAAACTGCCAAGGTTGAGAAACACTGATCTAGTTGAAAACCAGCTCTTCTGGGCAGGAAGGAAACTGGCCCAAAAGCAAAGAAGCAAAAACAAAAGCAAAAACCCCAGCTCTTAATTGATAATATGGTTTTGAAAAATTACTTTACTTTATTGATTAGCCCTTGGGCCATATCAAAGTGCAGAGTTCCAGACACAAATTATTACTAAAATCTGATAAAAACAATTAAAAATGGAATTGGATCAAATACAATTTAAAATGAAATTGGGATAAAATACAACTTAAAATGAAATGGAAAGTTACAAGAGAAAGACGACCAACTTGAATGTAACTTGGACTGATTGGAAGAAAGCATTTGACTCCCTGCTACACGATTGGATAATCAGGTACCTAGAAATAATAGAAATCAGTACAAACATCAGAAGCTTTGTGCAAAGATCAATGGCACAATGACACAATTGCTAGTCAATGGTGGTAGACTAGGAGTGGTTAATATGAATACAGAAATCTTTCAAGGAGACTCACTTACTCACACATCAAACACACAAGTCAAGAAGGAGGTTAGAAATGAATATATCATGAGAGTGAAGATCTTAAGGCCAAACTCATTGAAGGAAATACCATCAAGGCAATGAACACCTGGGCAGTTCCAATCATTAGATACACAGCTGGAAGAGTGGACTGGATTCAAGCAGAACTAAAAGCCCTAGATAAAAAGGTCAGAAAAATAAAATCAATGAGTAACATCCTTCATCAATACAGCGGTATGGACAAATTCTACATATCAAGGAGAGTAGGTGGGCATGAAATGTTGCATGAAATTCTACATATCAAGGAGAGTAGGTGGGCATGAAAATGTCCGCTCACAACAAAATACCTTATTCCACCAGACTTGAAATACTGGGATTAGACAATTTACAACTACGTCGCCTCCGATCTGATCTAAATGTAGTTCATAAAATCATATACCAAAATGTCCTTCCTGTTAATGACTACTTCAGCTTCAACCGCAACAATACACGAGTACGTAATAGATTCAAACTTAATGTAAACCGCTCCAAACTCGATTGCAGAAAATACGACTTCAGCAACAGAGTGATCAATGCCTGGAATGCACTACCTGACTGGTTTCTTCCCCAAACCCCAAAAACTTTAACCTTAGACTGTCTACAGTCGACCTCTCCTCGTTTCTAAGAGGTCTGTAAGGGGCGTGCATAAGCGCACCACTGTGCCTACCGTCCCTGTCCTACTGTCCTATTGTCCTCTTTTATCGTTACTTTTTACTTATGTTTATACAAATTACTACTATACATGTTTGACAAATAAATAAATAAAATAAAAGTACATCAGAAAGTTGAAGAATATCAGAAAGATGATGAAGAAGATGCATAAGAATATTGGAAGGATGGTGAAGAAGATGCACTGAAGCTAGTATACCATGAAGGCTTACTGAATACTGGAGAGACCCAATTAACCTACAAAAAAGAGCAAATGAAAAATAGAAAAGAGACATTTCAAGGCAAAGACCAAAAAAAAACAAAAAACACCCTAGCAGACAAAGCAGATAACAAGACTTAACAATGGCTAAGAACAAGAAAGTTGGAGAAAGAGACAAAGGAACTAATTATGGCTGCTCAACACAAAGCCTTAAGAATAAATGTGTACATACACAACCAGAATTGAGAAACAGCAACAGATAGCAAATGTTGCCTCTGCAAAGAAACTAATGGAGCAGTGGACTGCCTGGTTAGCTGCTGCAAGGAGTCTGCACAGACTGGCTACAAACAACAACATGACAAAGTAACAACAATGATGCATTGGAATAGCTGGAAGAAATACCATTTGCCTGTAAGCAAAAACTGTCGGGGACACAAAATAGACAAAGTAATAGAAAATGAAGAAGCTAAAGTGCTCTGGGATTTCACAATTCAAACAGACAGGCACCTGCCACATAACACCCCAGACTTAAAAACAGCAGGAAGGAAGGAAGGAACAAATGCTGTACTGAATGAAACTCTTGAATAAAGAAGGAAACAGTACTTTCAATCTCCACCTATCTTAGATGGTTCAGAAGGATACGATAGCCAATAGTATTGGAAGTCATGGGTAGTCCAAGTGGAAAAGAAGGGACAGAGATGGGTTCCTCCCGGTTCAGACCGGTTCTATGGAACTGGTAGTAACTTGGCAGCCTGGGTCGCTAAAACCAGTAGTGACCCAGGCCTGCCACACCCCCAAACTGGCTCTCTTGGCGGCGCCACCATCTTGCTTTTTGCTTCTGCACATGCACAGAAGCTGATTTTTTAGCACTGTGCATGTGTGCACCCACGCGGCGCATCAAGGAGCGAACCGGCAGCGAGGTAAGCCAGAACCCATCCCTGAGAAGGGACATACGGTACTTTCCCTCCAGGTCCTGGGAAAAGTGACCAGCATGAGAAATGCTATTTCCGTCCCATGCCAAATCCTGAATCACAGCAGCCAGGTTGGGGGTCTGCTGTATTTGCTCATTTCTCTCCAGAAAATAGTTGGCTACTCTAAATAAGACAGCTAACTGATTTGGCATCTTAATAATGGTCTTTTCCCTTAACTTGGATTTTGTCTTGGGCTTTAAGACCTGGATGTCAATGGATCCCAATTTCTGTTTTTGCTACGCTGATTGAAGAATTTATCCTTTTTACTTGTGTTAATTGTCATTTCTATTGTTTGTATATGAACGTTTGTGTCTGTTAGCTACAGAGATTTGATTAAGATGGACAGCCAGATAATTTTGCCATGTTAGTTTGCAAAATACACACACATTTATATAATGAACTTCTCTCTCTCTCTCTCTCTCTCTCTCTCTCTCTCTCTCTCTCTCTCTCTCTCTCTCTCTCTCTCTCTCTCTCTCTCTCTCTCTCTCTCTCTTTTGTGTGTGTGTGTGTGTGTGTGTGTGTGTGTGTTTGTTTGTTTACACATTCAAGTTCATTTTTTGTCTCCCTCCCTTCATGTCCCAGAGCTCCTTAGTAAAACAACCAGAAACTGCCCAGCTAATTTCCTTTTGGAGAGATCTTCCAATAGGATTTCTCCAAATAGAGCATTAAAATGGCAATTGCTTACTTAGTTCATTGCAAACAAATGTAAACAGATAGACATAGGCTCTGTTTCCATGACACACTTAACTGGGTCACAAAGGAACAATATGTCATGCAAAAAGGAAAACTGGGTCAATAAACCCAGTCAATTAACCCTAAACAGATTAGATTAAGCCCTAAAGAGTCCTGCATCTGTTTATAGTTAAATCGGACCTCCACAGTTAGCCAAGATGCTTGAATGTGTAAGGAGAGGGTTAATGGAACATCGTCTCTTCCATGGTTGAGATAAATTTCCTAGAGAGGCCCCAGATCTTGTCTAAGCATCTATATCTATGGCAGTTTTGGTTTACTCTCCATAGCAGTACAGGGAAAGAAAAGGGGCCAGGAACAGGCTCTGATGTTGGGCTAGGAAGATTTTAAAAATAATAATCAATGGGTGATTGATTGATTGATTAAGTTATGTGTGATCATTAAATGCCATAGAGGTAGATCAGTTGAATTTTCCAACTGACCACCTACAGATTCTGTTTAAACAGATGTTTGGGCCATGGTTATTAAGATTATTATGAGATTTTATGGTGATCCCGACTGCTGTTTTTTTTAATTAATTAGAATTGTACTGAGTTGCTGTGGACTAGTTCTAATTTTGTATATTATTGTTGTTGTTTTTCAAGAGCTGTGGTTATTTGTTAGTTTAAACCTGATGATTGTACACCACCTGGAATCCTGGGAATTGGGCAGTATATCAGGGGTGAAATCCAGCAGGTTCTGACAGGTTCTGGAGAACTGGTTGCAGAAATGTTGAGTAGTTCGGAGAACCGGCAAATACCACCTCTGTCTGGCCCCAGAGTGGGGTGGGAATGAAGATTTTGCAAAATCCTTCCCCCAAGAGTGGGGAGGGAATGGGGCTTTTGCAGTATCCTTCCCCTGGAGTGGGGTGGGAATGGAGATTTTGCAGTATCCTTTCCTTGCCACGGCCACCAACCACGCCCACCAAGCCACACCATGCCCACCAAGCCACGCCCACAGAACCTGTAGTAAAAAAAATTGTGCTCAAGAAGCTTTCTATTTCTCAGGCCATCTTGATATTGAACTTGGAGAGAAAGCTAGAAATCCTGTGTCCAAAGTGGGGAATATTCTCTTTGAGAAACAGGATTCATTTCTGCAGAGTACAGTAAATGACTGATTGTATAGAACTTCTCACGATGGCAAAGCATTTGATGACTCGGGCTTTTGGAAATATTGACAGGAAATTCATTTTTTTAACCAGGAAATTGACTTCCTGTGACAAGAATGAAATAAGTTGTTTGGCTTTCCTTTCATCAGTTCAAGGCTTAAAAAGGTCTTAAACTTTCACTGCTTTGGGAGGAATCTTTCCAAAGCAATTTATCTGCTTAGGAAATCTGGCATGTTGCAAAGAATTTTGGGATAGAATTTAGAAGAGCTGAAGTGGTGCAGTGGTTAAATGCTGCGACTGCAGGCTGACTGCTAGTTCAGCAGTTCAGCTGTTCAAATCTCACTAGGCTCAAGGTTGACTCAGCCTTCCATCCTTCTGAGGTCGGTAAAATGAGGACCCAGATTGTTGGGGGCAATATGCTGAACTCTGTAAACCGCTTAGAGAGGGCTGTAAAGCACTATGAAGCGGTATATAAGTAAAGTGCTATTGCTATTGCTATAAGATGCATATTGGAAGAATATGTAGTGTGGGGAGAGATTGGACGTCTCATTATTGGTCCTAAGCTACTCAGTATATTTGGAACTAAATTGTCAATGAGTTCCACCCTAGCTGTAATCTTCACCTATTGGGTTGGAGCTCAAAACCAGATGTTAGATGAGGGCAGTGGTGGGTTCCTACCGGTGCGGTCCATTCTATTGCACCGGTAGTGGCGAGCTGGTGATGTCATCAAGAGGCTACCGACCCGGTGCGGTCAGTTGCAGGTGCCTAGGAGCCGCCATCTTTTTTTGCAAATTTTTCGGCAATTTTTTGCTTCTGTGCATGCGCGGAAGCAAAATCGTGCGAGGGGGCGCGTGCGGGTAGCGTGTGCACACATGAAACATGGTGATGCGCATGCAGGGGAAGGGTGTTCCATGGGGCAAGGGGCTGCCATGGAAAGACATACTTCCTAGGCCCCATGAGGTGGCAACGTTTAAGGGAATGTAACTGGAGCATGTTTACTATATCAGTCTGCTGGAATGAGACAGAATTAATCTGCCTCAGGCAGGGGTGGGTTCCACTTACCTTCGCCACTGGTTTGCATCGCGATGTTTCCCCCGTGCAATTGCGTTCCCCCCCCCGTGCAATTTCACTTCCGCGCATGCTCAGTAGCAGGAATCAGCCCGAAACACAGCTGAGGAGCTGATCAGCTGTACTTCGGGCGAAGAAATAAAGGTGAGTATTAACTCGGGGGCGGGCAGGAGGGCCCTTTTTCAAGCTGCGGAAGAGGAGAAGCCATCCAAACATGGAAAAATTCACCAAAAATTGCCCCCAAAAGATGGCAGCACCCACAGACTGGCACCAACTGAACCGGATCTGTGACGCCATCATCACATCATCAGTGGGTCACTAACGGTTCAGGCGATCTGGTCCGAACCAGGAGGAACCCACCCCTGGCCTCAGGGAGAAAAATATCCTGATCCTGTGCCATGGAGGGGTTAAAAGGTAATCTTGAATTACACTGGAAAGAAGCTGTAAACCACTGGAGTTTATGCAATACAGGTATATCATGGATGGACCTAGGGCAGGGGTGGGTTCTACTTACCTTCCCTACCGGTTCCAATCGTGATGGAAGTGCGCATTTTGTGCGCGCGCACTCGCTTCGCTTCCACACACGCCCTGTCACATCACGCAAAAGATCCGGAAATGACCCTCTGTGCATGCGCAGAAGCCTTTGCGCATGCGCAGAGGATATTTTTGCAAACCGTGGTGACCAGAGGACTGGTTCAGGAGTGTGGACTGCCGGTCATCGCTACCAGTTCGGCGAGTGGTGGTAAATTTCCACTACCAGTTCTAAAGAACCGGTCCGAACCGGTAGCAACCCATCTCTGACTTAGGGGCACCATTGGACCAATCATAACTTCCAGGAAGGGGGAGGTCTTCAAGGGCAGCTTCACATAGAGCACATTGCAGTAGTCCATCCAGGAAATGACCAAGGTGTAAATGACTGTATACAACACCTCCTGATCCAGGAATGGTAATAATTAATGCACAAGAGGAATCAGTGTAAAGATTTCCCTAGTCACAGCTGCTACCTGCTTCTCTAGCAGTAGTCTTTGGTCTAGGACGGGGGGGGGTGTCAAACTGGTGCCCACCCCAGCTCAGTGAATGGGGAAAATATCATGAAATGTCATGTGACAGCAATGTGACGCCACGAGTTTGACACCCATGGTCTAGGAGGACCCTGAAAACCTGAGTCCTAAAAGTGTGCAGAGAAGAGCAACAAAGACGATAAAGGATCTGGAGACTAAAATGTATGCCAAAGGATTCGTGGAACTAGGTCTATCTAGCCCAGTGGTCCCCAACCTTTTTTTGGCCAGGCGCCACCTAAGCATCTCTAAAAACCTGATTCCCCCCCCCCCTGTGACATATAATTCTTACTATTCAAAAAGTGAACTCCTACTCATGCGGAAGAAGCTTAAAAGGCCATTAACTTGGTTTAAACAAGGTTCCAATTTCCCCCATTAAAAATCAAATTACCCCTCTGTGGGGCGTGGGCCCCACGTTGGGAACCACTGATCTAGCCTATCAAAGAGAAGGATTAGAGGGGACTTGATAACTGTCTTCCAGTACATGAGGGGCTGTCACAAAAAGAGGGGATTGACTTATTCTCTAAGGCAGTGGTCCCCAACCTTTTTATTGCCGTGGACCGGTCAACGTTTGATAATTTTTCCGCGGCCCACTGGGGGGGGGTTGCGGCGTCGTGTTGATTATTACCGTATGTTCCGGCGTATAAGACGACTGGGCGTATAAGACGACCCCCAACTTTTCCAGTTCAAATATAGAGTTTGGGATATACTCGCCATATAAGACTACCCTTCCTACTATCTTTCTTTTTCTTTCTGTCTTTCTTCCTTCCTAACATCTTTCTTTCTTTCTTTCTTTCTTTCTTTCTGTCTGTCTGTCTGTCTGTCTGTCTGTCTGTCTGTCTGTCTGTCTTCCTTCCTTCCTTCCTACCATCTTTCTTTCTTTCTTTCTTTCTTTTTCTTCTTTCTTCCTTCTTCTTCCTTCCTTCCTTCCTTCCTTCCTTCCTTTTCACACTTTATTGCATACTTTCCTACAAGTAAGAATCCATCTGATGCCTTTTCTATGCATTTTATGACAAAGAACCAATAACAGGAACCCTTTTCTTCTACCTTGGATTTTTTAATTTCTTCACAATTGCAAGCTTTGTGATAGACAATTAGGCAACATATGCCTTGTACTGTGAAAACTACTTTGCTCTCTGTAGAACAAATGAAGAAACTTTCTGGCAACCCTCCAATATTGTCCAATAGGGACAATGGGATATTGAGAGAATCCCTGTGTTTGTGCTGTTTAATTTGTTGCTGCTGTAGCAGCTTCCTTGCTCCAAAGTGATATTTGTCTTTGAGTTGGTGGTTTCCATCATAGCATTGGTAATGATTCTTTCTTTCTTTCTTTCTTTCTTTCTTTCTTTCTTTCTTTCTTTCTTTCTTTCTTTCTTTCTTTCTTTCTTCTTTCTTTCTTTCTCTCTCTCTCTCTCTCTCTCTCTCTCTCTCTCTCTCTCTCTCTCTCTTTCTTTCTTTCTTTCCTTCCTTCTTTCTTTCTCTTCCAGGACGCCAAGTGCGGGGAACCGCACCAAGCGAGGTAGGTGGGTGGGTTGCTCCCCTCCCCTCCCCTCGGAGGAAGAAGGAGCCTCTGTCACTGTCTCTCGCGGGGCTCCAGCTACCCGACTGAGTCCCCGACCGCGGCGCTGGCAGGGTTAAAGTGCATGGGAGGGAAGGAGAGCGCGCGCTACCGCTGCCGCTGCTGCTTTCGCTGCTCCGATATTTCTTCGGTGGGCGCGCGCGGGAGGAACCGCTGAGCAGAGGCACCCGGCAGCTTAAGGCAAGAGGCGGGCGGGAGACGCGGGCAGGAACCTGCCCCGATGCCACCACTTCTGGCATCCCCATGCCTCTCACCCTGCTCGCCGGGTGCCTCTGCTCAGCGGTTCCTCCCGCGCGCACCCACCGAAGAAATATCGGAGCAGCGAAAGCAGCAGCGGCAGCGGTAGCGCGCACTCTCCTTCCCTCCCATGCACTTTAACCCTGCCAGCGCCGCGGTCGGGGACTCAGTCGGGTGGCTGCAGCCCCGCGAGAGACAGTGACAGAGGCTCCTTCTTCCTCCGAGGGGAGGGGAGGGGAGCAACCCACCCACCGCTTGGCTGGAGAACGGCGGGGATGTGGCCACGGCCGTTTTTCAGCTCCCCCCGGCTCGGAATTTTCAGTACCCGGCATATAAGACGACCCCCGACTTTTGAGAAGATTTTCAAGGGGTAAAAAGTCATCTTATACGCCGGCACATACGGTAGCAGGGCGGCCCGGTACCATTTGTTCTGCGGCCCGGTACCGGGCCGCGGACCGGCGGTTGGGGACCACTGCTCTAAGGCACCAGAGGACATGACAAGAAGTAATGGGTGGTAGCTTGTTAAAGAGAGGTTCAACCTAGAAGTAAGGAGAAACTTTCTGACAGTGAGAACAATTAATCATTGGAATAGCTTGCCTCCTTGGTGGCTCCATTTCTGAAGGTTTTCAAAAGTAGACTGGACATCATTTGACTGGGACGGTATAAGGCTTGAGGGGGTTAGACTAGAAGTCCTCCAAGGTCTTTTACAGCCCTATGATTCTATGATTGACTGAGTGTCTAAATGAATTAAATAAATAAAGCACGTCATACACCATTTCTGCAGGTAAGGTTTGGTAGAATCATAACTCATTTTAACATTATCATAAACTAGAAAACCAGCAAAGCTCCTATAGCCATTAGACACAGAGGTCTTCTACAGTCATCCATTCATTGATGTACCATTATAACATTAAAAAGGGTTATATCACTTCATGTTATGTCACATACCAGAAGACACTTTAAGTGGCTATTGAAATGGTTGAAGTGCTGTTGAATTTACCAGGTCAAAGCTGGGGAAATATTTCAGACAAAGGGATAAAATCCGAGCCCATGAATGCAACTCAGCTTGCAATAATAACATTCCAAAGAGTATTTAGCAGCAACTCTTTGACCAGTCGGCAGTTTATATCTCTCATTTTCTCTTGTCGTAAATTAAAAAGGAGGAGGAGGAAATGGCAGTTGTCCCTGTGTACGTGTGTGGGTGTATGCTAGGAATCCTTCTCCAAGCAATGCCAGTGGTGGCAACTTGTGGGACTTCCTTGATTTATGCCCTTGTTAAAATCAATAAGTGAAGCTTCCTTTTCTTTTTCTTTCTCCATGTGGGCCTTTCATCTAAGTAAAGGGAGAGATTGTATATCAAAGATCCAAGCAACGGCCACTTTAGATTTATTAGTAAATCCATTGAAAAAACATTTCCAGGGAAATAAATCTCTGCCGCCTGACTTTCTCCTATTCTTTACTTATCCCCTTATTGATTTTTGTCTCGGAGATTTAAACCTCTCAATTTGTTTTATGTGATGCTCATCAGACAGATGACAAGTTAAGGTTGGAGGTGAGGAAGAAAAGGCAGCGGTGTCTGTTTCCCACTGCCGTTTTAAAGCGAGGATAAAAGAGCTGCTTTTAAAAAATATCAGTCTTGTTGTCATGACATGGGAACAAGGGATCTTTTTGTTAGGTTTTCTGGATCGATGCAGACAAGCCTGATGGACACTGCTTGACTTGGTATCCAGCCCCACAAGGATGTCACTGCTCCACCTGGTCGCATACGGTTGTGACAGGTGAACAAGATGTAGCTGGAAATATTTAATCCACAAGATGATGGAGAGGTCATAGGATTGTTTTTCAGCACCATTTTCCTCTTGAAGATTTGGAAGTCATTATAGTCACTGATAGAAAATTGTGGCATTGAATTAGATTTAGATTTATTATTAGAGTTGGAAGGGACCTTGTAGGTCATCTAGTCCAACCCCCTGCTCAAGCAGGAGTTCCTACACCATTTGAGACAGATGGCAGTCCAGTCTCCTCTTGAAGGTCGCAAGTGTTGGGGCTCTCACGACCTCCGCTGGCAAGCTGTTCCACTGGTTGATCGCTCTCACCGTCAGAAAGTTTCTCCTCATTTCCAGGTTGAATCTCTCCTTGGTCAGCTTCCATCCGTTATTCCTTGTTTGGCTTTTTGGTGCCATAGAGAACAGCCTGACACCCTCCTCTCTGTGGCATCCCCTCAAGTATTGGAACACTGAATTAAGGCCTGAAGTTTCAAGGCTTTGGCCTCGAGGCTGTTCAACTATGATCCTATTTTTTTCATCGCAAAGTATTTTTTTAAATCTTTGTCACATGTCCTATGGTAAACCTTCAACACATAGACAATACATAGATAAAGTCGGCAATGCACCCTTCAAACTTAGGAGCGAGAAGATTGCAACCTAGTAAACAATGAGAAAGCAAGCAGATATGACAGACAAAATGTCATCAAGACTGTTCAACAGACTCTACAAGGTTTGGGGATAAAGGAAATCAACTCTCCTCTTCTGAAAGCATAGAGGAATTAAGAATTGACCATATATAAATTCTAACATAGCATTCCCATTCAGTCTGAAACGATCATTTACTTTATATGACTGTCGTTTCTTGGATTAAAATAAAGACAGACTTGCTGGTTGTGTTCATCCTTCTCCCTATCTCTTGGCAGTACTCTATTCAGGATATTAGGGTTATCTCTTAATTTTAAAATTCCACAATTATGATCTTATAGTCAGGGTAGCACTGGTTCCTGTCCTGAGAACATGGAGAGAAAGCTGTGCAGGGACTCCAGAAACTGAAAATTAGATTATTATTAGAGTTGGAAGGGACCTTGTAGGTCATCTAGTCCAACCCCCTGCTCAAGCAGGAGTCCCCACACCATTTCGGATAAGTGGCAGTCCAATCTCCTTTTGAAAGTCTCAAGTGTTGGAGCTCTCACAACCTCCGCAGGCAAGCTGTTCCACTGGTTGATCGCTCTCACTGTCAGAAAGTTCCTCCTTATTTCCAGGTTGAATCTCTCTTTGGTCAGTTTCCATCCATTATTCCTTGTCTGACTTCCTGGTACCTTGGAAAATAGCCTAATCCCCTCCTCTCTGTGGCAGCCCCTCAAGTATTGGAACAGTGCTATCATGTCACCTCCGGTCCTTCTCTTCGCCAGACTGGCCAAGCTCAGTTCCTGCAACCGCTCTTCGTATGTTTTAGTTTCCAGTCCCCTTATCATCCTGGTTGCTCTCCTCTGCACTTTCTCTAGAAGTAAGAGGTAAAAATAAGGTAAGACTCAAATACAAAAAAAGGGGCAGAAATCAGGACAGGAGTGTGCTACTTTTGGGGCCTGGGCAAAGGCCCCACTGGACTTTTGTATACTATTCTGACATTATTGGGTAGGATCCAGTCAAAAACCAAATGCAGTTTTGCTGCATTTCATTTACATACTAAACATGTGAACATTGTTGTATCTGAACTTAGGGTGGCCTAACAGTTGAGATGCTGGAATTGTCGATTGGAAGGTAGGCAGTTTGAGACCCAAGTACTGTGTGACGGGGTGAGCTCCCGTTCTTGCCGCAGCTCCTGCCAATCTAGCAGTTCAAACGCATGGAAATGTGAGTAGATAAATAGGTACCACTTTGGTGGGAAGGTAACAGCATTCTGTGCACCTTGGAATATAGTCATGCCGGCCATATGACCATGGAAATGCATTTGGACAACGCTGGCTTCCTCAGCTAGGAAATGGAGATGAGCACTGCCCCCTAGACTCAGACATGATTGAACAGGGGATTTTTGAATATTGTTAGTATGGTTATTTTGGAGCAACATATATGTAATAATTTCCCCCCTTGTGTCCCATTAAAAGTTACAGTTAAGTAAAATCTATTGGAGGACTCAGAGTACCGGTACTATACCAAGGGCTTTTAGGGTCCATATACAGTCCTAAAGCTTCAGATTGGGTTCCTTTGGTTTAGAAGCTGATCTGAAATTGGATCTGAAGATCACAGGTGCCCTAATTCTGATCACGTGACCATGGATAGGCTATATAACTATATATAGTCCTAAGTGCAAGGACGGGCCATAATGGTCCTCTTTTTTCAGTATTGTTGTAACAGTCACTAAATGAATGGTTGTAAATTGAGGACTTCCTGTATTTTGCTGCAAATCCATGTTTATGTTGTCTGTGGTGGTAAAAGTCATTGAACTCCCACAGCACAATAAAGCCTAAATGCAGGTAAGCAAAACATTGCTGTGCCTTGTGTTGTGTTCACAAACCGTGCCATTCCCAAACACATGATACTGTGGTTTAATGTGATAGGCTAGCTCCCACAACATACTAAACCACCAACCATCACATTTTAACTCTGCTTGCTGTTTTGTGTGTGAACCCCACTGTGAGTTTCTCTTAAGCCTTTGTCTTTTCCCATATCACGGTAACCTCTTTATATTATGTACATTGTAGCCGGGGTGGGTTCTGACTTACCTCCCTGCCGGTTCACTTCCTCATGCGCCGCGTGGGCACATGCACGTTGCGCAGTGCTAAAAACCCAGTTTCTGCTCATGCGCAGAAGCAAAAAACAGCTTCTGCACATGCGCAGAAACGAAAAACAAGATGGTGGCGCCTATGGCGTCACCGAGAGAGCCAGTTCGGGGGGGGGGGTCCAGCCGGCCATCGTTGCCAGTTCGGCGAGCGGGGGGAAATTCCCACTACCGGTTCTATAGAACCGGTCTGAACTGGAAGGAACCCACCTCTGCATTGTAGGCATCCTAAAAGGGACTGTAAAAAGTGTTTTAAAATGCCAACCAGAATCTTAAGAGAGTCTGATAAAGACTTTGGGTCAGTTTACTTTACCAAAGTGAACAGTCTTTGGGGGTGGAAGAATAGAGGAGTATAAAATTAAATAGAGCATAAGAAAGTTGGCAGAGACGGTGTTTCCCACTCCCCACCCCATAACATTAGACTCTGAAGATAGCTAACAAAATGGATGCCAATTCAATTAAAGTCAAACCAAGAGAAGTGCCTCTTGATCCAACATAAAATTAATGAATGGAGTTTCATCTTATGAAGTGTTATGATAGGATGATCACCGACTTGAAATATCTTTAAAAAGGGATTAGGCAAATTTAAAGGCGGTGGGATTTCCAAATAGCTATTGCCACTCTCGAGAAACCAGAGAGGGCTATGCTGCTGTAGCTTTTGAAAAAAAATCCTGAAGTTGTGTCCCAAAGGTTATTTGATTATGCAATGATCATAATCATTTCAATGACCATTTCCAAAATGTATTTACAGTATTTATTATGATATTTATTTGAGAAAAATATGAGAAGTAATGTTCCATTCTATTCTGATAGGTCTCACCCAACCTCAGGTTCTGTGTATAATGCTGGGCGGTTTATATGTTAAGAAAGATTCTGATAACCTGGATCAGACTCAAAGAGAAATAAGCATGATTAGACAACTAGAAATCGGAGTGCTTTCATGTACTACGTTGTGCTGCTCCCAGATCAGCTCTGTGCTTGTGCGCTCCTATGCCATTGTTTGTTGTTGTGCAACTGAGCCAATTTATTTCTGGCTCAAATGGAACATATCAAGAGTTGTCCTGGAACGTCTCTCCTAACAGAAGTGTTGAAGATTTATAAGCTTTTGGAGAAAACTATTTACCCATTGGCAGGATATCTTCGCTATGCCCATTTCTCCAGCTCTTTCAATGCAGAAGCCAGATCTTCTGGCTTCCACACCAGCCCCTTGCAGTTGTTTTAAACCAATAGGAATGATAATACCTTGGCAGCCTTGAGACTCACTGTGATGCAAATGCTGCTAGAGTACAAAGAGTATTTTCCACAATACAAAACACACCTTTCTCAACTTGATCTCAGGATGTGGAATAAACCAAACAATACATTCTACCAACTTCTCAGATTCTTCGATACAGGTAGTCCTTGATTTATAACACCTTTGGGACTGGAACTTCTGTTACAGTCATTAAGTGAGTTGTGCCTGATTTAACGAACTTTTTTTGCTGTTGTCATTAAGCAAAGGCAGCTTCTCCCATTGATTTTGCTTGTCGGAAGCTGCCTGGGAAGGTTGCAAATAGCAATCATATCAGAGGTGGGATTCAGCAGGTTCTGACCAGTTCTGGAGAACTGGTAGTGGAAATTTTGAGTAGTTTGGAGAACCGGTAAATACCACCTCTGGCTGGCCCTGCCCCCATCTATTCTCTCCCTCCCGTGTCCCAGCTGATCGGGAGGAAATGGGGATTTTGCAGTAACCTTCCCCTGGAGGGGGGAGGGAATGGAGATTTTACAGTATCCTTCCCCTGGAGTGGGGAGGGAATGGAGATTTTGCAGTATCCTTCCCCTGGAGTGGGGAGGGAATGGAGATTTTGCAGTATCCTTCCCCTGGAGTGGGGAGGGAATGGAGATTTTGCAGTATCCTTCCCCTGGAGTGGGGAGGGAATGGAGATTTTACAGTATCCTTCCCCTGGAGTGAGGAGGAAATGGGATTTTGCAGTATCCTTCCCTTGGAGTGGTGAGGGAATGGAGATTTTACAGTATCCTTCCCCTGGAGTGGGGAGGGAATGGAGATTTTGCAGTATCCTTCCCCTGGAGTGGGGAGGAAATGGGATTTTACAGTATCCTTCCCCTGGAGTGGGGAGGGGATGGAGATTTTGTGGTATCCTTCCCCTGGAGTGGGGAGGAAATGGGATTTTGCAGTAACCTTCCCCTGGAGTGGGGTGGGAATGGAGATTTTGCAGTATCCTTCCCCTGCCACGCCCACCAAGCCACGCCATGTCCACCAAGTCACGCCCAAAGAACCGGTAGTAAAAAATTTTGAATCTCACCACTGATTTATCACATGACCCTGGGATGCTGCAACTGTTGTAAATACATGTGGGTTGCCAAGCACCTGAATTTTGATTGTGTGGCCATGAAGACACTGTGGCAGTCATAAGTGTGAAGACCAGTTGTAAGTAACTTTTTCATCATTGTCATAACTTTGAATGGTCGCTAACAAATAGTCATAAATCAAGGGCTACATGTATCATATCAAAGACTACACAATCTGATGATAGAAATTCCTAAACACACAAAACCAGGAAATCTGAATCATCACTTCGTCTCAAGCATTGTAATTATGAACTAATATCAGGTTTCAGGGAGTCTATACTCAGACCTTATGCCACCAGCACTAATACTACATAAGAGACATTACTGACTTCCTATGAAAACTCACTCTATAGACAATCTTCTTAGCAACAAAATTGTAGCCATCATATGTGGATGTTGAGGCACTGTATACCAACATGCCCCACAAACATGGACTTCAAGTCACCAAGAATATCATCACTGATGGCAAAACACAATGACTTTGTAGTTATTCACAACGACTTCATTTTTGGCCCTAATATATACCTCAAAATCAGTGGCACAACTATGGGCACGTACAGGTCTCCTTATTGTGCCGTCATCTTCTCTGGCTCACCTAGAATACTTTCTTAATTCTCACTACTTGAAGCCCTCCTTTACTGAGATTCATTTGAGATATTTTAAATGTTTGGACCCACGGAAAGGAACCTCCTTCAGATTCTATCACAACTTGAACAACTTCCACCCAGTGGTGGGTTCCTACCAGTGCGGTCCACTCTATAGCACCGGTAGCGGCCCGCTAGTGACGTCACAGTACCGGTGCTGTCAGTTGCCGGTGCCTGGGCGCCGCCATTTTTTTTTTAAAAAAAAATTTTACATTAAAAAAAATTCTTTCTTCTGCGCTTGCCCAGAAGCTGAGCTTCCAGCACTGCGCATGCGCTGCCTTCCTATCCCACAGTGAGTCCAAGCAGGGGAGGATGGCTGAGGGAGCGTGTGAGACGCTGAAAGAATGGGCAGCAGGAGCTATCTCCATTCCCCTCCCTTCAGCAGTCTGAGAAGCCACTTACGCA
Organism: Diadophis punctatus similis; assembly: GCA_023053685.1. Taxonomy (NCBI): domain Eukaryota; kingdom Metazoa; phylum Chordata; class Lepidosauria; order Squamata; family Dipsadidae; genus Diadophis; species Diadophis punctatus. The sequence continues at coordinate 18,147,869 of JALIGW010000001.1, read as the reverse complement.
CGGTGATGATACTAGGCATTTTCGCACGTTTGAGGCTTCTCGAGCTGCTGAGGGGAGGGGGAATGGGCGGCAGGACTATCTCAGTTCCCCTCCCTTCAGCAGTCCGAGAAGCCATGAACACGCGGTGATGATCCTAGGCATTTTCGTACGTTTGAGGCTTCTCGAGCTGCTGAGGGGAGGGGGAATGGGTGGCAGGACCTATATCAGTTCCCCTCCCTTCAGCAGTCCGAGAAGCCACGCCCACCCGGTCACATGGCCGGCAAGCCATGCCCACCCGGTCACATGGCTGGCAAGCCACACCCACAAAATAAGCCACGCCCACAGAGTGGTAGTAAAAAAATTAGGAACCCGCCCCTGCTTCCATCCCAACATCAATCTCAGCCTATACCTCTTTACAGAACAAATGCTTCCTTCATGTCACTGTAAAACTACACAGCAGACACGTAGACATCACGTTAAGAGGAAACCTACATATTGCCATATATACCCAGATGTTTCCAGCTTCCATCCAGACATACTACCAAATCTATCACCTATAGCCAGACTGCATTACTGCTGCATTTGTTCTGATCTATTTGACAGAGACGTTCAACTGATGGAATTAAGCCAGGCATTCAGGAGACTGAACAACCCACCAACGAGATCAATAGACAAATCAATAGAGCCAGATCAATTCCCTGGAAGAACCTATTAAAAGACAGCTGATAGTAACAGAAACACAGAACACCACTGGTTGTCACCTACAGCTCACAGCTCAAACCATTCAAAAGCATTATTAGTACACTATAACCCATACTGGACAACAACATTACTATCTCCAGCACTGGGTGACAGGACTATGCTTGCATTCAGACAAGCATCCAATCTGAAGCAGATTCTCACAGGCAATAAACAACAAGGCAATAATGCCCACAAGGGAACCAGACCCTGCAATAAACACCTGTATCTACTCCCCCCCCATATCTACATCAACACCACCATTATGTGCTCCAACAAATACCTACACAAGATTAGAAGTGCCTTCATGTGCTCTGCCTACAATGCGACATTCATATCTACTAGCAGTGCCCCTCTGAATTCTTCATAGGGCAATGGGATAATTTTTGCACAAAATTAATTCATGGACCACAGGATTCAAAACAAGGACAAAGTAATATCTGAACATTTTAACCTCCCAGGACACTCATGATAGATCTCAAAGTGACTGTTTTGGAAAAGTAGCAGCACCTCACAGTGAAAAATTGTTGAATTTGTATTCATCAAAACCGTTCTGGAATCTTAGAAGTTCTCAAAAAACACAATACAGTTTTTAAAAATTACAATTGTTAATTGATAAGGTACTTGTAATCTGTCTCACATGTCAGTTGCATCTGCATAACTAAACTCTCTTCCCCTCTGTTAAATTGTGGGCAAAGATCGCAGGAGACAGACTTCAGAACAGCTCTTTTATTAGCTCACTCAAGCAACCAGCAACTTGCAGTCTGACAGATAGCCCTTTTATAGGGAGCTGTCAGACACAACAACCAATAACGTATGAGCATTCAAACACATGACCAGGGTGGCAACAACAGTTCAGGTAGAGTTCAACTATAAACATAACGATTTACAGTTCAGTCAGAGGTTGTCTAGTCAAAACAAGTTTATGGTTCAGTTATAGGTCAGTCAGAACACAACACCCTCCATTTCCCCCAACCCCAGTTTAAACCCTACTTCAGTCTAGCCACTCTATGCATTTGATGAAGTGCACTACAGCTCACAAATCTTACGTCTTTTAATAAAATTTGTTAGTTGGAAAAGATGCTATCAAGACTCCTTTTGGTTTTTTGCTACCATAAAGTAATAACAATAGCACTTAGACTTATATACCGCTTCACTGTGCTTTACAGCCCTCTGTAAGCAGTTTACAGAGTCAGCATATTGCCCCCAACAATCTGGGTCCTCATTTTACCAACCTTAGAAGAATGGAAGGCTGAGTCAACCTTGAGCTGGTGAGAATCGAACTGCTGGAGTGTGCAGTGAGTTAGCCTGCAATGTTGCATTCTAAACACTGTGCCGCCAGTGCTCTAAATTAACAAGATTTTCTTCCATCATGGAATAATGATGACACTTACAGAAGACAGGATCCGCTCTATAGTGAGCAAAACATCTTAATGGAAGGAATAGTTGAATCAATTATCTAGGAATTTGGGGGCTACCCCTTTCCTGGATGCTATCACACAGAGAAGCTTGGTAGACATTTCTCAGAGTACTTTAATTTGGATCCTTTCTCTGTGCAAGATTGGCTAGTAATAGTATCTTCCACTACTATGATATTAGGATCCATATACAGTGACAAGCCTTGTCAATTGATTTCTAGGGCACAAGACCAAATCAGTATCTATTTTTCCCTAATGGTACTTTCTCATTCAACCTCATTCTCTCCTGCTGTTTCTTTAGAATATGACTATATTGCAGACTCCTTCTGTACTCTAAATCAGCTGTCCCCAACTCCATACTGTCTGTCTATGTGGGGCTACAGCTCCTGAAAATCCTAGCCATATTAGCTGAAATTTTGAGCTTTGTAAGCTAACATGTCTGATGAGAATCAGGATGGGAAAAAATTACCATAGAACTGTAGAGCTGGAACAGACCATTATGTTTCTGAAACTTGACAACTCTAAAATACGTGGACTTCAGTTCCTATAATTTTGGGAGCTGAATGCCACACATCTTAAAGTTGCCAGGATTGAGAAACACTGCAAACAAAAAAGCCCAGAGTAAATGGTTCTACTATCAAACTACTTGTGCTATTAGAGGTTCCCCACCTCCGGCCCCCAACATTCAATCTGAATCTACTTTCCTTTAATTTGAATCATGTCCTGCTTTTTGCAATTATAGCCTGGGCCTTTTTTCTATGTGAAAGTTAGCTACAAAGTTAGCTATGACCCAGGGGTGCATTCCACTTACCTTCCCTACCAGTTCGCATCGCATCGGAAGTGCGCGTTATGTCGGGGAAATGACCCTCTGTGCATGCGCAGAAGCCTTTGCGCATGCGCAGAGGGTTCTTTGCCAGCCGCTTTCAAGGAGCGGCAACCGGAGGACTGGTTCAGGGGTGTGGCCGGGTGGCCATCGCTGCCAGTTCGGCGAGCAGGGGCAAATTTCCGCCATCGGTTCTGGCGAACCGGTCTAATCCGGCAGCAACCCACCACTGCTATGACCCCTACAACAACCAATAGAATACATGGCCTTGCCACAGGAACAGGAAGCTCAAGGGCAAGGCCCAAGAGAGGATATAAATGACCCTCACTCTCCACTCCATGTGGTCAGCTACCCAGAATCACATGTGCTTGGTGGTTCTGCTTCACCATTAAACCATCTTTCAAATCAGCCTCCATATTTCCAGTGTCTTGCTCCCAGTTTGGAACTGAATCCAGATGGATATTTCTTCCAACAATTATTCCAGTTATTCAAAGAGTAGTATTTTGTTTTTTTAAGATTAGGGTTGCTCCATTGCCAGGATCATCCAAAATTAAGCTTAGCCCAGCTAGGATCTGCCATCTGCCCTTTATGGACTAAAACGGTAATATGACACTTACTGCATTATTTCTTTAAATAAATTTAAATTTATTTCTTTGAATAATTTAAATTGTTGGATTTATACATTTACATTATTCAATCCTATGTGTTTCTAATTTATTCTACTCTTTATATGCACTTTTTAACTAGGATCCAGGCATAAATAAAGTAAATGAAATGTTTTTTAAAAAATATGTATCTTAACTCATTTTTCCTCAGACCCAACCATCCCCAATTCCTTTAATACTTTTCACCAGACTATTACCCTGATTATCTTCATTGTTCTCTAATTTTGTTTCAGTGTGTCTCACCTTTTTTCATGTTGTGCCCAAAATGATAGCCATTAGTTGAGATGAAGCCTGACTTAAAAAAATACATCCACTTAACAAATGTCTCTCTTAGCAACATAAATTTTGGGCTCAATTTTGGTTGTAAATCGTAAGTTGTATTTTGAGGACCTGTATATTTCTTGTGATTTTGAATGTATGTTTCTATTGATGCAACCTAAAATTGTATTTGCCTTTTTTGCAACTACTTCACACTACTGACTCATATTCAAGTTGCAGTCCACCATTAATGAAAATCCTTTTTTCTAATTACCATTACTGAAACAGGAATTCTTCACTGTTTTCCTGTGTCCTGTTTCTTAAGTTAAGAAAATTGGTTTTCTCTCTGTTGGTTCCTTTAATTTTCATCACAGTTCTCTAACTGACCTTGCTGTGCTGAATTCTTGACAATAATTGTCGGAGACCGAAAGGTGGAGAAATCCAGCTGCTGCATTTTCTGCTGTTGTTTTTTCCTCCTCAGTCTCCTCACAATTAACACTGTCTGTGCTGCCCAGCTGAAAAAATAAATCTGCATCAATGAGGAAATGCGAGTGGTTAAGAAAATAGTGTGAACCTACATTCTCCAAGTCCTAATTGCTGTGTAGTTATTTGTACTCCTTTGGTGCTTGTGGGGCGTGTGTAACAAAAGGAACTATTCAGGGGGGTTGAATGACAAAAGCAGTGTTGCAATGCAGGCCCTGCCTCCTTTTGTACACGTGTCATAATGTTGCTGCACTTTGGAAAGAGGTGGAGTTGCACCGTAACAAGGTCTTTGTCATTCTAACACCAGCAGCATGCTCCTGACATGCCCACAATGCTAAGGAGGTTTCAAAAGAGCCTTGTCGGTTTGTATGATCAGGCTGGCACCGAACTAGCAATGAAAGAGTTACAAGTTCTGAACCTTTTGGAGAACTGCAAAACGGATTCCAACTTGAGAAGAAACCAGGTATCAAAAGGTGGAACGCTGGAAGGGGGAAACATGACAGGCTCAGCTAAATTCAATTGCTATGCTCCAGTCAAAAGAATTGCAAAGATAAAATGAGAAAGGAAAAATGGTACAGATTGGTTCTGTTCCTCCAAAACATTTAACTGTGTTAGTAAGTTGTGGCATACAAAAACAGACCAGTTGATCCAGTCAATTGGGTTAAATCTGGAAACCACACAAATCAGCCATACACATGATAAAACTAATTCTACTCTATTGCTTATGGGAACATCTAAATCCAGTCAACTGACTCAATTCATCTAGAACAGCGGTTCCCAATCTGGGGGTAATTACCCCCAGGGGGGTAAAAACGCTATTCTTTAGGGGTAAAAAAGGCATCCACTAAATTTTAATGGATGCCTTTTTTTTTGTTGGTAATAATAAAAAAATACAGTACAGTAACGCATTTGGTTCATGTGGCATATGCTCTTTCTTGCTAGCGAAACAGCAGAGTGCTTTGAGTGTGGGAACGGGGTGAAAAGGAGGCACGAGGCGGGACTGCCGCCCACGCCGAAGGCTGAGTCCTGAGTCACGGCATTTCACGCATGCGGAATCCGCCGCGCTCGAAAATAGTACTCGGCATGTATAAACCTGTTTGAACTGAGAGCGGTCGGGCACTTGTTCCGACGCATTATCGCATTTGCGCTCCACAATCCGCATACGCCAGCGGTTCCCAACCTGGGGGGTTGGGACCCCTTTGGGGGGTCGAATGACCAGTTCCAAGGGGTCACCCCGGCATCCTCAGCTCCCCCCCCACTGCCACAAGCCTGGCCATATCGTGCCCCACAACCCGCGCCCCCACCGCGCTCCACCCCGCTGCCGCCATTTGGGTTATTTTACCGTCTGCGCATGCGCAGCACGCCTTGCTCATGCGCAGAGGGTAAAAGAACCCAAATGGCAGCGGCAGGGTGGGTCACGGTGGGGGCGCGGGGGCGGGGCGTGGGTCGCGGTATTAGGAAGGTTGGGAACCACTGATCTAGAACTCCAAAGAATAGAGGTTCTAATGTAGAGAAAGAGGTCTGGAAAGTACAAGCTTGCGTTCAGTGTAGTATCACGGTATATCATATCACGGTAGAAGCACCAACCATGAAAACCATGTTAACTTTATGGTAAGGTTACAAGAACAGAATCTTGCAGGTCCAAAGCTCTCCCCGTCCCCTTTATGTTCCAAAAAATATAACTAGGGAGGGTCCTTTCCAGGGGTGGGCTTCAAAAATTTTAGCAAGGGGTTCTCTAGCCGGTTACTGGGTGGGCGTGGCCATGGTGAGCGTGGCCTAGTTGGCCTCCTGCACCACGGCGGGGGGGGGAGTTTTTGCCCTCCCCAGGCTCCAGAGGCTTTCCTCGAGCCTCCAGGAAAATGGCCACTCCAGGCTCCGGAGGCCCTCTGGAGGCTGGAAACAGGCCCGTTTCCGGCCTTCCCAAACTTCCGGTAGGCCCGTTTTTCGCCCTCCCTGAGCCTCCACACGTGCCCTGCACTTACCTGCATGCAAAACAGGCCGCGTGGGGACTCCTGGGAGGGGAGGGATGGGCATGGCCAGCCAGGAGTGGGAACTGCACAGAATCTTAGCTAGAGGTTCTCCTGAACCCCTGCGAACCCCCAGCAGCCCACCCCTGGTCCTTTCTAAGATGCTTCCCACAGCCCTTTTTCTTCTGTGGATTGAGATATCTTTTGCATGATTGTTATTTAGATTGTGGCTCTTCTTTTTCCTTTCTCACAGCCCATAACAGGTAGCACAGAAGATATCACCCAAGCTCTGATTGTCTGGCCAATAAGGAAGGATTCAGCAATATCATGAAGCCATGCCAGTACTCTCCAGCAAAAGTGTTCATGGGATGCTCCAGGTACTTCCCAGACAAAGTGGGCAGAGATTCTGTGTTCCTACGGTGGTGATTTTGTGATCCAGTTCATGTGATTGTGTGCTGCCAAAACTACTGGCAAGTAACACCAGGTGGATTGTTAGCTGACTGGATTAAGTGTGAGGGGGGAGCAGTATCAATAACTGTTGATCAATAGTGTTAGGAGAACATTGCAATCTGGAAAGACTCAAAATAAAGAAGGATCTGTTACTATCTATTGCAGCATAACGTTCTGTCATCCAAAAAAACCTGTACCAGTCAGTCACTGAGGAATTTTTCTTTCTTTTTAAAACTTTATTAAGTTTCAACAAGAGATAAAATATACAGAAGCAAAACAAAACAAAAATTAGAAAAGGAAAAGGTTAGAAAAAAGTGCAGAAAAAGAAAAAATAGAAAAGAGTAACTTCCATCTGTCTTTGGTACAGAGATAAATATAAAATTCATTAACCCCTTACTTTAAGATTAAAATATAGAAATGCACAGTATTTCTATAATCATAAATAGCTCTAATTATCAAATCCCCAAGTAATTTCTTTCCGTTTCAAGCAAAAAGTTCAAAAGTGGTCTCCAAGTAGAAACAAAGCTAGACAAAGTCTTTTCTTGGATCAAAGTAATTTATCTCAATTTCTTCACCTCAGCCAATTCCATTAACTTCACCATTCACTCATCCATTGTGGTGATTTCTAAGTCCTTCCACCTCTGTGCATACAAAAGTCCTGCTACTGTTATCATATAAAGAAATAAAGTCCCATGTTTTCTTTCGATCTGTTGATCCATCAAACCTAAAAAGAAAACATTTAATTTCAATTGTATATTTTAAGAATTCTCCGAATAAAAATACATATCTGATCCAATGGTGGGATTCAAAAATTTTTACTACCTGTTCTGTGGGCGTGGCTTGGTGAGCGTGGTGTGGCTTAGTGGGCGTGGCTTGGTAGGCATGGCAGGGGAAGGATACTGTACAATCTCCATTCCCACCCCCCTCCAGGGAAAGGTTATTGCAAAATCCCCATTTCAGTTGAGATTTGGGAGGCAGAGAATAGATAGAGGTGGGGCCAATCAGAGGTGATATTTATTGGTTCTCCAAACTACTCAAAATTTCCGCTACCAGTTCTCCAGAACTGGTCAGAACCTGCTGAAACTCACCTCTGATCTGATCCTAATATTTCTTAGCTTTCTTACATATCCACCAAAGATAATGAAAAGTGCCTTCACATTGGTTTCAACATAAATTTGACACTCCCTTATACATCTTTTGACAAATTTGGTGTTAAATTCGAATGGTACATTATTTTACAAAAATTATCTCTCAATTACAATACTGATAAATTTATCCATGATAATCTGATCCCCAGTGGATTCTACGGTTAGCAAAAAGTTTGTTTCTCATTCTGCTGGGTGGTTGGTTCTTTTCCTTCCCTAAAGGATTTCAGTTTCTCAAATGATTTATCCTTCTGTTATGGCTGAGCTCAATAGACCTCCCTTTCCTCTGCTTCCAAATAAGTAATTTTTTAAAATATGCTTACAGTACTAAAAAAAAAAAAAAAAGCTAACATAGAACCGTCCTACATCATCCAGAGATGCAGCAAGCAGCCACTCATGGGCTCCCACGAGCCTTAAATTATTTAATTAATTTATTCTTCACTACACATAAGCTGTTTTATCTTAGGAATTATTAATGTATTCTGAGGAATCAGTGAGTTGGGATATATAAATATAATGAGAGAAAGATATGAATTATAGGAGAAAAATGACAGATCTGCCCCTTGTGGTGAAACCTGTACTGCTCCATGAGAAATTAAGCAAAACCAAAATTGAATTATCTTCCTCATCATTTTCTGATCCACATCTATTACTTTGCGCTGTGAAATATGCTTTTATGCCAAGTGTTCCTGGGTTTTCCTTTATGCAAATGTGAAAGGAGTATTAGTCAACTCTTTCTCAAGGGAATCAGCCGTTGAAGGGAACACAATTATGCAACATTAAAACTGGCCATAAAAACTGAAATTAAACCATGTATGCATTTTTTGGAAAAAAATAGGCTGGGCTTTTACTTATTGTGAGATACTAGCATTTTCTCAAGGAGATAAAATCAAGAGAAGAACTGGTGGCAGAGGGATATAGTTGTCCATGATTCTCTTATTTATAATTATTGGAAAGATTTAAAGTTGACAAGAGAATTTATGGTTCTGAGCATTGTAAGGCTGAATTTGGAACTGAATAGTGTACAAATTATGAATACATAATTGCTAAAATGTATAAATTTCTAGTCAAATTTGAAACAAGTGAAAGAACATTTGATTAACTAGCGAAAATTTTTGGTTATAACATATAGATGGAACAATGAGAAATTACTTGGCTGAAAGCATTGCATTTAAAGTAAGTTACAATCTTATAGGGAATTTTTATAAAACGATGTACCATTGATATATTGGAACAACATCTTTCAGCTGTGGCTAGGGGGACCTTTGCACAAGTACGTCTTGTGCACCAATTGCGACCCTACTTGGAGAAGGAGGCACTTCTCACAGTCACTCATGCCCTTATCACCTCATGGCTGGATTACTGCAATGCGCTCTACATGGGGCTACCCTTGAAGAGTGTCCGGCGACTGCAATTGGTGCAAAATGCAGCTGCGCGAGCTGTGGTGGGTGTACCTAGATGCACCCACGTAACACCGATCCTCCGCCAGCTGCATTGGCTGCCCATTAGTCTCCGGATCCAATTTAAGGTGTTGGTCGTTACCTTTAAAGCCCTACATGGCTCAGGGCCAGGTTATCTTCGGGACCGCATCCTGCCGCATACCTCCCTACGACCGGTCAGGTCCCACAGAGTGGGTCTCCTCCAGGTCCCATCGACCAAGCAATGCCGGTTGGCGGGGCCGAGGGGGAGAGCCTTCTCTGTGGGAGCCCCCTCCCTTTGGAACCAGCTCCCTCCAGAGATCAGGACTATCCCCACCCTGCTGGCTTTCCATAAAGCAATAAAAACTTGGCTCTTCCGGCAGGCGGGGTATGAGTGAAAGTTCTTTTAAAAGATTTATAGTATTTTAATATGTTTTTAATATTGTTTTTTATTGATTATATTTCTATACCTGCTGTTAGCCGCCCAGAGTCCCCCGGGAGTTGGGTGGCATAGAAATTTTAATAAATAAATAAATTTTAATAAATAAATATGTCACCAGAGAAATTGTCTAGAACAGGGTGTCAGCCCTGAAACCATTTTGGAAATCTTCAGGGCTGCCACAGCAAGGCTGGTTGCTGCTATGGGATCGTAAGGGGGGGAGACAGAGATAACTGGGGGAATTGTAGCCAAAATAACATTCTTTCCCATGGGAGCCAAGGACGTTCCCACCAGGTGTTTGGAAGGCGTGGGCCAAAGGCAGCCAAAGGAGGACTGTAACCTGATTGGACCATGTGGTGGACATGTGACCTGGGGGCAAGAACTTTGGGTTTTGATTAGGGTGGGGAAAACCTCCGGTCCTTCAGAGTCGGCTTTTCACCAGCTGTGCCAATATGGCATTCCTAATAAATTCTTACTTTGAAGAAACTCCAGGCCTCAGAGTTTTGATTTCGTTGAGTCTGTTACTTGGATCCCTAACACAGGGGTGTCAAACTCACGTCACGGCGGCGTCACATGACATATCGGGGCTTTTTTCCCCTTCGCTAAACCGGGCGTGGGCGTGGCCAGCGTGTGACACACCCCCTCAGGCCGGGAGTTTGACAGCCCTTGTCTAGAATGTTTAAAGCCATGTCAAATTTATGAGTGACAAGAAGAGACTTTTATCATCTTTGTTGGATGTATAAAAATAGAAAATTCTTGATTATTTATTAATTAAATTTCTACGCTACCGATCTTACTGGTACAGAGACTCTGGGTAGCTTGAATACAGAAGTTAAAAGTTAAAAGCGAAGATAATGATGGCCTGGGGGCAAGAATCTTCTCTATTCTGTCAGTTACCCCAAACATAGCAGGCTCCTGTCAGGACCCCAAACCAAGAGACAGAGCCAAAGTTTCAACTCATCTGGAAAGCCAGGAGTGTTGGGGCAGACCTCACCTCCGATGGGAGAATATTCCAAAGGGCAGGGGCCACAGCAAAAAAAGGCTCTTCTCCTGGACCCCACCAGCCAAAATTCTTTGGACAACGGGATCTGAAGTAGTCCCTTTCTGCTGGAATGAGAAAGGCAGGTTAGTCCCATTGGGGCGAGAGAAGTTCCTCAGATACCCTCAGATTTAAATAGGTACATTGGTTCAGAGGAATTTAAAGATTAATATACAATTGAAGCCAGAATTTTTTGTTTTGGAATAGATGGGCAAACAGTTGGGGGAAAAAGTTATGAAACTTTGTTTTTTGTACACGATCACTGCAGCAAGATTACTAAATGCAGCAAAATAGAAAGAGTTAGCATTACCCACAGTGGAGGTGGTTGGTATAAATGATAGAACATGCTGAAATAGATAAATTGACTTATTTTATTAGAAAAAAATCTACATTTATTCTTGACTGGAAACCCTTTATAGAGTTTTTGTTTGAAATAGAAACAATCAACTTTATGGTTCATTTTCAAACCATAAAATTTATGGTTTTGATGATTAGACAGAATGGACTGTAGAAAGAGAGTCATGTTGCAGTCACAGAGTAAGAAATAAATTTATAATTGTACTTACAACTGCCGTAGAAAAGATGAGAAGCTAATTCTTTGTATGATTTTATTTCTTTTCCATTTTTCTTGTACTTGTCTTTTTGGCAATTTTAGTTTTCTCTTTGATTTTAGTTTTCTTTCTTAGTTTATATTAGTTTTTATTTTATTTTAAATAAAAGAAAAATTTATACAAAAAAAAGAACAAAGTGTGTGTTTTTAAAAACACAATGGAGAAAGTTTGAAGCAAAACAATGTGTTGCATTTGATATGCAGATAGTCCTTGACTAATGACCGTATTTGAGACTGGAAAAGTCATTATGCAGTATGGTTGTTAAGTAAGACATCACAGGACCACATCCAATTTGTCTGAAATGGTATCGGGCCGTGATGCCAAAAGGGTGCACGCTGTTGTGGCCCGCCAGCGGCCTGTGCAGCTGGTAGCTGATTCAGACAGTGAGGAGGCTGGTGTGGTGATTCGCCATCAGCCTATGCAGCTGGTACCAGAGTCTGACAGTGAGGAGGCTGGAGAAGACTTGGTGCCAGAGGCAGAGATGCAGCCAGGGCCTTCAGAACCTCCAGATGCTGTCATGAGGGCAGAAGACAAAGAAGAAGTGCACACAGAGCTGCCAAAAGGCAAGAGTGGTTCCTGAGGAGAAGGTCTACTCGGGAGTAAGGCTTGGGGTTAATTGGCCACTCCCATAGCCTATTTAAGTGAGAAAAGGACTGACCAATTTGCAGGAAACAACTCCTTCCTGGCTCTTCCTGCAGGCGGGGTGATTTGAGACAATTTCACATCTTAGGTCTCCCCCACATATGTATGGTTTTGTATGTTTTTTAAATTCTTTTTTAAACTGTTATTAAATTATTATACTGTTTAGTTGTTTAAATGTTGTACGCCGCCCTGAGTCCCCCAGGAGTAGGGCGGCATATAAGAACACTAAAATAAAATAAAATAAAAATAAAATGACTGCTAAGACAATTAATTAGTAGTTTGTGAATATTAAACAAGGTGTTTTTTTTGGATTGTGCTGTGTTCCTTGGTCCGGAAGCTGGGTCAGAACACACACGTGTGATAGCATGAACATGCGTGCCTACACCCATAATGCAATGCCCTCCCCCCGCATATGTGCGCACAACCTCCCCGTGCTGCCCTCTCCTGCACATGCGCGCAGGTCTCACTGAAGCCTCCAGACTTCCGGTAGACCCGTTGGGCCATTTTTCGCCATCCACAGGCTCCGGAGGCTTTCCTGAAGCCTGGGGAGGACGAAAAATAGCCTCCCCCCGCCCTCCGGAAGGCCAAAAATCAGCTGGCCAGTGCGCACATGCGCACTGGAGCTGACATAGGGCAACGCCTTGTGTGCCCTCAGATATGGCTCTGTGTGCCACCTGTGGCACGCATGCCATAGTTTGCCATCATGGGTATAGGGTTTCCTACCTAAGCAGGGGGTTGGACTAGAAGACTTCCAAGGTCCCTTCCAAAGCTGTTATTCTATTCTAAATATTTCTTTGGGACAGTCATTTAGCAGGGCATCACATGATCACCATTTGTGACCTTCCCTGCTGGCTTCCTCATTGAGTTTGCTTCTTGGAAGCCAGCAGGGAAGATCACAAATGATTATGTGACCCAGGACACATCAACAGTCATCAATACTGTACATATCAATTGCCACGGCCTGAATCATAATCACATGACCATGAAGATGATGCAACAGATATGTGTGAGGACCTGTCCTAAGTCACTTTTTTCAACGCCACTGTAACTTCAAATGGCTGCTAAACAAATTGGCTGTAAGTTTAGGACTACTGATTTAATTAGATATGCATTTATTTTACTTACTCATCAGATTTCTGGGTTATGCAATTGTACTCCCCTGCAAAACTCTACAAATCAGTTTGCAAGAAATTCTGGGACTTGCATTGTCTAATATTGGATCCTGATTTTGCTTCACCCCTTCCCTTTAAGTCACTTCTGTTTGGGACTTGGTGCAGATGGCATGACAGCAGACCTCAATGAAGGCAGCCAAAAAGAAAGGAAAAGAAACTTAGCTCCTTCCCTCCTATTTTTCTCAGTATATTCTGTGGGTTTTTGTTGGATATTTGCTAAGTAATGTAAGCGATTATTATGAAAGGAAGCTATCCTGCTGCAAACAGATGCTGTTTAAAAGCCACCATGAGTTGTAAAAGTAAAAGGTAACATGTTGACATGTTGTCACTCCAGCTCTTTTACCAATACCTCTAACTGTCAATAGTGTGACTACAATGGCAAAGCCAGTTTGGTCCAGTGGTTAAGGTGCTGATCTACGAACTAGGAGACCATGAGTTCTAGTCCCATTTTAGGCATGAAAAACCAGCTGCATGACTTGGGCCAATCATTCTCTCTCAGCCCAACCCACCTCACAGAGTTGTTATTGTGGGAAAATAGGAGGAGAAAGAATGTTTGCCGCCTTGAGTTATTTATAATCAATAATAAAGGTGGGATAAAATGCAGTGCTCCAATATTTGAGGGGCTGACACAGAGAGGAAGGGGTCAAGCTATTTTCCAAGGCACCTGTAGGCTAGACAAGGAATAACGGATGGAAACTGACCAAGGAGAGATTCAACCTGGAAATAAGGAGAATTTTTCTGACAATGAGAGCAATCAACCAATGGAGCAGCTTGCCTTTGGAAGTTGTGGGAGCTTCATCACTGGAGCCTTTCAAGAAGAGATTGGACTGCCATTTGTCAGAAATGGTGTAGAGTCTCCTGCTTGGGCGGGGGGTTGGACTAGATGACCTACAATGCAGAGGTGGGTTTCTACTGGTTCGAATCTGTTCTATAGAACCGTTAGTAACTTGGCGGCTTGGGTCGCTGGAACCGGCAGCGACCCAGGCCTGCCACGCCCCCGAGATGGTTCTCTTGGCGGTGGCATAGGTGCCGCCATCTTGTTTTTTGCTTCTGCACATGAGCAGAAGCTTTTTTAATACTGCACATGCATGCGCATGTGCACAAAGTGCGTGTGAGCCATGCAACATGTGCCTGCCCGCCTGCATGCCACATCCCTGAGTGAACCGGCAGTAGCAGAATCCGGAACCTACCCCTGCTACAATGTCCCTTCCAACTCTGTTAATCTAATCTAATCTAATCCAATCTAAATAACTCTATAAATAAAATAAAAACAGAGAAAAGCGGACTATTTTGACTGTTAACAGGTTCTTGCAACTTTTCCAGAGTGCAAGGAATCCAGATAAGTCAAGCAAAGGTGCAACTGATAGTACTGTTTACCTCTTTTCGCACTCCGCAGGGACCGGCCAGCTCCAAAGAGCCAGGCTTCTTCTTGACATTTTTGGAGTGAGCAACCTAATGTGGAAGTTTCCTCAGAACTGAAGTTGACTGTGTAGTTTGGGTGGGGATGGGTGTCGTGAGAGAGTAATGATTGTCTTGAGTTCAGGAGCTGGAAGGAGGTGAGGTGAGGTAAGAGTTCCTGGCAAAGGGGAAACCAGACTACCCACAAACTCAGTATTTCAAAGCATTGTGAAAGAAGAGGCTAGCTTGGCTGGACTTCCAAATTTATCACAGTTGAATCAGAAATAATTTGGGTCCTTTCTCATGCAGAGGCAATGTGGTAGAATCAGAGCAATCTGGGGCTGCTTTTGCACCAATGCAGCCTCTTCATGCTAAGGTACCTGGACATTTGATTGCCCATTTCAATCTCCTTATATCCTGTTTATTTCTTTTGAAAAGCAGGAAGTGGCCACTTGATACGCATTAGAGAGCTCCACCATTAGATAAAATGGGTAATGAGGAACAAAATAAAACAGTAAGGTCTTCTCCAGTGTTTCTCAGTGTTGACAGCTTCCAGCATGGAAAATTCTGGAAGTTGAAATCCACACACAGTTGAAAATATCCTGTTCTAAGCTAAACTGTTTCTCTTAGCCCTGTAATGATGCTGAAGACTGCCCAAAACACTTGTGTGAGGACACCCCATTGTCTTAGACAATGAAAGGCACAAAGTTCAGGATAAAGGCCAAGTTTGATGTGACAGCTGTGCATATGAGCATAGGTCTACACTTATAAAAAGGAAGGAAAAATAATTATGAACTCTGCATTAAATTACTATTGCAACTTTCCTTCAAAAAGCTGAAGGCAGCATTCAGAATTCTCCATTTCCAGCTATAACAGGCAATACTTTTGGGCAGTAGGGTTGAAACAGAAGTAGCTCAAGGCATCTTCATGGCTGAACAGAGATCTGAATGGGGATTAAATTCAAATTCTCAAAGACAACCTTTCCCAAGCTGGTGCCATTATTACTGGGCAGGGCAGGGCGTGCGAACGGGGGATGGCCAGCCAGCCGTCGCTACTGGTTCGGCGAACCAGGCCACATGTCCGCTGACGGTTCTCACGAACCGGTCCAAACCGGTAGCATTTCACTCCTGGCAGTGATCTAGCCCCTTTCATGGCCTGTGAATGGGAAGTAGCTGACTGCAAAGGACAGAATGCTTTTTCATTGCCCCTTTGATAGGGTGTGGGATGTTTAGAAGAATTAATGTACCAGTGGATGACAGTGGATGACAGCCCATATGTATTGGGGACAAAGCATGAATTGGGATTCAAAACAATTTTAAAATAGCAGAATACAGGTAGTCCTCAACTTACAACCACAATTGAGCCCAAAATTTCTGTTGTTAAGTGAGACATTTCTTAAGTGAGTTTTGCCCCATTTTACGACCTTTCTTGCCATAGTTGTTAAGTGAACCACTGCAGTTGATTAGTTAGTAACCTGGTTGTTAAGTGAATCTGGCTTCCCCATTGATTTTGCTTCTCAGAAGGTCGTAAAAAGTGATCACATGACCCTGGGACACAACAACGGTCATAAATATGAACCAGCTGCCAAACATCTGAATTTTGATCACATGATCATGGGGATGCTACAAAGGTTGTAAGTGTGAAAAATGATCATAACTTTCTTTCTAGGCCCATTGAGATTGAGTTTACAAATATAAGATGAGCTCTCCTGGATCAAGCCAAAAGTTATCCAGTCCAGTGCTATGTATTGAGGGGCTGATGAGAAACTTACAGATAGGACCTTAAGTTTTTAATTTTTTCCCTTGTTACTCTGAAATAATGTACTGTATTTTTAGGAGTATAAGATGCACCCTTTTCCTCCCTAAAAGTGGCTGAAAATTTGGGTGCGTCTTATACTTCGAATGTAGCTTTTTTTTTCCAGGTGCTAACAGATCTTCCCAGCTCTTACCTTGCAGGCTTTTTCATTGTTACTCTCTCCAAAGAATGTTTTTCCTGCCCTAAGTCTTTGCAGAATTTTTTTTCATTGCTCTACTTACTCCGAGTAAGTTTTTTTCTAGCCCTAACCAGGTGCTAACGATCTTCCCAGCTCTTACTGGCTTGCAGGCTCTTTCATTGTTACTCTCTCAGAAGGTTTTTTTTAAGTCCTAACCAGGGGATAAAATAATGTGCTGAAGCTGACCAGACTAAGGATGCTAGCCAGATGAATACCTGGTAGGCAGATTGTTTTCCCCTATTTTCCTCCCCAAATACTAAGGTGCGTCTTATACTCCGGTGCGTCTTATACTCCGAAAAATACGGTACTTTTTTCCCTTGTTTTCCTCCTCTAAAATCTAGGTGTGTCTTATACTCCGGTGCGTCTTATACTCCGAAAAATACGGTAATTCAAGGCATGTTGCCCTTCAGTCAGGAGATAGTATTTTTTTTCTTTCTTGCATTTTCCCACAAGTGCAGGGTCCGCTTTTTTTTGGATCAACTGAATACTGATTCAATGGTTACAATAGGAATTGACTAACCAGCTTGTCGCCCAGGCCTGGTGTGGGTTCAGAAAGAGTGAGTGGCTCAACGTCACCCAGCTGGCTTTTATGCTTAAAGTGGGATTACAACTCACAATTTCCTGGTCTCTAGTTTTGTGCTTTAACCACTAGACTAAACTAGCTCTCGAGTCTGAAAATAATATACAGCCATTAATTCCACTAGCCATTGATAGCCCAGCCTGCCACACAAAAAATCCAATAAAAGATCAATTCTGACTCTTAAAAATAATCCAGGTTAGTATCAGAACTCCCATCAGTTTTAGGAAAAACAGGCAGGCTCTTGATGAAATCATCTCTTCTGAAATGTCAGTCACATAGAAGAGGGTCAATCTCTTCTCATTTAGGAGAGACAAAAGGAACGCTCTTCCAGTATAAACGAGGAAATCTGCTTCTATAGTCTGTAGCAATGGCCACCAATGAAGGGTTTAAAGGGGGATTATTTGACACCAATGGAGAATAAACTATCAATAGCTACGAGTCATAATAGCTATTTATTAACCCCAGTCTAAGAGGCAGGATACCTCTCAATACTAGGGAAATGATCACAGGAGGTTAGTTTTTCTCCTCATGTTCCGCTTGGGAGCTTTCCATAAGTGACTGATTGGTTACTGTATGAACCGAATGCTGGACTAAACAGGCCTTTGGTCTAATCAAGCAGGAACTTTTTGCATTCTTATGCTCTCCTTCAAAGGCGTATGACACTTCAAGAATTCCTCCCAGGACTTTCTGTCACAAATTTCATCTCCCTGTGCTAATGACCTGTGAAATACCATGTTTCCCTTTCCTGCTGTCCCCTTCGGAGCCAAAAAGCAAGGCCCGGGGAGGGGGTGGAGAAGTAACCTGTAAATTGTTAGAATGGATAACTATTTCAGTTATCAATGTCTTAAACATTAATAATGGTCCGCAGGCTTTTCACCCCACCCCCACCCCATAATTTGGCAATCCTGCACCAGTTAATAAATCAATGCAAGAGGAAAGCATGATTACAACAGTGCCCAAGGAAAACTGGATCTATGAGGTGTGATTGAAGCCACAGTGAAAGAAACACGCCTGTGACCCAAACTTTACAAACGGGGAAAGTGGAACAGTTACTACTGGGCCTCTAACCCTCTAACCAAAAGGAATCCAACCTGGAATTATCACTACTTCTTCTGAAGGGTACTTTTATCATCTCAACTACTTTGTCAGTTTGTTTATTTCTCTCTCACTTTAATGAGGTTTCATGACAATGTTGAAGATAAAGCTGAACAGACTGAGCCCCGTCCAGTCTTAGGAACTATGTGACATCATAATTCAAGAAGACAACATATTTTTCAAGACCTTACAAAACCAGGAGAGTCCTAGAAGCAACTGATTACAAACCACTTCCGTATTGTTGCCAAAGAAACTACATAGACATGTTCAATGAATAAAAACTGAGGCTGAATTGAGAGTAATTTCACTGTTGTGCTCAGATATTACTGAAGAATTCCAGGTGGAATGAGACTAAGGTGACCAGACGTCCCGATTTTGGCGGGACAGACCCGCTTTTTAATGATTTGTCCCGCGTCCCGCCCGTCCTCTAAAAAGTCCCGATTTTTTGAAAGAATGCACAACTAGGGCATTCTTTCCAAAAATCGGCCTGAAAGGGCGGCGTGCGAGATTGGGGGGAGTTAAACTTTCGGCGGGCATGGCTTTGCAAGGGCTCTTCGCGGTCTACAAGCCGCCGGGTATGCACTGGAGGGCGGTGAAGGACACGGTGGAGAGGTGCCTGATGCAGCCCCGCCCTCTCGAAACGGCCGGCGTCGTGGTGGGCGGGGCGGTTCCGCCAGCTTCCAGACGCCGCCGGAGGAGTCAACGTGGGACGCCCGCCCGCCGCCAACGCCGCCCACGGCCGGCCCGAGCTGAGAGGCCTGCTGCTGCTGCTGCTGCTGCTGCTGCCCCTGCGGCTGGGCCCAACCTGGCCGTCCTCGAGTGCCTGCAGGACGTGCGCGAGGTCAGCGGGCGGCGCGGGACCCCCGGGCGGGCAGGGGGGAGGGAGGAGGAGAGCCAAGAGACGCTGGGGGCTGCTCCCCTTCCCAAGCCACTGCCGGCTCCCGAAGGGGAGGCGGGAGGCGAGGAAAGGCCTCCCGCCTCCCCCCCACCTGGACGCCGACATTAGCCGTCTTTTGCCCTCTGCGCATGCGCAGCGTTCTGCGCATGCGCAGAGGGCAAAACTCAAATGGCGGCGTCCAGGCGGCCCCGCCCCCTGTCGGTGTCCCACTTAAAAAAAAAATCTGGTCACTTTAAATGAGACAGTCTGATGAGGAAGGTCCTGTGTTTGTGCAAAACCAAATCTACTCCAGGTGTTTCTTATGATTCCCAAAATGCCATGGCTAACTAATTTTGGCTGCTTCTGATTCCAAAAATCTGTACTGTCAAATATACCTATGACAAGATGGTGCCAGCCCTCAGTATTCAAAGTATTCAAAGTTACTTAAGGAGTACTCACTTTTGAGGAAACTATAGTCTTTTGACAATTTCCATGGTATAGTATGGATCTTGATACTGAGGTTCCTCACAAAGACAAACTGCAGACCAAATAAAATTACTAGTCATTTTTAGTCACCAAACTTTACCACCAAACTTTACGCACTGTTTTAGTATGTTCAGATCCATGCAGAGGTGGGTTCCTACCAGTTCTAACCGGGTCGGACTGGATCTCCCAGCACGACTTCCCGGTCGTTGGAAGGTTGTGCATGTGTGTGTGAGAGAGAAAAAATTCGAGCACTTTAGCACACCCGGAGGAACAGCCCGGTTGCTACGCCGCCTCGCAACTCCCAGCCGTGCCAAGCCCCGCAGGCTGCCTTTCTTTCCCCCCCTTCCCTTCCAACGCAGGCACCACCGGAGAGACGGAACCCCCGCAGTGGCGACCCTGGAGGATGGAGAAGGCAGGGGAAGAGCCCCGATGCCCAGCTGCTCGCTGATTCCAATTCCAGGCGAGCGCTCCCGGCTTGCTGCCGCCGCCGCGCGTGAACGTGGTCCGCGGCGGGAAGCGAGTTCAAGCGACCCTCCGCCGCTGCCGGCCTGCAACCCGGCACCCCGTCCTGCGTGCCCCGCCCCGTGCCCCGTACTCAGCTCTTGACTTTTGCCCTCTGCGCATGCACAGCGTTCTGCACATGCGCAGAGGGCAAAATTCAAATGGCGCCGAGGCGGGCCCGCCCCCCCATCCCGCTTAAAAAAAAAATCTGGTCACTTTATGCTATGGGAATATAACCAGTTGCCAAGCACCATTTTTTTCAGAATGCTACCTAGCTCATCAACCTGTTTCTGCAAGACACTTCGTGTAAATCTTGCTTAACTTTGTCCTTTTTCTGAGCAGGTAGGTCAATTTCCAAACAAAGCATTGGGGTGCAGCTACTCATTATTTTTATTTTCTAAAAAATGTATGTCAGAGGATAACCATTTGCTTTCTAGAATAGCAGTTTCCCATTTTCTAAACTTAAAAATGCTTGAAAAATTTATAAGGTCAGAGAGCACAGGAAATCTGACTGGTACCAGGGGAATCTATTAGCATCCTGGTGCCGTTCTGAGAGGGTTTTTTTTATTTACACACAAATGTTCTGACATTGTTGCACATGATCAACCTCATGGGAAAGACACACAGAATTTCAGGATTAAGTATTTCTTATTTTGTATCATCCACAACATTAAATTAAAAAATAATAATAGAATAAACAAAGCCAGAAGAGTAAGTAGGAATAATATACTAAAAGGTAAACCTGCAAGATAAAAAGACTGAACTCTTCTCCAGAGTCCCATCAATTAACTATTGGTTACAGTTTATTTAATCAATTTGTTACCTACTGTGAATTCTAAATAGTGTTCTTCTCTCTCAAGGACTTGAAGGACTTTTGGTATAGACAAATCTGGACTCTTCATTATAGTCTTACTCAGCTGCAGCCAAGCTGGGCAGCCATTTTAGTTTCTCAAAATGCCCAGAGAAATGTTCAGGGTAGCTATGAGATCCTGTTTATAGGAAACAGCTTTTTATTTGGGAGATGATCTATTAAAAGCTCTGTTTGAGACTTTCAAGATTATGAATTATACAAAGGATAATCACTGGGCATCAGGTTGTCCATCAACCGTTAACATGTGAGTAGCAGATAGAGGAGACACAATGTCCACCTGATCATGGGGAAGAAGTATGATACTGCTATATTAATAATTGAAATTATTTCTAATTGGTCATATATGGAAATGAATTAAGAGAGATATTTTATGTGAAAACTGTCTCATCACTCAGAAACTTCATATAGGTTTTTCTAATCACAATACATTTTCCTAAATTGCATTAAAATACTACATCCCTCTCATCATATATAGATTGGATGCAAACAGCATCTATATTTATTAAAGTTTGTTGCAAAATCAAAACCAGAAGCACACACAGATGACTGATTCAGCTGGATTCATAAACTTCTTTATAAACATGGTAATATATATATTTACAATACCACAAATAGAATTCTTCTTCAATCAGTTATAGGCAGCAGAGAACAGTTAGTTTCATTTCAGCAGAGTTCAGAGTGAGAGAGTACAGAGTGGAGACTGAAGCCACACCCAGCCTTAAGCTTAAATTCCAGTTTCGATTCTCTGCCCAGACTCAGAAGTGGTTAGCTCCCATTGGCTGACTTAGTTGCTATGCTTATTCATTGGCTGACCTTGTTACCATTGGCTCTCCCATGAATATTCTAACAATATTTGAGATACACAAATGAACA
Organism: Diadophis punctatus similis; assembly: GCA_023053685.1. Classification (NCBI taxonomy): domain Eukaryota; kingdom Metazoa; phylum Chordata; class Lepidosauria; order Squamata; family Dipsadidae; genus Diadophis; species Diadophis punctatus. The sequence goes on along the minus strand of JALIGW010000001.1, from coordinate 18,125,948 downwards.
CAAGTGCATAGAAGATTGCTTTAGCATTGACCAGCTGTAAGATAACAAAAGATTCAATGAAATATCTAGGACTCCATTTGACAGGATGCAATAAAGATGTATTTCAAAACAATTGCAACATATTATGGAAAGAAACAAAACAAGCCCTGGAAAGGTAGAATAATTTATAATTTCCTGGTTAGAACTTATTGTGATAAGAAGAATGAATGTACTGCCCAAGATGAATTTTCTATTTCAAATAGCAATAATTGCAATTTCCAATAGAATTCTGTAGGACTGGCAAAAATATTAATAGATTTATATGGAGCAAGAAAAAAAGAGGAGGAGGAGGAGGAGGAGGAGGAGGAGGAGGAGGAGGAGGAGGAGGAGGAAGAGGAAGAGGAAGAGGAAGAAGAAGAAGAAGAAGAAGAAGAAGAAGAAGAAGAAGAAGAAGAAGAAGAAGAAGAAGAAGAAGAAGAAGAAGAAGAAGAAGAAGAAGAAGAAGATTTGTTAGAAATTTGGAATCTTTGAAAAGCAAGAATAAGTCCAGCAATCATACCATTAATTTCATCATCAAATACTTATTTACTTCAAGGAAAATTATAGTAAAAAACCTTAATTAGTTATGCCAACATAACATATTCAGATTCAGAAAACTGAACTGATTCAGAAACTGTTCAATGGAGGAAGAAATCTACCATGGTTAATGTAAGTGGGAAGAAAAATCAAAAGCTATCTCAAAAAGAAAACATTTAGAATGCTTATACAAAATTTTCAAGATTATCTGTAGTTTTAGGATGAATTTAGAAACTGTTACTAAGATTGAGATATTATACGGAGATAGAAAAAATTAAAAACGGAAACATTTGAAAGAGGCAATCACAGTGTATCAATGGAAAGCGTTATGATAAAAATCATTGAAATTTATCCAAGCTACAATTTAAAGAAAATTGGTACAAAATGTTCTACAGATGGTATATACAGTAATTCCATCAATGATCCCCGAGATAAACAAAGTATACAGTAATAAATGTTGGAAATGCCACAACAAAGAAGGAACAATTTACCACATGTGGTGGTTATGCAAAAAAAAATTCAAAAGCATGGGAAGGAAATACATCTAAAAATTCAAAGTGTTGTAAAATAAAATTTGAAGAGAACCACAGATATTTTTACAGAAATAAAAAAATACCTTAATTTACTAAGATATATGTTGACAGCAGCAAGAACAAACCCGGCACAGAACTGGAAAAAAACATTTTGCTGACTGAGAGAACAAAACAGGAGAATACGTTGTAATGGAAAATTGACATTTATTTTATTTATTTATTTCTACGCTCTTTTAGGCCGCCCAATCCCGTAGGACTCAGGGCGGCGTACAGACATATCTGTAATAGAAGTTTAACCAAATGCAAGCTGGAATTGCTCCCTTACAGTCAATGCAATTCACAGCAAGGGTGCTTTAGACATAAGAATATGATTTCTAGGACTTAAACAGAAACTAATAACAATCATTAATGTTCAGTGTAAAGTACACATATTTAAACAGTGGTTAGCAGCTGCCGGGGACACAAATGGAAGGAATGGGGAAGATGTGTTACTAGAAAACTTTCTCGCTATGCTTTCTTTAAAGCTATATTTAGTAGTTATTCTTTTGTTCCGCTATATTTTTTTCTTTCTTTTGTATTCCACTTTTTCCCCATTTATTAACAAAAGGATTGCTTTAGCATTCATGCACATGCCAAGTGTTAATGCGCTATGCATGAACCTGCCTGCTGCTCTCTTCTTCAACTGTTCAACTGTTTTACAACCATTATGTTGTAAGAGCTGAAGTGGTGCAGTGGTTAAATGCAGCCATTGCAGGCTGACTGCTAGTTCAACAGTTCAGCTGTTCAAATCTCACTAGGCTCAAGGTTGACTCAGCCTTCCATCCTTCCGAGGTCGGTAAAATGAGGACCCAGATTGTTGGGGGCAATATGCTGAACTCTGTAAACCGCTTAGAGAGGGCTGTAAAGCACTATGAAGCGGTATATAAGAAAAGTGCTATTAAGTGCTATTGCTATGTTTTTGTAGTTCACCCTTAATCAAAGGGATAAATATCCACAAGCTTTTCAGCTAGTATCAGGCGGAATAAAAGAATGAACATGGTATGCAGAAATGGAAAAATGCCTCCTGTCATGTGGTAGAAGAAAATAGAGGAGAGATGTCTAACAGCCATCCTTGATCAGAGAGAATCAATGTGTAATAAACATGTTCCGTCATGAAATAGCGGCTAGTATGGGATCTGTCCCTGCCCTTCATTTATTATTTTTAAATACATTTCCTCTTCCTGCCCAGCGATTTTATTTATGCAGCAATACATATAGACTGGAGGAAATTTTTTTCGGCATACAGAAATCTCATTAGAAGACATTAAAGAGTAGATGGGATGATTTTTTTTAAAAAAAATCAGAAAACAAATAAAAAAAGCTACCAGTCTCATTTGATGAATTTCAAAATAACAGAGATGAAATTTGGCAGAAGTTAGGTGAGAACGTGACAAAGGGATTAGTAGATCTCCTGCAAAAATCGCAATGCGCAGGGTGAGAAGCTATGCTATGGTGTGAAGCTATGCCACAGTTCAAGCAGAGTAACTGCTAAATTAATGTTGATGCATAATAAGTGAGACCATGATAGCAATAGCAATAGCACTTAGACTTATATACTGCTTCATAGTGCTTTACAGCCCTCTCTAAGAGTTCAGCATATTTCCCCCAACAATCTGGGTCCTCATTTTACCGACCTCAGAAGGATGGAAGGCTGAGTCAACCTTGAGCCTGGTGAGATTTGAACAGCTGAACTGCTGAACTAGTAATCAGCTGGAGTAGCCTGCAGTAGCTGCATTTAACCACTGCGCCACCTCGGCTCTTGGGCATGGGAGTTTGGGGTAAGTAACGGTGGTAATTACAATGATGACACCTTTGCGCCACTGCAAAGAGAAAAATGTGGAAGCAGAACATCAAGTGGGAATAACAATGTGATAGGCTGAAGAGAAGAAAGAAGTCCTCCTACAGAGCATGACTGGGTCGCCAGGTTTCAACCATGCGAAGGAGGACACATTCCCATCTATAGAAGGGATGGGACTTGCCTGGTTTGCAAGAAACTGGACACTATCCAGTCAATATGGAAAGAAGTAACATTCCTGAATAGGTGGTCTCCATGCTATACTTTATTTGTAGTGACAATACATATTGCTAAATTTGTGGGTACAGTGGTGAAGGTGCTGGTTTAGGGATGGAGTGATCTAAGTTTTAGTAACAGAAGCTTATTGGGGGATTTATATAATATAATATAATATAATATAATATAATAACTGGGGCCAGTCTGTCTCTTTCAGTCCAACCTACCTTTCAGGATCGTTGCTATGAAGATAGCATAAAGGGAGATCCTCATATAAGTTGCCTTAAGCTCCTGGATATCAATGAAAACCAGACCAACAGACTATGCGTTCCCAGGCAGAAGCTAAGCGTACCCTATCAGGAGTCTACGATATATGTAAGACATATATAGAGTTCCAGTTGCAGACAGTTATGCTACAGTTGAAGACTACTCCTTCAGTTACACCACTAATAGAGCTTGAGAGTTGTACCATCCCACCCATAAGCCATGTTCAGTTGGACTGAACATGGCTTATGTATAAAAGAGTAAGTGTTAAACCCATAATATAAAATCTGTACTGATGATGTAAGAATCATGAGGTTGCTTAGGGTACCATGCACCAGCTCTCTTCTTTGAACTCATTCCTTCCTTCCCTCCCTCCCTCTTTCTTTCTTTCCTTCCTTCCTTCCTTTCTTTTTCTTTTCTTTCTTTATTTTTTTCCAAATTTTTTTATTTTTCCTCCACAACTCCATACATAAGTCAATATACCTTAAAATATTACAATAAAATACATAGTTGTACATCTTAATCAATCATTTATAAATTCTTTATATATAACACTTTACTCCAGGTATATTATTGCCAAAATAATACTGCTTCTAAAAAAAAAGAAAAAATCTTATTTTGTCTTCTGGGACCTCCACCAATTAATTCCAATTTTTTTCTCCAAATTAACCGCTATTAGCTTAATTTACCAAGATAGTTATTGTTACTCCTTTCTCTTAATTTTAAGCCATATTGCTTCCTCCCCTTTCTTAATCTCTTTAGTCATCATTTGTTTTTCTTATCCCCTATTTTATCATAACTAAATGCCCCGTAAAAGTTAAAAACCTCAATTATATAATTTATCTTAAAATCTCATAGTCATGTTTATCATTCATACTTCTCATATTAATCATTTCCCCCCTCCCAGTCCACCAGCAGGCTCCCGTCTTCTTCACCACCCTTCCCGGGTGGCTCTGACCTGGTCCCGGACCAGGTCTCCAATCGGCGCGGAATTCGGGCTTCCCCGCGGAGCGTGGGGAAACTCCGTAGCGCTGCGACTTTGGCCATGCCTTCCACCTTCTTTCTTTCTTTCTTTCTTTCTTTCTTTCTTTCTTTCTTTCTTTCTTTCTTTCTTTCTTTCTTTCTGTTACAGTTCTACACCAACCATTGTGAGAATGGAAGCTTTACAAATCTGATAAATAAAATAAATAAATAACTTCGCTGGGGAGGCAGGCTGTAGACACCAAGAGGCGAGGCCAGAACCCAACTGGATGCAGACACCCATTTCCTTCATTTCCTTCTTCATGATGTATAGACTGGAGTCTTACAGCTTCGCCCAACCATCACTATGCCAATATATCAATAATGAAGACAGTTTTATATTACCACTATGATGGCTGAATGGCAGTATAAAATGCTATAAATCACTTTTGAGGAAATGGGCTCTGTCTGTCATCTGTATTTCCCCCCCCCCTTCTGACACTCTTTTCTTTTACAGCCTGCCAGGAAGGAACAAAGAACTCTCAGAAACAGTCTGAACGGATTTTTTGCTGAGACTTTTTGAAGTAAGACCAAGGAACGCATAAAATTAGTCAGAGGGTGGCCAGTTAGTCCCTAATCTTGCAAGTTGCCCACCCCTGCTTAAGAAGACTGGTAGCGACTGCTAGCTGCTGGCGGACACTTTTGTTTTGAAAGACACTACTATACATTCTTTTAAATAAATAAAATGGCTGTAAAAGCCAACAATAGTAGCTAGTTCTTTTCCAAACAGCTCAGCTCTGTGTTTGTAATAGGAAATTAATGCTTCTGTGTTAGCAAAAGTGTCTGGATCACAGCTTGATTTCAGGACTGGTCTTTCTCTCCCTTGCCTTTCCCTTTCCTGGGAAGTAGCTAAAGACAAGTTCACGCGTACAGGTAGTCCTCGACTTTATGACCATTCATTTAACAACTACTCAAACAGTGCTGGAAAAAAGGTGATTTATGACTGGCCTGTTCACTTATGATCGTTGCAGCATTCCCGTGGTCATGTGATCAAAATTTAGGGGGTTGGCAACCAGCATGTATTTAGCATGATTACAGCATCCCATGATAACATGATTGCCATTTGTGATCTCCCTAAGAGTTTCCAAAAAGAAAACTGAATGAGGAAGGGCAAATTCACTTAATGTCCATGTGATTCACTTAATGAGCACAGCAGAAAAGGTCATAAAATTGAACATGACTCAAGCAACTCACAATCACTTAGTAATGGAAATTCTGATCCCAATTGCGGTTTATAAGTCCAGGAGTATCTGTGATTAAAAGTAACCAGGCCTTCTTGATCCACCTTCCATCAGAGGTAGATGAGAGAGAGGTTAAACCTGAAGATGGAAATCAGATTAACTAGTTCTTTCCACTTGTTCCCAAGCAGTGATTTGATTTTAATTCATTAATCTATACTGCTAAATGGAAACAAAAGTCTCCTTCAGCAATTCAGCAGCTTATTGTCAGACTCGAAAGATCAGGACCACAAGTGAAATTCCAGTTAAACTGATTTATTATTGTTTATGCCTATGCATAGGAATCTATTCAGCTGTTAACCCTATTTGGGTGCTAGATAAAAGTCAACAGAATTCAGGAAGGGTTAGTCTGTTTGTGGCTGCATACTGACTGTAGGCTGATTCCTCTTCCAGCTGTGAACACACACATCTCAGGGGTTGCCACAAAGAAGAAGGAGTCAAACTATTCTCCAAAGCACCTGAGGGTAGAACAAGAAGCAATGGGTGGAAACTAAACAAGGAGAGAAGCAACTTAGAACTAAGGAGAAATTTCCTGACAGTTAGAACAATTGATCAGTGGAACAGCTTGCCTCCAGAAGTTGTGAATGCTCCAACACTGGAAGTTTTTAAGAAGATGTTGGATAGCCATTTGTCTGAAGTAGTGTAGGGTTTCCTGTCTAAGCAGGGGGATGGACTAGAAGACCTCCAAGGTCCCTTCCAACTCTGTTGTTGTTGTTGTTGTTGTTGTTGTTGTTGTTGTTGTTGTTTATTCACAAAAAATGTAATACACAGCAAACAAGATTTATATGCTGGATTTCGTATCACTATATCACAAGTCGAACACTTCCCAAGCGTCTAGGACTGTGTGATGTATTTTCGTATGATGCGCGCAGATCCAAGTACGGTGGCCTTTTGCAACTGACAGATCATGAATTTGTCAATGTTTATTGTTTTCAAATGCCGGTTAAGGTCTTTTGGCACAGCACCCAGTGTGCCGATTACCACTGGGACCACCTGTACTGGTTTATGCCAGAGTCGTTGTAATTCGATTTTAAGGTCCTGATATCGGTTAAGTTTTTCTTGTTGTTTTTCATCAATTTGACTGTCACACCTGGTATGGCAACATCAATGATCCACACTTTTTTCTTTTCCACAATTGTGAGGTCTGGCGTATTATGTTCCAAAACCTTGTCAGTCTGAATTTGAAAGTCCCAAAGTATTTTGGCATGTTTATTTTCAACTACTTTCTCAGGTTTATGATCCCACCAGTTCTTTACCACTGGTAGGTGGTAGTTGTGGCACAGGTTCCAATGAAGCATCTGGGCCATGTAGTTGTGCCTCTGTTTGTAGTCCGTCAGTGCGATTTTCTTGCAGCCGCTGAGGATATGATCAATTGTTTCATCAGCTTCCTTGCAAAGTCTGCATTTTGGGTCATCAGCTGATTTTTCGATCTTGGCGATGATGATGATGATGATGATGATGATGATGATGATGATGATGATGATGATGATGATGATGATGATGATGATGATGATGATTATTATTATTATTATTATTATTATTATTATTATTATTATTATTATTATTATTATTATTATTATTATTATTATTATTATTATTATTACCTTCCCCTATACTTCAACTCATCCAATCAACAGTTGGAAAAAGTCTCCCATTGGTGCTATCAAAGACTTTTTAAAAAAACACGTCAAGGCTCTTTTCTGCAGCAACAACTCCCGCTCAAAAATTGCTTCTAGGTTATGAATTGGAATTACCCTGCTCATCTTGGACACTACCATTAAATTCATTCATTAAATATGAATCCTTAGGCAGCTGGAATGATGCTGTCTCACCAGAGTTCTAGCAACAGACTAAGGGTACCTTAGTCTGCAGAAGATTATTTAAAAATTGATAAATCTTTAAAGTATTGGTCTTCAAAACTGCCTAAGAATGATTGAGCATACGAATAGTCCTCGACTTACAACCATCCATTTAGTGATCCTTAAAAGTGACAACAGCACTGAAAAAAAATGACTTACAACCAGTTCTTGCACTTACAACTATCACAGCATCCGCACAAAATTTGGGTCCTTGGGGTTGGGTCCCGGGACTGAAGAGGCTTGAGACAGGCTTAAGACAAACAGCTCTTTATTCTAACTATGTACAAGATCCAGCAGAGAGCCAGGCTGACAGCATCCCCTTTTATAGGGAGCTGTCAGATGGCTCGACCAATCAGCAGTCTTCATTTTTCCGTTCTAACAGAGGATCTGAGAGTAGACCGGGTAGTCTCAATATCTAACACCTGGCAACCTGTCAAGAATAGGAATTTTTCCTATCAGAGGCGATCTTGGATCTTGCTCCCTTGAAGTCATTCGCATTAGAAAATAAAACCGAGATTCAAATCTAATTAACAAAATATTTATTTCAGTACAAAAGTAATAAAATAAACCCTTAATAAGCTACATTTTTCTCAGCTAATGAAGTGACGTCTGCCTTCGGCAGAGATGGAGAAGAAAAGGAAAGAAAGAAAGAAATGGGAGTTGACAAACTCTGGAATGCACGCATGCGTAGTAAAACATATCACATGTCTGCTTGATCATAAATACAGGAACCTTAGGAAACATAGAGGTGCACAACTGGCAATAATTCACATCATGACACAACCAGCATATATTTACCACAGTTGCAGCATCCCAGGTGATTGCTATTTGCAACCTTCTCATCCTGCTTCCAACAAGCAGTCATTGGGGAAGCCAGATCTGCATAATGATCAAATGATTCATTTAACAACTGCAGTGATTTGTTTAACAATCATGGAAAAAGTCATAACATTGGGCAAGACTCACTTAACAACCATCTTGCTTAGCAACAGAAATTCTGGTCCCAATTATGGTTGTAACGCAAGGACTACTTGTACTCCACAGACAAGGAATGTTGAAGCCAACAAGAGAAACAGATAGAAAAAAGAAGGATGGAATGGAATATCTTAGCGAAGCAATGGATGTAAAACAGTTAGTTCCATTTCAGCAGTTCTGAGTGGACAAGAGACTACAGAGTGGGCTGAGCTACGCCCAGCCTTCTAGCTTCAGTTTTGATTCTCTGCACAGACTCAGATGTGCTCAGCTCCCATTGGCTGACTTAGTTGCTATGCCTATTCATTGGCTGACCTTGTTACCATTGGCTCTCCCAGTTCATGAATATCTTAACAGTTATTCTATTCTATTCTAACTGAACTTTGTTTTTTTCTTTGAGGAAGTTGTTTCGCTTCTTATCCAAGAAGCTTCTTCAATCAGAAGTCAAATATCTTGGATGAGATGAGAAGCGAATGAGAATGAGAAGCGAAACGTCTTCCTCGGAAAAAAAACATAGTCCAGTCGCCTTTTGAAAAAGTACTTGTGGTATAAAACACATTACATCTTGATCTGTTCTATGAACTTACCTCATCCATTTTAATGCCTGACAGAGACAATCTTTACTGTCCTTTACAGGAAGATTCCATTGCCATAATGGATTGAAGAGCCTTCATCAAATTCACTTTTTATTTTAAAAAAAATTGACTTGGGACACAAGTTCAACTGAGGGAGCAATCCCATAATAACCCCTCCTTCCCTAGTTTTCATTAGCAGCACCAGTGAAGACCAGATCAGAATCTCTTACAGCATTTTATTTACAAATTAACAAGCCATGCATAAAGAGGCGTGCAAACATTGCAGTTTCTTCATATTGTTCTTGAAAAGAGCTAAGCTTACCCTGCCGCTCCCATCATAAACACTTAGCTGCCACATTCAGACAGCTCTCTTTTTCAGTAGCTGTATTTAAATTGCTAACAGTTTCTCTCTAGTCTTTAATTCCTCCAACTCTGTTCAGCACCCAACAACCAACAGCTATTATTGTTACTGAAACACACTTTCTAACCGAAGTCTAGAAATGGGATTTCTTTCTATTGAACCCATTAAAAGGGTGGCTTTGTTCCAATATTAACAGGTAACATAAACATTTCCTTACCCTGTTCCTTATTTCCAGGTCTTTTGACTGGCCTCTGTCTTCCCCACACCCACCATGGAGTCACAAACATTCCTGGAATTGTTGTTCTAGAATGAAAAGAGAATTGTAGTGCATGGATTGTCAGAAAGGCTGAGGGCAAAAATACCATCCTGACACATTATTTATCATTGCAAAGGGTCTCTCAAGAGTATTCTTTCCCGCCTCTCTGCCCACTCCTTGTCAGAATCTTTCTACCAACTCAAGTCTAAATACACCATGGCGAGCTCATCCCATTGCATTACGATCAAAGAATGACTTACAGGTAGGTGTCACCCTGCCACGACCCAGCCTTCGTATTTAACTGCCTGTCTCTCCTCTTCCATAATCATTCATGTAAGTATACATAATTCAAGAAGCATTGCGCCAACTTGAAAAGCATTCCTTGATGGATCAGAATGCCGGATGGGCAAATCCTCATTAGATGTCAAAGATGACAGTCCTTCCATTGGTTCTGCGTAAATTTTGTTTGTTTGTTTTATGGGTTTAAATGTTTTTATTATAATGAACAGTGACAGTTTTGTGTATTTATAGATTTAGGGTTTTTTTTAGCTTTGATGTACATTGCCCAGAGTCACTTAAAGATAGATAGATAGATAGATAGATAGATAGATAGATAGATAGATAGATAGATAGATAGATAGATAGATAGATAGATAGATAGATAGATAGATAGATAGATAGATAGATAGATAGATAGATGATAGATGGAGGGAGGGAGGGAGGGAGAGAGTGAGGGGGAGGGGGAGGGAGAGAGGGAGATTCCTATCTCAGAATGGTGAGGCAGGGGTGAAATGCTACCAGTTCGGATATTGGTAGCGGCGGGCGGCAGTGATTCGGAGAACCGGTAGCGACGGCAGCACGAGGCTCCGCCCCCTCCCTGGATGTCGCCATTTCCCTCTTTTTAACCGTCTGCGCATGTGCAAAGCCTTCTTCATATGCGGAGGATGGGAAAACAAGCGCAATGGGGGTGCATGTGTGAGTGAAGCATGCGCGCGTGCGCAAAACGGCACTTCCGAACTGGTAGGGAAGGTAAATAGATTTCACCGCTGTGGTGAGGGCAAGACTTCACTCCCTGCCTGGAAGCAGAAGAGAGGGAACGACAAAACAACTATTTTCAGGATCAGAGATGCAGGCACTCTGGGACAGAGATCATAAACCATCTCAGTACTATTTCAGCTGCTGATGCAAATTGAAAATCATGGATCTACAAATCTCCCTCAATCATCTTACTCCATTCCTTTCTACAGGAATAAAGTCACATATACAGTGAGTTGAATGTGGAAATTATCATGCCCTGCATGATAACCCTATAAACCTCTCTAAAGAGGAGGGGGGGGGGAGTATTATTTTTCTGAGCACTTTTTTGAGACCTGGAAAGATTATCTTGTCTATTGCCTTGTTAAGCAGAAGAAACACAAGAAGGAAAAATAGGAGGGAACAGAAACTGAGCATCTCTTGGTACTCCTGGGTCAGACTTATAGGAGACCCTGATAACAGTCTGCTTCCTTTAAGTTTGAATCTGGCTTACTCCATTAACTTTGTTTGTTGGAAGCCAGCTAGGATGGTCGCAGATAGTCATCACCTGAACCTGGGACCCTGCAAGCATAATACTGTACATGCTGGTTATCAAAAATTGTGATCACATGAGTGTGGGGACACTGCAACAGTCATAACAGCAAGGACTAGTCATAAGTCACTTTATTCTGGGCTGTTATAAGTTTGAATGATTGCTAAACAAACGGTCATAATAGCAATAGCAATAGCACTTAGACTTATATACCGCTTCATAGTGCTTTACAGCCATCTCTAAGCAGTTTACAGAGTTCAGCATATTGCCCCCAACAATCTGGGTCCTCATTTTACCCACCTCGGAAGGATGGAAGGCTGAGTCAACCTTGAGCCTGGTGAGATTTGAACAGCTGAACTGCTGAACTAGCAATCAACTGAAGGTCGCAGTGCTGCTTTTAACCACTGTGCCACCTCGGCTCCTAAGTCAAGGATTATCTTTATGTTTATATATACTTGTCAGTTCTCAGTCCAAAACAAGCCCAGAGTCTGAAGAAAAAGCTAATAAAGTAGAAATTCAATCAAAAACTGATTATAAATAAATGCCTGTAAAAAAAGGAGATATGCTGTTTATAAAATTAATGGATCCCCCATCTGCATCCTCCTGGCATTCCTTCTCATGCATATAAACCACTTTCTCACACTGAAGCATGCAAGTACATAGAGCAGGGGTGAGGAACTATGGCCTGTGGACTTCAATTCCCAGAATTCCTGAGCATGGCTGGCTCAGGAATTCTGGAATTTGAAGTCCACAGGGCATAAATGGGCCACAGTTCCCCACCCCTGACATAGAGGGAAAAGCGAGGACAAAATGGGTGGAGATGAGATGAAATGAGGAAAATAGGTAAGTGTGAAGTTTCCGAAAGATGCCCTAATAAATTCATGAGCCACGAGCCAAGCTTCAAAAGAAATGCAGTCATTTATTAGGAGCAACATTCCGGCAATACTCCGATGGAGTCAAAACTGACCATCAATTGGAGCCTTCTTAAGGACATGCTAAAAGAATTATACACCAGGAACCTTTAATAATTATAGCTTTGTATTTTATAAGGATTGTATTTAAAATGTTTCTATTTAATTGTTGTACGCTATCAAGAGCCACTTCTTGTGAGATAGGAGGCTATTCTAATTTGAAAAATAAACAAACTAGACCCTTCCAAGAAAGGAGGGGCATTTAGAAAGAGACTAACACCCAAGGCAGCAACCATGGTCACTGAATGGGGCTCCACCCAGTTTTTCTGTGCTTAGTGATGCATGTTAAAATGACTTCAATCACACAGTCATTGTCACCATCTTGATTTTTTTTTTACATCTTCACTCTCTATGGATGCCCTTGCAAACTATCCTAAATTTCAAAGGTAACCACAGATCTTAGCAACAATGTCTGCAATTATTGGAACCTCTTGCTCCTTCGTTTTCAACCCCTTCTTCTATTCTTATCAGCTAATGTAAAGTGATACCCTCAATCTGCAGTTAATTTATTCAGAAGAGGGGGAAATTACATATTTAAGTTACAGCACTTTGTCTGCAGCAGTACATATAAATTAGCATTTGCAAATTTTGTGCATCTCCTTGCTCTTCTTTTTCCCCTAGTGATACATTTGTTTTTCTGATTATTCTACATGTGCAACTCAGAGGTGGTATTCAGCAGGTTCTGACCAGTTCTGGAGAACCGATAGCGGAAATTTTGAGTAGTTCGGAGAACCAGTAAATGCCACTTCTGACTGGCCCCACCCCCATCTATTCTCTGCCTCCTGAGTCCCAGCTGATTGGGAGGAAATGGGGATTTTGCAGTAACCTTCCCCTGGAGTGGGGAGGGAATGGAGATTTTACAGTATCCTTCCCCTGCCACGCCCACCAAGCCATGCCCACATGTTTGAATCCCACCACTGGTGCAACTGCTGTATGTGTACCAACACAGCATGTCAGAAATCACAGTATTATTATTTTTCCCTCTCTTTGTGCATTCATTTGATCAGATTTTTAGGAGCATCTCTTCCACCTTTTTCAGATTTATGAAGAATATGTACCCTTTTTGTCTATTTATACGTAGTAATTAACTGCATCAAAGAAGTAATCTATCATTTGTGATTTCAAAATTTCCAATATTTTAATTAAAGAATGTCAGATCCAGAACATCTAGCATCAAGAATAAGATGGCATAAATTAAGCTTGCCCACCTACTTGAAGAGATGTAACTGGTCTGCAACCTCCTAGAAATATTTACAGGTACCGTAGTACTTGACTTGCAACCATTAATTTAGCAACGGAAGTTTCAACGGCACTGAAAAAAAGGTGATTGATGATCAGTCCTTGCACTTATGATTGTCACAGCCACTTACCTTCTTACTTACCTTCCCTACCGGTTTGGAAGCGCGTGCTTTGTGCGTGCGCTTTTGCTTCATGCGTGCCACCATCATGAGTGCGTTTTCACTGTCTGCGCATGTACAGAAGGCTTTGCACATGCGCAGAGGGTTAAAAACAAGAAAATGGCAACATCTGGGCGGGTGGGCAGAGTCTTGCACTGCCGCCACTACCGGTTCTCCGAACCACTGGCGGCCGCCGCTACCGGTACGCCTGAACCGGGTCTCACGGGTAGCATTTTATCCCTGTTCCCAGCATTCCCATAGTCATGTGATCAAAATACAGACACTTGGCAACGGGCATGTATTTACAATGGTTGCACCATTTGGGGGTCATCTGATTGCCATCTGCAACCTTCCCAGGCAGCTTCTGACAAGCAAAATCAATGGGAGAAGCTGGATTTGCTTAAGAACTGTGCGATTTACTTAACAACTGCAGTGATTCACTTAACAACTGTGGCAAAAAGGTTGTAAAACTAGGCACAACCCACTTAACAACTGCCTTGAAATTCTGGTCCTAAGTGTGGTTGTAAGTCAAGGACTGCCTGAACATGTTACAAGAGATTAAAAAAAAAACCCACACAAACAAAACAGCCTTGGGTTCCAAATCTTAACCATTATTCATCTCCAAAATTGTCTGTTATCCAAAAAACCAAAAATAATCATATCTTTAGGTGTTAAGAACATAGAACAGTGATGGCGAACCTTTTTTGGTTCGCGTGCCAAAAAGGGGGGGATGCGTGGGATCACGTGTGTGCGTGCCCACACCCATAATTCCATACACCCCCACGCATGCGCGTATGACCCCCCCACTCCCAGCATGCAATGGCACGCCCATTTTTTGCTCTCTCCAGGCTTCTAGGAGCCTGGGGAGGGCGAAAACGGCCTTCCCCACCCACTCTGGAGGCTGGAAACAGCCTGTTTCCTGACTCCCAGTGGGCCCAGAAGGCCCGAAAATCAGCCGGCCGGTGCGCACATGCGCGCCAGACCTGAGCTCACGTGCCCACTGATATGGCTCCACGTGCCACTTGTGGCACCCGTGCCATAGGTTCGCCATCACGGACATAGAACATAGAGTATGTTTTATAAGAGGTCTCACAAAACGGTAGCCCAAAATTTGCACCAGACTCTCTACTAATAAACACAAATAACCTCCAAGGGATTCTTACAAAAAGAATGAAAGGTTAAATATTCTCTTGCCCCCTTTTTGTATGGCAGAATCTGAAAAGATGACTTTGTGAAGGGATAATAAAATTCTTGGATATTTTAAGCCATTGCAAGCCTACTAACAAATACCGGTATATGTTTTAAAAGTATTCATTGAAGTTACTTTTCAAATGTTTTTAATCATCAAAATAGGTGGTCCTGGGTATAACTAAGTTTATGTCCTCATATGCAAAATTGCTCCTATTTTGGGATATTCCTTGAAAGATCCACTCCAGAGCCATAAAATGCAAATTTGTTCTCAGCTTTTAGCCACCAATTCCATTCAGCTTCCCACAGGCAGAGAAATCAACCATCCCTATTTCCAGTTCCTGTCAATAATAAATACTGCTTCTTTATTTAGCTTTTCCATTTTTATCCCTCTCTTCCTTCAAGGAAATTCTCTTTAAATTCTCTGTTCTTGAATTTTTCTCACAAAAACTGCGCAAGCTTAGATAAATGGAGATGTTGAGAAACAGAAAATCAGCCAGTGAACTTGGAGGCCAAAAGAGCTTGAAGCAAAGTAATCCCAATTTTAATTTTATTTATTTATTTATTTTGTCAACACGTGTACAAGATAACAGGTATGGTATAAACATAAACAAAAGTAAAATATGTATAGGTAAATTTAGACAATAGGACAGAAGGACAGGGACGGTAGGCACGATGGTGCGCTTATGCACGCCCCTTACAGACCGCTTAGGAATGGGGTCTAATAATAATAATAATAATCTAACATACTTAGTGCTCCATCAAACCGAGTCACAGTTTTGACCCTGTGTTTGCTTTTGGAGCAATGCAGAGGTGAAATCCAGCAGGTTCTGACAGGTTCTGGAGAACCAGTAGCGAAAATTTTGAGTAGTTCGGAGAACCAGCAAATACCACCTCTGGCTGGCCCCAGAGTGGGGTGGGAATGGAGATTTTGCAATATCCTTCCCCCAGGAGTGGGGAGAGAATGGGGATTTTGCAGTATCCTTCCCCTGCCACACCCACCAAGCCACACCCACCAAGTCACACTACGTCCACCAAGCCACGCCCATACAACCAATAGTAAAAAAAATTGGATTTCACTACTGGAGCAATGCTTTGTTAAACTTTAACAGCTAGGACAGCTATTCTTAGTTTCCCCAAAACTATTCACCAATCCTTATACTGATAAGGTAACTTGGTAAGAGTAAGAGGTTAATAGAAAAAAGAGATAGACTACAAAGGACAATAGGCTGACTAGAGCAGGGGTGAAATCCAGCAGGTTCTGACAGGTTCTGGAGAACCGGTAGCAGAAATTTTGAGTAGTTCGGAGAACCGGTAGCAGAAATTTTGAGTAGTTCGGAGAACCGGTAGCAGAAATTTTGAGTAGTTTGGAGAACCGGCAAATACCACCTCTGGCTGGCCCCAGAGTGGGTTGGGAATGGATATTTTGCAATATCCTTCCCATGGAGTGGGGAGGGAATGGAGATTTTGCAGTATCCTTCCCCTGCCATGCCCACCAAGCCACACCCACAGAACCGGTAGTAAAAAAAGTTGGATTTCACCACTGAACTAGAGGGATGAACTCTTTTAACAGATTCTTTCATGAGCAACCAATAGTAGAGAAAGTTACTTATGGTGTGGCAAATAGAAGGTTAACAAAGTCTAACCTCTTCAGTTTATGGTCCATCCTTCACCAACACATTCACTACTCTCTTGGACTGAATTCCTGATCTCTCATAGATCTCACATAGCGAACAATGTAATTAAAAATTGTGTTTTGGTTATTGTTCTTGAATAATAGAGAGTTGTCTCTCTCTGAATAATGTAATATATGCTAACAGTATATCACAGGAAAAATGCATTTTCTTTTTCTATTATACTTTTTATCCAAAGAACATTATTTGGATTTTAATGAGGGATTCCACTGTATGACCTATTTCATACATCATGCAATTCTTTTTTTTTATTTAAAAAGCTTTAACAGTACAAAGTACAAACATTTTTCTCTTTTCTCCCCCCCCCCCCCTTCGCTCCTCCTCCCTTCCCACCCCTCTTGCCCTCCCCTCCCCCCACCCATCATGCAATTCTTGGTTTGTTGAATAAACCATTATTTTGGTAATATACCAAGCTATAAGCATGCTTTACAACAGGGCTGTCAAACTCCCGGCCTGTGGGCCGGACGTATAAACTTTTCCTCACAGTCAAATCTATAATTTTAATAGGTAATGAGTACTGTGCCTTGTAAAAGGTTTGGCCCTTCCGCTTTAAAAAAAAGGTTAATCCTTGTGTTCATATTAAACATATAATTGTGAATTTAAACTGCTAGAGCTTTCTCAGTGTGTTCCCAAGATTTTGATAATCATTGTCACATAAAACAGTTGGCAGTGGCTAGAACACAGAAGGCCTTTAATCTTCAGAATATTTTATGAGCGTGACATAGTCACACTATCCTCACAACACCTCAAAGTAATGGGCAAAAGCTTATGCTCTCAGGACTTTGAGAAATAAATGGAAACACAGGAACACAGTGTCTGTCTTGTCTCTACAGGACAGACAATATCTATAAATTGGCATAGTCATCGGGAGATGAAAGCAGCAACGACAAAGTAAAGTTTATTTATATGAATCCCCAGAATTTCATCCTTTTGCTTCTTTTTAAAAGCCAGGTTGCTAATCCATGTATGATACACCTTTGGATAAGAGGGACGTCACAGAGTGCTATATATGAGATTTCTGAGCTGGATTGTAAGTTACCACATCAGAGTTAACTTGGAGACTTTTATTTATTTATTTATAAACGCTCTTATAGGCTGCCCAATCCCGTAGAACTCAGGGCGGCGTACATCATGGATAAGAAACGTACAGTAAAACAGTGATAACAATTTAAAAATTAAAAACATTATTAAAACATTATTAAAGACACCATTCATGGGGGAATCTGATCTTCTTATTCACCCCGCCTGCCGGAAGAGCCATGTTTTTATGGCTTTACGGAAGGCCAGCAGGGTGGGGATAGTCCGGATCTCTGGTGGGAGTTGGTTCCAAAGGGAGGGGGCTCCCACAGAGAAGGCCCTCCCCCGCGGCCCCGCCAACCGACATTGTTTGGCCGATGGGACCAACAATGCCCTCTCTGTGGGACCTAACCGGTCATAGGGAGGTATGTGGTAGGATGTGGTCCCGAAGGTAACCTGGCCCTGAGCCATGTAGGGCTTTAAAGGTCAAAACCAACACCTTAAATTGCGACCGGAGACTAATAGGCAATTAATGCAGCTGGCGGAGAATAGGTGTTACGTGGGTGTATCTCGGTACACCCACCACAGCTTGCGCAGCTGCATTCTGTACCAGTTGCAGTCTCCGGATGCTCTTTAAGGGTACCCCATGTAGAGCGTGTTACAGTAGTCTAGCCGTGAGGTGACAAGGGCATGAGTGACTGTGAGCAAAGCCTCCCTCTCCAAGTAGGGTCGCAATTGGTGCACAAGACGGATCTGTGCAAAGGTCCCCCTAGCCACAGCTGAAAGATGTTGCTCCAATTTAAGCTGTGGGTCTAGGAGGACACCCAAATTGCGGACCCGTTCTGAGGGAGTCAATTTTTCTCCCCCAAGAACCAAGGAGGGGCAGTCAACATAGTCCTTGGGAGGCAATATCCACAGCCACTCAGTCTTGTCAGGGTTGAGTTTGAGTCTATTCACTTGCCAATGTTGTCCTTGCCGTTTTCTTTACATGAGGATGAAAATATTTAATGTCATTCAAAACAGATTTTATGACTGACCAAGGAAGCACGAATGTTAACCCAGAGTGCAAACCATTCTCGATATGGCATTTTAATTTCTTCAAATATATATTTTCTATAACACACATACATGTAATACACAAATATACCTCATCTGCAGCCTGGAGCTGCTAATGCCAAAATTCAAACCCCAGAATCTCGGTTTTCCAATTCATGTTACACATGCATGTTGCCTATGATGACAAGATCTGAGTTACCTTGATTTTTCCCTTGAAGTCAAAGCTGTCTACAAACAGCAGCTAAGAAACAGGACAGAAAAGATAGCAGTGACACTCATTATGGTAACTATAACATTGGGGGCTATATTATAGGAGCCGCGGTGGTGCAGTGGTTAAAAGCAGCACTGCAACCTACTTCAGCTGACTGCTAGTTCAGCAGTTCAGCTGTTCAAATCTCACCAGGCTCAAGGTTGACTCAGCCTTCCATCCTTCTGAGGTGGGTAAAATGAGGACCCAGATTGTTGGGGGCAATATGCTGAACTCTGTAAACCGCTTAGAGAGGGCTGTAAAGCACTATGAAGCGGTATATAAGTCTAAGTGCTATTGCTATTGCTATAGGATTAGTTTAATGCTCGATTATGGGGGGAACACAGAGAATCTCTTGATTGCAGTGCTTTAGATATGTAATAAATAAATATTATGCAATTGATACCAATAACCTTTTAAGTGGCCTGGTTAAGTATTTTATATACATCGATCTAGTTCAGCAGTTCAGCTGTTCAAATCTCACCGGCTCAAGGTTGACTCAGCCTTCCATCCTTCTGAGGTCGGTAAAATGAGGACCCAGATTGTTGGGGGCAATATGCTGAACTCTGTAAACTGCTTAGAGAGGGCTGTAAAAGCACTATGAAGCGGTATATAAGTCTAAGTACTATTGCTTTCCAGCCTTTATTGTTTAGGTTATCCTGGCTTGTGGGCATTTACAGAGGCATCTGATAAATGAGATGAGCAGAGAATCAGACACTGTCCACAGACAGTATGCTTATTCAGAGTTAATTGAGAAAGGTTTTCTCAATAAAGAAAATGTTTGGAATTCAGGAAACATACTGAGCCATGGTTAGTGAATTGGCTGGATTTGTACACTGGAAACACAGATATAGCAATAGCAATAGCAATAGCACTTACCGGTAGACTTATATACCGCTTCATAGTGCTTTACAGCCCTCTCTAAGGGGTTTACAGAGTTCAGCATATTGCCCCCAACAATCTGGGTCCTCATTTTACCCACCTCAGAAGGATGGAAGGCTGAGTCAACCTTCAGCTGATGAGATTTGAACAGCTGAACTGCTGAACTAGCAGTCAGCTGAAGTAGCCTGCAGTGCTGCACTTTAACCACTGCGCCACCTCGGCTCTCTATAAAAAATTGCCGCAATTAATAGGCCATTTATGCAAAATTCCTTGTTCCATATAAGGAACAGAGAGATTAGTTGAAAGCTGCCTGTCCAGTGAAGATTTATAGTCACTGAGAACCTATTATTATATAAAACTAATGCTTTATCTAGCTATTGTTAGAATAGTTCCACACTAGTTACCTATAAGAGTTAATAGCAGTGTTTTTCAACCTTAGCAACTTTAAATATGTGAACTTCAACTCCCAGAATTCCCCAATCAGCATGGCTGGCTGGGGAATTCTGGAGTTCAAGGCCACAGTTGCTGAGATTGAGATACATTGGCTTACAGCCATCATCGAGTCTATATAAACCCTCATTATTGTTGTTATTTTGGCACAATGATGATAGAACATGCTCTAAAACCCAGCAGAAAAAATTATATTACACTCCAGAGACATCTATCAAAGCTAACTCAGTCTTGCCTCCAGGAGTAGTGAAAAAAAGTATTATTTTCTCAAAATTTTAAAGAATGCTATTGGAATTAAGGACAAACTTCCTAACAGTGAGGACAATTAACCAGTGGAACAGCTTGCCTGCAGAAATTGTGGGCACTCGATCAGTGGATGTTTTTAAGAAGGCCTGGGCTGTCAAACTCCCAGCCCATGGGCCGGATGTGTCACGCACTGGCCACACCCACACCCGGTTTGGCGAAGGAGGAAAAAGTCCCAATATGTCACATGATGCCGCCGTGATGATGCAAATTTGACACCCCTGGTCTAGACCAGGATTGTCAAACTCCTGGCCCGCAGGCTGGATGCGTCACACATTGGCCACGACCATGCCTGGTTTAGCGAAGGGGGAAATACGTCACGTGACGCCACAGTGACAACGTGAGTTTGACACCCCTGTTCTAGACAGTCACTTATCTAAAATGGTATAGGTTCTCCTGCTTGAGCAGGGAGTTGGACTAGAAGACCTCAAAGGTCCCTTCCAGTTCATTCTATTCTATTCTATTGTACTCTACCTCATTTTTTCCCCCAAGATAAAATTCCTACAGTTCCTTTCAGGTTTTCTCATAGATCTTCTTTCCCAACCCCATCTATTCACCATCTTTGTGAATACAGAGTAGAGAATAATGGAATTGGAAGGGACCCTGAGATCTTTTAGTCCAACCTCCTGCTCAAGTACAATTCTGGACAAAGACTGTCCAGTCTCTTCTTAAAAACCTCCGGTGATGGAGCACTGACAACTTCTAGAGGCAAGGAGTTCCGCTGATTAATTGTTCTCACTGACAGGAAATTTCTCCTTAATTCTAGGTTACATCTCTCTTTGATAAGCTTCCGAATTTTACTTCTTGTCCTGCCATTCTCCAGGTGATTTGGAGAATAGGCCTCTAGGATTTGGTGAAATCTGGCACCGATTGATTATGTGCTATCAGATCAGACCAGACCATGGTCAGCATTTAATGTTTGCACAGTTTTTTCCCCTAGCTCCTCTGTCCCCAACCTTAAGCTCTTCTATTGTCATACTCGTTACTGTTGAAATAGTCCATCCATCCACCTTTCTTTTGGTGAACCTCTTCTTCTCATCCCTTCCATCTTTCTCAGCATTATAAGTTTATCCAGAGAGTTATCTCTTTGTATAATGTCTCCAACATATAATAATTTTAACCTGGTCATTTGTGCCTCAAAGTCTCTGGGCTGATTTGTTTGATGAGCCATTTCTTGGAAGTCCATTGTATTCTCAGGAGATGTCTCCAAACTAATGTTGCATAACATTAATACTCTTTCCAGCCTGCTTCTTCAAATCCTTTGTTTGCTTCTATACACCGTTATAGGAAAGACCACTGCCTGCACAATTTTAGTCTATGTAGATATAGCATCCTGGCATCTGAATACCTGAATTTTCCAAGGCTCTCATTGCTACTCTACTAAGTGCTAATATGTAACATATTTCCTCACTGCTGAGTCCCTTATTGTTGATAAGTTAGTCTAAATGAGCATTTAATTCAATCCCATAGCTTGTCTGATGCTATCATACTACAGGATTAGAAGCCATGAACCCTGACATACAACAACTAGTTGGGGATGCAAGGTGTTCCCAACAAACAATCAAATTGCTTAGTTGACTATTCTGTTATGTGTGGTTTGAAAATTGCTTTCCCTAGCTAGCTGACAGATGGAAGCATGGTAGGCATAAAAAGCCTCATATTTGGGCAGACAGTCTTATATTCATAGATAAAGGAAGAAACATTAAGTGAATACATGCATTGTTTCTGAGTTTGAAATGGAGGGACAAGAAAAATTGGATTCTCTGTAGGAAATGTCTGTGATGCTGAGCTTTGAGTTGCCACCTCTGCGAAATGGTGCAGGACCTACCTATCTTAATCGTCTCCATGTATACAGAGGCAAAAGAGTCATTACTTAGTAGGGGTGTCCATGGTGGGTCAAAATAATCAAGATGGTGGCCCCATCCAACTAAAAAAGACAAGGCTTCGGTCACATGGTTGGAACACCATCTTGATATTTTTTTTACTCCCTCTTTGCAAACATAGCTGCTGCTTAGAACGAGCCCCAGGTTTAACCCTGAGCATGGGAAAAATTCCCAGGTGGGAAGAAGTAAGGTACAAATTGAAATGCCAGAAAATCTCTTTCAGTCAGCAAAGCAAAACTGAGGTTAAGGTGTTGGTTTTGACTTTTAAAGCCCTATATGGCTCAGGGCCAGGTTACCTTCGAGACCGCATCCTACCACATACCTCCCTACGACCAGTTAGGTCCCACAGAGTGGGCCTCCTCCGGGTCCCATCAGCCAAACAATGTCGGTTGGCGGGTCCACGGGGGAGAGCCTTCTGTGTGGGAGCCCCATCTCTCTGGAACCAACTCCCACCAGAGATCCGGACCATCCCCACTCTACTGGCCTTCTGTAAAGCCGTGAAAACATGGCTCTTCCGACAGGCGGGGTGAACAAGGAGATCAGATTCTCCCATGAATGGTGTTTTGTTAATGTTTTTATATTGTTTTATTTTTAAATTGTTATTATTGCTTTTAATGTACGTTTCTTATCCATGTTGTACGCCGCCCTGAGTCCTACGGGACTGGGCAGCCTATAAGAGCATAGAAATAAATAAAATAAATAAATAAATAAATGGGTCAAATGTATTCCTTTTCTTAGTAATAGGGATCCCACAATCCTAAGTGTAACCATAGTTTGTTGAAAGGGCCATACAATTCTGATTTGCTCTTAAGGCAGGGGTCCCCAAACTTGGCAACTTTAAGACTTGTGGACTTCAACTCCCAGAATTCTCCAGCCAGCTATGCTGGCTGGAGAATTCTGAGAGTTGAAGTCCACAAGTCTTAAAGTTGTCAAGTTTGAAGACCTCTGTCTTAAGGAATCCTAAGCCTCAATGGCAACATTCACACATTGTTCCAAACCAAAGCAAAAGAATTGGCTAGGATATTTCATGACTTATTTTTTATAGCACTTTTTATGGCACTCTGTGGAGACCTGGCCAGAAAGGGGACAGGAAGCTATTAACAACCAACCTCTCTCCCCAAGGCAGAATTCCTCATATATCAGCCTTCTTCCCAAAATTAATCCACATAATAATTCTTTAAGCAACGGTAGCAAAACAACTTTATTAGGGCCAACTGCTAATCATTTTCCTTCTGCTGCACACTCCACCCCTCTCTCTGGCATTTCTTCCTTATGTCTCATCTTCCCTTCCTTTGATCTTACCCTGCCATTGTCACTTCTTCAATTGAAGGTTTCTTACAATAGGGACTTGTGCCTAGTGTGCATATTTCAAAAGTTATGTAAAGTTATGTGCAAAGCTAAACAGCCCTTTTCAGATCTCAGACAGATGCATGGTACTTCAGATTAAAGGGCAAATGCTTATATTTGTTGAAAGGAATATTAGTTTCCTTACTTTTCAAGGGCATCCATAGGGGGTGTCTAAAATAAGAATGGCACATGAAACCCATATTAAAAAGGTGGGGCTTCAATGGCACAATAACAGCTGCCATCTTGAATTTCTTCCCCCCCCCACCCTAGCCTCCCTTCTGCAGACAGCTCTGCCACTTCTCAAAACATTTTATTTGATGTATCAAATTTAAATATAATTACCCATAAGCAAACTTCTCTGGATAGCTTCCAGGGTTTTTTTTTAAATACAATTAAAATATAATAATAAAATGAACCATTAGAAAGAAAAGTTTATTTTCATAGAGATAGTTAGCATCTGTTCAAAACGGAAAGCATGTTTAACACATTTAAAAGGTCTGTACTAATAAAAATATTTTGATCTGTTGCTCGAAGATACAGAAAAATATTTCGCTAGCCTCTCTGGGGAAGAATACCACAAAATGTTAAGCCATAATGTGTGGTTTTTGTCTTAGCTGGATGTCAAAGCCTGCCTCCTGTGTATATTGTTAGATAGGAATCATGCTACTATGGCAAATTCAACAGATCATGGTTTAATGTTTTAGTTGAGCCTTATGTGTGAACAAGCCATTGAACCAGACCACAAATCCATCCAATGATAGTTCTCTAAGTGTGTGTTGGGCCTCTAAGGCAGAGGTCCCCAAACTTGGCAGCTTTAAGACTTGTGGACTTCAACTCCCAGAATTCTCCAGCCAGCTATGCTATGCTGGCTGGAGAATTCTGGGAGTTAAAGTCCATAAGTCTTAAAGCTGCCAAGTTTGGGGACCCCTGCTCTAAGGCTAAGCTACAGCTTAAAAGATCAGATAGGGACATAGGAAGCTGCCTTGTAGCTGTTAGAACATTGATTCATCAAATTCAATACTTTACGAGTTTCAACTTGCCCCCCTTCCAAAGGTAGAGAATGGATGGGTGGTTCCTATCTTCTCTGAAACTGTTACCCATTTTTTCAGTAAGTTAACATTTTATTTAATCAGAACAATTGGATTAGGGGGAAAAGAGTGCATGGGAAGAACATCTATGATTCACCTGTGAGATTCATCTATGAGATTTAGAGATTTCTTCAGAATAAAAGAAATCTCTGAATCTCATAGATAAGTCTCATTGATGTTCTTCCCATTGACTTGACCTTACCTGCTTTCCCTTTGCCTTGTCTATGCATTGTTGCTGATGTTCAAAAAAATCTACGTGACACTTGATCAAAAAAAAAATATTGTGCACCAATTGCAAAATATTGTGTTCCAGACCTAAAGACCAAAATTATTTCCAGCCTTATCAAGAGATGCTGGAAGTACAAATCTAGGAATGTTCATCTGTAAAGCATGCACTCTCAGTAGACTGTGGGTCTATTTTATAAAATGTCCTGGGTTCTGCCTATACATGAACAGTGTTGTTCAGGGGTGGGTTCCTAATTTTTTTACTACCACTTTGTGGGCGTGGCTTATTTTGTGGGTGTGGCTTGCTAGCCATGTGACCGGGTGGGCGTGGCTTGCCAGCCATGTGACCGGGTGGGTGTGGCTTCTTGGACTGCTGAAGGGAGGGGAACTGAGATAGGTCCTGCCGCCCATTCCCCCTCCCCTCAGCAGCTCAAGAAGCCTCAAACGTGCGAAAATGCCTGGGATCATCACCGCGCATTCGTGGCTTCTCGGACTGCTGAAGGGAGGGGAATGGAGATAGCTCCTGCCGCCCGTTCTTTCAGCGTCTCATGCGCTCCCTCAGCCATCCTCCCCTGCTTGGACTCACTGTGGGGTAGGAAGGCAGCGCATGCGCAGTGCCGGAAGCTCGGCTTCTGGGCATGCGCAGAAGAAAATTTTTTTAAAAAGTAATTTTTTTTTTAATGGCGGTGCCCAGGCACCAGCAATTGACCGCACTGTGACGTCACCAGCTGGCCGCTACCGGTGCTATAGAGTGGACCGCACCGGTAGGAACCCACCACTGTTATTATTGTTGTTGTTATTGGAATACTGGGTATTTTACTAGTCTGAAGGTCCCAGTTCCATGATGGCGAACCTGTGGCACCCGGAGCCATATCTGAGGGCACTGGAGGCGTTGCCCTGTGTCAGCCCCAGTGCACATGCACGCGCCGGCCAGCTGATTTTTGGCCTTGGGGAAGGCCATTTTCGCCCTCCCCAGGCATCAGGAGGCTTCGCTGAAGCCTCCGGAGTGCGAAAAATGGCCCAACAGCAAACCGGAAGTTCATGGAAGCCTGAGGGTGAAAAATGGCAATGGGGGGGGCATGCGCGGGGATGCATACATGTGCAGTGTGGCGTGCATGGGGGGGTTGTGTGCTGGCATGCATGCACGCTAGCGCGCACACACTCCCATTTTTGGCATGCAAGAAGAAAAAGATTCGCCATCACTGTCCTAGTTCAATCTACTACAACTTTGTTTCCCCTTCAACTTCTAGAATTCTTACTAAGGACTATGCTAGCTGAGGGCTTCTACTTTCAGAAGTCCATACATCAAGAGGACGCACAGACTGGGAAAGCCTGCTCTAAGTTTTTGAACCCAGGTAGCCAGTAAAATATGGAATCTTATTTAAAAGTAAATATATGATTGAACTGACATTGTGTGCTACATCATTACATTATTTGATTTGGCTTCAACTTGAACTTACAGTTGTGGCTTATAGTCTTAATACTTAAGAGATAATATATTATGCAGCGAAGCCAGCTAATTGTGGTTCATGCAACAAAGCAGAGTTGAACAAACCATGGCTCAGCACAATGTATAAACCAGGGCATACACTTTTATGGGTGTAGTAGGGAAGTTTTATGCATGCAGTGCTACTCAAACCAGCTTCAGAAGAATCAAACTGAATGATTTCATCATTCAGTTGCCAGTTGACATGTTTATATCTTTGTTTATATTTAATGCTGCATCTGTCCCCTTTTCTCCCAAACCAAGGCTCTCCTTTGGAACAAACCAGGAACAAATGATCATAATGCAGGTATAGAAAAGAGAGTGGGATGCACAAGTACTCAGCATCTCCTCCCTTCAAATTGGCATGTATTAATTTGCCATCCTATCCCTCTCGGGCATTTGATTTATCTTTTCTTGCAAGTTTCCACCTTCACTTTATCTCTGCTGTATTTTGCCTCAGTATTATCTGCCCCATTCTCCAATTTATCAAGGCAAAGGGAATTTGAAATGAGATGCTATCCCTCTATTTTGTAACCCTTGGCATTAAGCAAATGTTCTGAAAATATATGATCTGCCTCAGCACAAAATTGCCGCCCCACCCTGTTAAGCACAGTGATTAAAGGTAATTTTAAATACCTCATCAAACCTTATTAATTAATCAAAAAGAGAAAGCCTACCCATTTTGGTTTTGTGGATTTTTAGATTTTTTTGTGCGAGCATATGCAACTTAATATCTATAGAAGTCCCCCCACCAAAGTAATTTTAAGATTAAAATGAAATTTTACTACAATTCAAGATCTGGCAAATTTTCAAATGTTTGATGTGAATGTTCCATGAGTAGAGAATAACATGAAAGCCTAGCAAAAATATTCACTTGGTTCTTATTACGGCCTCAATAAAATACGAGTTTGACCAAAAGTGCTATCAGAACAGGAGGGTATGGACAAAAAGCATGTTTCACATACTACATGAGTGACCACTTCTCAGCTTTAGAAGTACCATATTTTTCAGAGTATAAGACGCACCAGAGTATAAGACGCACCTTAGTTTTGGGGGAGGAAAATAGGGGAAAACAATCTGCCTACCAGGTATTCATCTGGCTAGCATCCTTAGTCTGGTCAGCTTCAGCACATTATTTTATCTCCTGGTTAGGACTTAAAAAAACCTTCTTCTGAGAGAGTAACAATGAAAGAGCATGCAAGCCAGTAAGAGCTGGGAAGATCGTTAGCACCTGGTTAGGGCTAGAAAAAAACTTATTCAGAGCAAGTAGAGCAATGAAAAAAAAAACCTGCAAAGACTTAGGGCTGGAAAAACATTCTTCTGAGAGAGTAACAATGAAAGAGCCTGCAAGCCGGTAAGAGCTGGGAAGATCGTTAGCACTTGGTTAGGGCTAGAAAAAACCTTCTTTGGAGCAAGTAGAGCTATAAAAAAAACCCTGCAAAGACTTAGGGCTGGAAAAATATTCTTCTGAGAGAGTAACAATGAAAAAGCCTGCAAGGTAAGAGCTGGGAAGATCTGTTAGCACCTAGTTAGGGCTGGAAAAAAAAGTTACATTCGAAGTATAAGACGCACCCAAATTTTCAGCCACTTTTAGGGAGGAAAAAGGTGTGTCTTATACTCCGAAAAATACGGTAAGTCCTGATTTGGTGAACAGGTTTGATCCTAGTTGCCAGATATGTTTTTAAGCTTTGGTATCAAGGAAGTCCAGTGAAATGAATTCCCAGAAGACCTGTTTTGGGGCCTTTGTTGGGTGTCACTGTCACTGTATTTCCCATAATTCACTTATTAACCTAACTTGTGTTTTCTGTGCTTCTCTCATTTCAACTTCTCCATTTTCTTGCTTGTTCCTTTCATTTCATTGTAAAATCTCCAGGGACAGGCATGTCTTTCTCCACCTTTTATTGTGTAAGTACTATGTTCAGTTTGCGTAAGTTAAGTACTATAGATCAGTTTGTGAAGGCAGAGCCAGTTTTGAACTATCTTTCCCTAGACAGACGTTTCTTACTTATCAGGGAAGAATATGATACAGCAAAGGAAACATAGAACTGGGGTTTATAGTGTTAATTCCCACAAAGCATTGGATAAGATAGAAATCTTATGGTTTGCAGGTTCTGATTCTAGATTCTGTTTGAGGTGAGGTTATATTGAGCCGAGGTGGCGCAATGGTTAAAGTGCAGCACTGCAGTTCAGCAGTTCAGCTGTTCAAATCTCACCAGGCTCAAGGTTGACTCAGCCTTCCATCCTTCTGAGGTTGGTAAAATGAGGACCCAGATTGTTGGGGGCAATATGCTGAACTCTGTAAACCGCTTTTAGAGGGCTGTAAAGCACTATGAAGCGGTATATGAGCCGAGGTGGCGCAGCGGTTAGAGGCAGGTACTGCAGGCCACATTAGCTGACACTGATCTGCAGTTCAGCGGTTCAAATCTCACCAGGCTCAAGGTTGACTCAGCCTTCCATCCTTCCGAGGTAGGTAAAATGAGGACCCAGATTGTTGGGGGCAATGTAAATATATACATTGCTTACTGGTGTAAACCGCTTAGAGTGCTTGCACTGTGAGGCGGTATATAAATCTCACAAATAAATAAATAAATAAATAAATAAATAAATAAATAAATAAATAAATAAATAAATGAATGAATGAATGAATGAATGAATGAATGAATGAATGAATGAATAAATAAATAAATAAATAAATAAATAAATAAATAAATAAATAAATAAATAAATAAATAAATAAATATAAGTCTAAGTGCTATTGCTATATTTGTTCCCATTTAAACATCAGGGTTACCTGGGGGATCGCCTTTTCCCAAGAGTTTCTACCCGTCCAACTACATCAAGCAGAAAGGGCATGCTGCAGATCCGTTAGCCAAAGTATGTTGGTTGGCTGGTGAGGACCAGAAGATGAGCTTTTTCCTCAGTGGCCCCTGCTCTATGGAACATCTTCCCTTCAGAGATTTGAATGAACCCAACCCTGTTAGCCTTGCATAGCAATAGCAATAGCAATAGCAATAGCACTTAGACTTATATACCGCTTCATAGTGCTTTACAGCCCTCTCTAAGCGGTTTACAGAGTCAGCATATTGCCCCCAACAATCTGGGTCCTCATTTTACCGACCTCGGAAGGATGGAAGGCTGAGTCAACCTTGAGCCGGTGAGATTTGAGATTTTTAGGGCATAAGGCCCTAAAAAATCTAGCTATGTTCCCATGCCTGGGACGCTGAATGTGTAAAAGGCCCTATTTCCTGGCTGTATTGCTAACTGACCAAGTATCTTATTTAATCTGGATGTTTTTATTCTTTTAAAATTATTTTAGTATTTTTAATTGCAATTTTTTTTAATTGTAAGCCACCCAGAATCATTGACTGAGATAGGGGCTGTAGAAATTGAATAAATAAAATAAATAAAAAAATATTCCCCCACCCCACCCCTACATCTTGGGGAATCATTTTATAGGAGTGTTTGAAAAGCTACCTAGTCAAAGTCCAACAGAAAAAGAGCTTTAGCTCTGGTTGAATCATCAGCCACAACTGCTTAATCCTTTTGCCTTGGTTGGTTTTAATTACTGCACCATATTCAGCAGCTACTATACAAAATGATGCAACATTATTTAAAGACAGCCAACATATATTAAATATTGCAAACTAACTGCATAACATTAGAATCAGCAAAGTTAAGATAATCTTGAGGAAGGTGACCAGAAGAGTAAATAGATCTCATGAGATTCATTTGTAGGAAGTGAATATAAGTCTAGCCCAGAGAATAGACTGTTAAATGTAACAACTCTTTTCAAAGATCTGAAGAACTCATTCTCTATTGTTCTAGTGGTCAAGATTCAATCTAGGTCCATCTTATCTGGGCTGCAATTTGTTATTGCTCCTAGTGTTCATGACTACTTCAGCTTCAACCACAACAATACACGAGCACACAACAGATACAAACTCAAAGTGAACCGCTCCAAACTTGACTATAGAAAATACTACTTTAGCAACAGAGTGGTTAATGCCTGGAACTCACTACCTGACTCTGTGGTTTCGTCACCAAACCCCCAAAACTTTACCCTTAGACTGTCCACTGTTGACCTCACCCAATTCCTAAAAGGTCAGTAAGGGGTGTGCATAAGCACACCAGCATGCCTACCGTCCCTGTCCTAATGTTCCTTCTTATCAGTACCCATCTTATGTATATAAACAATGTTATATCTATGTATATTACCAATATGTACTTGACAAAAATGAATGAATAAATAAATAAATAAATAAAATATTTCTGCAGCACAGATATACCAGTCTTACGAATTCAAGGTATAGAACTTGCGGCAAGTTTTGGACTAAAGAAAGATTTTTTAATGGTAAGAGCTATTTAAGAGGAGTGCAGACTGACTGTCTTTGCACAGCACACGTAATGGGGCCATGGGCAGGGTTTAGCACATCATATCAACAGCTGCTGAGTTAGTTTTAATCTAAAGCAACCCCTAGTTTGGGTGTGGTATTTAAACTGTGGACAGCCATGCTCTGCGAAACTTCTGACCCAAAGACCAGGATTTACAACTGCCTTCCAGCAAAGGGATCTGGGTATTACCTCCCTGATTATTTCATTTTATTAGCTTGTCTCTCCCCACCCTGTTGCTCTGGGAAGGTGGATCAAACATCAAATGAAGTGGGATAGGTAAATGTCTCCTTGCTGGCTTTAACACTGACTGGACCATTGCGGACTCCCCCACCCTTGGCTGTCTGCGTTTTTGCTAACAAGGATGAATTATTTTCCCTGGGATAAGCATCAGAATGGGTTAGCTGATGGGAACACAGCCATAATTGAGAGAATCCTTTTGTTCCTGGAAGTTTTGAATCAAATGCTGGATGGTAATCATCACGTGTACTGTACCAATAGCACTTAGACTTATATACCGCTTCATAGTGCTTTACAGCCCTCTCTAAGCGGTTTACAGAGTTCAGCATATTGCCCCCAACAATCTGGGTCCTCATTTTACCCACCTCGGAAGGATGGAAGGCTGAGTCAACCTTGAGCCGGTGAGATTTGAACAGCTGAACTGCTGAACTAGCAGTTCAGGTTGCAGTGCTGCTTTTAACCACTGCGCCACCTCGGCTCCCCGATTTTCCATTTTTTGCGGAAATGCTGTGAACGATCTTCCTTTTTTTTCTGACAATGGAGTGATTCTGTAAGAAAAGTTGTTTGCTATTGAACCACATCTTTTTTTTGCAATGTCCTAAAATCATTCTGGGAGGAAGTAATTGCATTTATTAATTTAGAACAGTGGTTCCCAAACTTTTTCAGTCCATCGCCCCCTTGGTGCTACAAACTCATCCTCACCGCCCCCACCCCACCCCCTCAGGTGGGCGTGGCTTAGTGGTCAGGTGACTGGGTGGGCATGGCCAAATTGTAAAATTTGGTGAAACTCACTTAACAATGCTCTTGCTTAGCAACCAAAATGTTATGCTCAATTGTGGTCATAATTCTTTCTTTCTTTCTTTCTTTCTTTCTTTCTTTCTTTCTTTCTTTCTTTCTTTTTCTCTTTCTTTCTTTCCTTCCTTCCCCTTCTTTCTTTTTCTTTCTTTCTGTCTTCCTTCCTTCCTACCATCTTTCTTTCTTTCTTCCTTCCTTCCATCTCTTTCTTTCTTTCCTTTCTTCTTTTTCTTTCTTTCTGTCTTCCTTCCTTCCTTCCTCCCTCCCTTCCTACCATCTTTCTTTCCTTTTTCTTTCCTTCTTCCCTCCCTTCCCTCCTTTCTTTTTCTGTCTGTCTTCCTTCCTTCCTACCATCTTTTTCTTTCTTTCTGTCTTCCTTCCTACCTACCTACCATCTTTCTTTCTTTCTTTCTTTCTTTCTTTCTTCTTTCTTTCTTTCTTTCTCTCTCTCTCTCTTTCCTTTCCTTCCTTCCTTCCTTTTTCTTTCCTTATTTTCTCTCTCTCTCTCTCTCTCTC
Organism: Diadophis punctatus similis; assembly: GCA_023053685.1. Lineage (NCBI taxonomy): Eukaryota > Metazoa > Chordata > Lepidosauria > Squamata > Dipsadidae > Diadophis > Diadophis punctatus. The sequence continues at coordinate 18,093,524 of JALIGW010000001.1, read as the reverse complement.
TCTCTCTCTCTCTCTCTCTCTCTCTATATATATATATATATATATATATGTGTGTGTGTGTGTGTGTGTGTGTGTGTGTGTGTGTGTGTGTGTGTGTGTGTTTATCGCACACACCGCGGGACTACATTGCCTCCTCTGGGCTCTGCCTATGGCAATTTAAAATCTGCTTCTGTCTGCGAGGAAGAGGGGCATGTTTGAAAAGAGGGGCTGGAGGTGGGTGGGAAATCTATCCCACATTGAGCCACTGGGTGTGTGTGAGTGTGTGCGTGCGTGCGTGGCCGAAAACGTCCAGGTTTCCCCAAACATGGTTTATATTTGGTTGCAAAAACAAACAAACAAACACACAAGCCATTTTGGTTCCTTGCCAAGGCTGGCTCAACTGGATGACCAAACAGAGCTTGGAAAGGAAAGAAAACTGCAGAAGTGGTCAATGGAGGGGGTGGGTGGGACAGATGCACATGGGGGAGGGTCTTCTCCCCCTCCCCCCACACTGGCACATTCAAGGGGCTTCCTGGAAATATACCCCCTCCCCGTGGGAAGCGCTGGCACCCTCCGAATTGCCTTCCTTGGCACAGAGGCCGGGTGGAGGGGGGACTCCTGTACCCAGCAGGCACAACTAGAAAGCCCCCTCCTCACCTGGTGGTGTGTCGTGCCTGCCTAAATTGCTATCCATCCGGGAGCAGGGGAAGATGGCATCGCAGGGACGAACGAGAGCAGTGTGTTAGGTGGGCAGAGGAGGCGAGGCCGAAGGCCACATCGTGAGACGGGCATGCGGAGAGGTTGCGGGGGGGCGCAGGAGGCTGGGCACCTGGGATCATCAGTGGGATGGAGAAGGGGATGGTATTGGGTGTTTGGGGTGGGGTGGGGAGTTATGATTTTTAGAAGATGAGACACACATGTACGCACAATGACCAAGGGGAGGATTTAACTTGGGGTTGTTTGGGAGAGAAAAATAGAGGGAGGGAGGGAAGGAAGGAAGGAAAAGAAAGGAAAGGAAAGAGAAAGGAAAGGAAGGAATGAGAGGAAAGGAAATGGAAGGAGGAAGGGAGGGAGGAAGGGAGGGAGGGAGGAAAGGAGGGAGGGAGGAAAGAAAGTAGGAAGGAAAGAGAGGGAGGGAAATTAAAGGTGAAAAGGAGAGGGAGGGAGGAAAAGGAAGGGAAGGAGGAAGGAAGGGAAGGGAAGGAGGAAGGAAAAGGGGGGAAGGAAAGGGAAGGAAGGAAAGTAGGAAGGAAAAGAAGGGGGAAGGAAAGGGAAGGAGGGAAGGAAGGGAAAGAGACAGAAGGAAGGAAGGGAAGGGAAGGGAAGGAACGGAGGAAGGAAAAAGAGGGAAGGAAGGGAAGGGAAGTAGGAAGGAAAAAGGGAAGGAAAGGGAGGAAGGGAAGGGAAGGGAAGGGAAGGGAAGGAAAGGAAAGGAAAGGAAAGGAAAGGAAAGGAAAGGAAAGGAAAGGAAAGGAAAGGAAAGGAAAGGAAAGGAAAGGAAAGGGAGGCAGGCGAAGGCGGCAGAAACTCTGGCGGGCAACTGTTCCCGATCTCCCCCACCATCGCTGCCCTCTTTCTGGACCGACTTTCCGGCCGCGGTGCCTCTTGGCCGAAGGAGCGGAAAAGAGACAGCTGCGATTTCCCCACAAGGTCTCCCTCCTCCTCCTCCTCCTCCCGCCCCCCCAACCCGCCCCCCCAACCCAGCCCCTGCCCGCACCCCCCCCAATCCCGTGTCTTACAGGTTTAAGAGCTCCGTGTTTCTGTCGGCTAGTCTCTAGGGAAAAAAGCTTGCAAAATACAGAAACTCTTCTCGCTGCGAGTTGTTAATTGCTCACCCTCGCGAGAAGAATTTATGTATTTTGCAAGCTTTCCAGGGGTCTCCAACCTTGGCAACTTTAAGACTTGTGGACTTCAACTCCCAGAATTCCTCAGCCAGCTTTGCTGGGAGTTGAAGTCCACAAGTCTTAAAGTTGCCAAGGTTGGAGACCAGTGCAAAGAGACCAGACGACAGATACACGGAGCTGTTAAAAGTCCAGTAAGATGCCCGTCTCGCGGCCCGCCCAGTCCCCACCGGGAAAAGAGTGGCGGGAAAAGCGGCAGCGGGCGATTGGGTGGACATGGGTGGCGGCATGGGGACAGGACCGGCGAACCACCTACCGCCCCCCTGGACCCTCTCACCGCCCCCCTGTCACCACCCTTACCTCTCACCGCCCCCCTAAGGGTTCCCACCGCCCCCTGGGGGGCGGTACCGCCCCCTTTGGGAACCACTGATTTAGAACAACAGAGTTGGAAGGGATCTTGGAGGTCTTCTAGTCCAACCCCCTGCTCAAGCAGGGGACCTTATACCATTTCACACAAATGGTTGTCCAATCTCTTTTTAAAAACCTCCAGTGTTGGAGCACCCACAATTTCTGGAGGCAAGTCATTTTTGTTTGGAAAATAGTTTAATATTTTCATATGCCCACATTCTTCTGAATGACATACCTTCTACAGAAAAATTACCAGCCAGATACTGGAAATGGATTCTTTTCCATGCCCTTCCAATTGCCAATAAATTAGTTATTCAAAACTGGAAAAGCAAATTTATAGCCCCAGTTACCCAGTGAATTGAAGACCTGGTGTTGCATGTGAGTTATTAATTTGTTGCCTATAGACCTGTATTATTTACAGAAGTTTACAAAGAAATATGATCATCTTCTATTGAAATGTATATATGTTTGTAGTTGCATGAAATTTTACATGAGAAACCCTCATTATAGGATTTACCAAAAGTCAGACCCCATAGACAATTTATTAGATTAAATGTTTGAATCGTTTGCCAATTTCTTCTAAACATCTCCTTACTCATTTGATACATCATGGCCTTTGAACATTCTTAAGTACAGCAAAAGTTATTTGATAAACATTGTGATTGGCCTATGAGGCTTGACTTTTGATGCACCCCGTAAACATATTGTTTTTCTTTTTTCCTCTTTTATTTTTCCCTCTCTATTCTATTACCCAGTTTGACAGATGAATGCCGGTTTGCCCAGCCAGACAGCTAAAAATCCCCCACACTTTGGTTTACTCCCCTGATGCAGAAATTGCAACGAATGCTTTTATCAACTGACAGAATACAGATTAGTTTGTAAGTCAGCAGTGTTATACCTGCTTACCTGAGAATATGTCTGGTTGAATTAACCTATTTCTGAGTAGAGATCTATAGGAGAGATGATTCCTCTGCCAAAGTACATATTGACTTCTTGGGTAATGGCTTTGCAGTGGTACTAGCTAAACTTTTCTTGAGATCCCAGCATCTGTCAGATCAGAGCGCTTTGCAAGAGGTAAAGTAGCTAAACTTATAAATAAGTAAAAGTTGTCCAGTGTTGGAGGTCTGAAGCTGAAACTTTCACTTTTTCCTAAGTGCAAGGCAATGTATTTTTATGAAGAAACAAGTTAATTCAATTTGGTTGGTTTTATTCCTAGGGAAGCAGATACTGGACTGCAGTTATTCTCTAATGTGGGTGATCCATTGAATTCAATAGATCCTGCTATTATTATTATTATTATTATTATTATTATTATTATTATTATTATTATTATTATTATTATTATTATTATTATTATTATTATTATTTTAATTTTATTATGTCAGATGTCAGTCAGATGTTCAGAATGGATTTGGCATTTTTATCCATACATTGAGTCCTTCCCAAGGACCTAGAATATGCAGATGTTGATGTTTGATGGTGTTAAAAGTATTATTGATATAGGAGAGAGACTAGCTAGGGGGAGGAGTCAAATGGGGAATTAGTCTGGAATCTCTACATGGGAATAAGAGGGCAATGTCCTCCCACCACCCTGAATGCCATTCAACCTTATCTAGTCTGACCCAAGTGCAAACTCTCAGTCTGAGAAGATTCCTGTGAATAGGCTTGAGCAATAAAACAACTAATTGAACTCTTTAAGTGTGGGTCTGGTTGTTTGTGTTTGACAGTCGCAAGATGTAAGCTGTTCCAAGTAAAGCTGATTTTTGCAATGGACTGATAGTGCTTTTGTCATTGCCAATGGTGTTCAAGTATTGCTTCAATTGTTTTGGGATTGCATCCAAGGTACCCATTACTATTGTTATTACCTTTGCTTTCTTTTGCCATAGTCATTCTACTTCTATTTGCAGGTTCTTTGTATTTTGTTATCTTTCCCAATTTTTTCTTTTCTATTCTGCTGTCTGTACTGCCACATCCATTACCCAGATTTTCTGTCTTTCTTATCGACAATTGTCATCCGGAGTGCTATGCAGCAGGTGGCTGTCTGTTTGGATTCCAAAGTCCCAGATTACTTTAGCTTCTTTGTTTTTTTTTATTAATTTATCTATTTTAATATCCTACCAGTTCTTGCCTGAAGGCAAATGGTTTTTCTTGCAAATCTTCCAATGCACCATTGTTGCTATTTTGTCATGATGTCGATTGTACTCAGTCTGTGAGATCTTCTTGCAGCAGCTAACTAAGTGGTCCACTGTTGTTGTTGTTGTTGTTGTTGTTGTTGTTGTTGTTGTTGTTTCTTCTCCTTCTCCTTATCTTTCTCCTTCTTATTATTTATTTATTTATTTATTTGGTCATTTTTATATGCCGCCCAACTCCCGTAGGACTCAGGGCGGCGTACAACATAATAAACAACAATTTATAAAAACGATACCAAACATTAAAAAAAAATACAAAAGTTTAAAATCTAAAAAAGAACATATCATCATTCAGATCTTCAGATATGGAGGGGTTGATCTTAATTCCCCCCCGCCTGCAGAAAGAGCCATGTTTTCACGGCTTTACGGAAGGCCAGTAGGGTGGGAATAATCCGTATCTCTGAAGGGAGCTGATTCCAGAGAGACGGAGCTCCTACAGAGAAGGCCTTCCCCACGGTCCCACCAGCCGGCATTGCTTGGCTGATGGGACCTGGAGAAGACCAACTCTGTGGGACCTAACCGGTCGTAGGGAGGTATGCGGTAGGGTGCGGTCCCGGAGGTAACCTGGCCCTGAGCTGTGTAGAGCTTTAAAGCTTAAAACCAACACCTTAAATTGCGTCCGGAGACTAATGGGCAACCAATGCAGTTCTTCTCATCCACATCCTCCTCCTCATCATCATCATCATCTATATTATACTATCTATATACTACTAATCCTCTCATGTCTGTAATCTTTAACTGGGTGAAACATCATCAGGCAACAATTTTTGAACCAAGGTACCTTGAATAGCCTAACTTACAAAATTCATTCAAAATCAGGAATTCGTGATTCCCCTGGGATTGAAATTTTGGAAATGTGTGGTTGCTTCAGTGTTGTGCCACTGCTTGGACATTCAATAAACAGTCCTGTCCTGCTCTACTCCACCAGTCCCACTAATAGCTGCCAGTTGCTCCCACTGCTTTTTTGCTCTTGATCACTCTGTTTCTCGGTTTAGATAAGGAAATATCTCTGAAACGATGACCCTGTGAGTTGTGGATGAGCTATTTACTATTCTTTCCATTATTTGGGTTATTCTGGTATTTTACAGGCTATAATTCAAGTTTTAAGAAAAATATCTGGAAGGTTTTTTTTTGTCAATCCACTCCATTTTCAGCCTTATAAGAATGTCAATGATCTTAGTTACCCACCCTGCTTGCAGGTTAATCTCATCTAATGGAAACTGCCATTATTATTATTTTTTTACTATGCCATTTTGACTGGGAAGATCAGAGCTACATCAAAAAGAAAAAATAGTTGTATTTTCTCTTTTATTAACTTATGATACAGGTTACACCCTTCCTAGTTGCCAGTTTGCCCAGTCTTTCACTTATGATACACATACTGTGAATTATATAATTATCAACCTATAATTACAGACAATAATTATATACATATATTCATACATACATACACATAGAGAAATATCCTGGAGGAAATCAGATAGCAAAGACACATATCTATTAGCAGCTCTTATTCTCAATGTTATGTTCTCATTTGAAGAAAGGTTCTTATTGTTTAAACATTCCCGTGATTTTGTGATTTGAATGAAAATTCAAAAAAGATTTAATTTTTCCCTGTAAGAATCTGCGTGGAACTTAAAAGTGAAGTGATTCAGGCATCTTTGCATCTAAGGAGGTGCCGTTGAAAATGCAGCAGTTTCCCAATGCGACTCAACTACCATGAACACACCCCCAGATTTTCAAGAAAGCCTTGTGGAAAACAGCAAGGATTTAGTCAAGAGAGGACAAGCAAAGCCGGAGCTGATGCATTAAGATTAAAACAAAAACTTTTTAAAGGTATCATTGTCTTTTCACTGAGACATTCCTTTACTAATGTCAGGCACTCAGCCATGCAAAGATTTATGTCTGGGCATTACCCAGATTGATTGCTGAATGCCAGTTTGGACAACCACCCAGCCAAATACACCAGACAGTTACGTTCTACCTTGTGTCTGATAGTTTTCCTGATTTTCCTTTTTTGTGCCTGTGAAACTGATGAAAGAAAAGACCTTTCAATTCTCTAATGAACGAATTGCAGGCTGACTCTGCCAACTGCCAGCAGTTCAATTCTCACCAGCTCAAGGTTGACTCAGCCTTCCATCTTTCTGAGGTTGGTAAAATGAGGACCTAGATTGTTGGGGGCAATATGCTGACTCTGTAAATTGCTTAGAGGGGGCTGTAAAGCACTGTGAAGCAGTATTTAAGTCTAAGTGCTATTGCTAATGGTCCACTAGGTTATGAGTTGGACTGTCCTGTTCCAAAGCGGGTTGGTGATTCTGGTACTGCATTACTGGAGCTAATGTTGTATCAAGATTTACCTGATTATCCTAAAATTTGAGACACATTTGCAAATTCACATGGAGAATGGTGAACAAGCATAGGAAGTGATCTTCACTTATGCAGTAACATTCGCCCTGTGGTCTATCATGAACCTGAACCTTTTGAAATTCAGGAAAGCTGTCAAGGTCTAGTTGATTCAGAAGACTGAAGCGCCGATGGACACCCATCAGATAGTGATTGCTTATATACTATACTGGAAGAATATTTTATCAACACATTAAAATTTTGTTAGTATTGACGGTTTGCTCTCTTTCAGTCCTGGTTACCGAAATGGAGTGCACACCATTTAGGGTATGACTGAAGTGGCCTTGAAGCCTGAGTAATAAATAAATGAAACCGGAGTAAGACCTAAGGGGAAAAAGATGAAGTATAGAAAGCTGTCTTCAAGTGAGTCAAAATACTGGTCCATCTAGTTCATTATTGCTGATACTGACTGGAATTTTGGGAGTCCTTCCCAGCCCTGCCTGAAGATGCCAAATATCGAACCTTACTAGGTCTTCTGCAAGAAAACAAATTTGAATTCATCGAAGTCTTTACTGACTGCAATAATTCTCCACCAAATTATAATTTTGCACAGAAGTGGATGATTATGTTCTATGAATTAGACAATCGTATGAATTAATCACTTTACTTTTAATTAAATTATCACTTATTTGTATTTCACCCTGGATCAATTCACTGGCCTGCCTTTAGTCTGGAATAAGAGATCTGGCATAAGACCTAAAAATTATTTGCAATCCTTTGATTGACAATGATAAGGATACCAGACCCAGAGTGCGACAGTCAAAACTGCCACATGATACAGCAAGGTGACAGAACAGCATTATTTCTTTCTTGCAATGTATTATCCAGATTTTTGCAGCCGAGTTCTGCTGACCATCAAAATAATGCTGTGCCCTGGCCTGCAGAGAGGCAGAATTTTAGACAGGAATTTTTTCTTGCCATACTTGGAGATGCTGGGGATTAAACCAGGATGCTTTGGGGTGCAAAGAAAGAGTGAATCCATTCTCTCTTTCCTTAAAACAAGTCTAAGTCAGTGTTTCTCAAACTAGGAAACTTTAAGTAAGACATATGGACTTCAACGTTCACAATTCTCCAGCTAGCATTTTGAGAAACACTAGTCTAAGCACTTGAAATCAGCAAGTTTAAAGCTGTTATGGTTGGGAAGAAGAAACCATTGGCATGTCCATGTAGTCACTAAAAGTTGAGATTGACTTTTACTATTTAGTCTGATGCACAATCCTCTCCTTTAATGCAGACCGTGCCCTCTTACCTCTTTAAATATGATTAAATTCTTCTGTGCACCTTTAGTCAAGCAACCCTTAAGCCACTTTCAACACTTTTAGGATCCTGGCCAATTCTGCCACACACCTGGATATGGGCCCATACATCACAATAGATTGTGCCAATTCAGAGGGGAAACTTGCAAAAGACTTTTATAGATGAGGCAGCTACTGATTGTTTTGAAGAACGTGGGGTTAATACTGAGAGGAGAAATATTTTGAGTGAAAGGGGGTGAAGAAAGCAAGTCAGATTTAGAATGGCAAAGTCATCAAATTTGGGCAGAAAAATGGCTGGCAGGTTGATCACAGATGAAACTAGACCTAACAGGTCACAATTTGTATATAAGAGCCATGATGGATCAAACCAAGAGGCTATTCTCTTTCTATAGTTGCCACCAGTTGTCAACAAATAAGCAACAAGCAGGATATGTAAGCAATTAGCACCATCCTGTTTATCTTCCCTAGCAACTTTCATCAAGGGGTGTATTAGCTGCATCTAACTAGAGCTCCCAGCCAATTAGAATTCTGAACAGAAGATCAGCCAGTCCTGAAGGAGAGGAAAGAGGAAGTGAGGTAATGTTCTGTGGTCTATGAGTGGCTGAGTTTCATTGGGTAGACCTGGATTTTGATTCTTTGGAAACCTTTAAAAATAGGTCTTGCCTTTCCGATTTAGAGTAGAAAAATCACTGAATAAATGATCTATTGGACACAAAATCCAACTTTTTGAGATTTTTCAATTTTTCATTTTCCTTAGTTGCTTTGGAAGTGGATATGTATGGAATTTTTTCTGTCATAGCTTTGAAAATATATGTGAAAGGGTGCTTAGTGAAATCTCAAAAATTGGGGGGGAGGGGAATAGCTGTGGTAAGATACTGAATATAATTATTGGTGACTGAAAGCTTCAGTTCACTAAATAGTATTTTCTCCCTTCCCACAAGTAACACATTAGTCAAATGGCCAAAATAGACAAATTAACCACATCTTTTCATTATGCTTCATGCACAGTCCTGTATGTTTTGGCATTCAATTGGGACAGGGTCTGGATAACTCATGCACACAATATGTTGCTATATACCAGTGATGGCGAACCTATTTTTGCTCGGGTGCCAAAAGGGCGCGCATGTGTGATAGCGTGCGTGCACGTGCCCACACCCATAATGCAATGTCCTCCCCCCACGCATGTGCACACAATCCCCCACACTGCCCCCCATGCATGCGCGCAGATCTCATTGAAGCCTCCGGATGGTAGGCCTGTTGTGCCATTTTTCGGCTTCTCCAGGCTTCCGGAAAGCCTCCGGAGCCTGTGGAGGGTGACAAATGGCCCAACGGGCCTACCGGAAGTTCGGAACGAATTTCCGGTAGGCCCATTGGGCCCGTTTTTCGCTATCCACAGGCTTCGGAGGCTTTCCTGAACCCTGTGGAGAGTGAAAAATAGCCCAATATACTTAGACTTTAGCAAAGCATTCAACAAAGTAGACCACAACCTACTTCTTTGTAAGCTAGAAAAAAAATGGGATAGACAGCTTCACCACCAGATGGATTCACAACTGGCTGACAAACCAGACTCAACGAGTAGTCCTTAATGGGTCGAAGTCTACATGGAGAGAAGTAAGCAGTGGGGTACCACAAGGTTCCGACTTAGGCCCAGTACTCTTCAATATCTTCATAAATGACTTAGATGAGGGAATAGAAGGGGAACTTACCAAATTTGCAGATGATACTAAGCTGGCAGGAATAGCTAACACCCTAGAAGATAGGCTCAAGATCCAGATGGATCTTGACAGACTTGAACACTGGGCCCTACCTAACAAAATGAAATTCAATGTAGAGAAAAGTAAAGTCCTACACTTAGGTAAGAAAAACCAAAAGTATACATATAAACTGGGCGAAACCAGATGTAATAGCAGTGACTGTGAGAGGGATCTTGGAGTCCTAGTGGACAACCAGCTAACTATGAGCCAGCAGTGTGCAGCGGCAGCCAAAAAAGCCAATACAATCCTAAGTTGCATTAACAGAGCGATACAATCTAGGTCTAGTGAAGTACTAATACCACTCTATAAAGCCTTAGTTAGACCACACCTAGAGTACTGCACCCAGTTTTGGTCACCACACTATAAAAAAATACATTGAGACTCTAGAAAAAGTGCAGAGGAGAGCAACCAGGATGATTAGGGGACTGGAAACTAAAACATATGAAGAATGGTTACAGGAATTGGGCATGGCTAGTCTAGTGAAGAAAAGGACCAGGGCAGACATAATAGCAGTATTCCAATATTTGAGGGGCTGCCACAGAGAGGAGGGGGTCAAACTATTTTCCAAAGCACCTGAAGGCCAGATAAAGAATAATGGATGGAAACTGGTCAAGGAGAGATTCAACCTGGAAATAAGGAGGAACTTTCTGACAGTGAGAACGATCAACCAGTGGAACAACTTGCCTTCGGAAGTTGTGGGAGCTTCAACACTTGCAACATTCAAGAAGAAATTGGACTGCCATTTGTTGGAAATGGTGTAGGGTCTCCTGCTTGAGCGTTGGACTAGATGACCTACAAGGTCCCTTCAAACTCTGTTAATCCATATTTGATATGATTGCAAAGTAATTTTAGGGGAAAAATTATTAAGATTACCATTTAGACATTATTTCAGTTCTTAAATTCCATGTTTTATCATCTTTTCCAGTTCCCCTTGCGTTTCACCGCTGTTGTTTGATCCTGACATACCTGTATGTCAGATTTGCTTTCCTTCAACTCCTGTGATGTCTGACATTATGTTAAGTTCTAAATGTTGGTCCCTCTGAATTCAGAGATCCCATAACTTTTTTAGATGGTCATTCTGGAATGCTTGTTCCACACTATTGTCATAATAACAGTTTGGAACATAAAGTGCTTTTACATATACTTTTTCATCAATGTTAATACACCAATTTGCACTGCAATTATATCTAACATGGATCTTTTAAATCAATCTTGATTATGGGGAGTTATTTATTATTATCAGAATAGTATGTTAATTTAAATAAAATATAATGCAGTTTATCATAGTGGGACAGGATGCGGCTGGAGAACATAGGTGCCTGTCACTCAAATATGAATTGTTGCTGATGAGCAACTTTATGTCACCTGCTGCTCTTGCTTATCTTCTGATTCTTTAGGCTTAGTTTAAATTAGTTTTATTTATTTTTATTTATTTATTTTGTCAAGCATGTATAAGATAAGATAGCAGATATAATTATAAACATGATATACATGAAAGGGATACAAATAAATGGGGATATTAGGACAGGGACGGTAGGCACAATGGTGCACTTATGCACGCCCCTTACAGACCTCTTAGGAGTGAGGTGAGGTCAACAGTAGACAGTCTAAGGTTAAAGTTGTGGGGGTTTGGGGAAGAAACCAGAGTCAGGTAGTGCATTCCAGGCATTGATCACTCTGTTGCTGAAGTTGAATTTTCTGCAATCGAGTTTGGAGCGGTTTACCTTACGTTTGTATCTATTGTTTGCTCATGTATTGTTGTGGTTGAAGCTGAAGTAGTCATTGTCAGGTAGGACATTGTAGCAGATAATTTTGTGTACTATGCTTAGGTCAGACGGAAGGTGGTGTAGTTCTAAGTTGTCTAAGCCCAAAATTTCAAGCCTGGTGGCATAAGGTATTCTGTTGCGAGCAGAGGAGTGGAGGACTCTTCTCGTGAAATATCTCTGGACTCGCTCAATTGTACTAATGTCCTATATGCAGTGCGGGTTCCAGACAGATGAGCTGTATTCGAGAATTGGCCTAGCAAATGTTTTGTATGCTCTAGTTAGCAGTACAATATTACCAGAGAAGAAGGTTCAGCCTCAGCTACACTTAAAATAGAGGATATAATCTCCAACAGCCTTTCAAATAAAGGACTGTATTTGTCAATGTACAAAATGCCTCCTAGAAGTCTATCAATAAAGGAATATTGCTATCTTACCTCTTAATTGCTATCTTGCTATCTGAAAAATGACTGGTCTGCAGAGATATACCAACCTTCATACCAACCAGGGATATAGCAACCAATACTATTATTTTGAATGAAATCAGATTGTTTCCCTTGATCAGCCTTTCCTGACCAAGGTCTTTTCAGTGATTGTTGAATCACAACCCTGGTTATACACTTTTGTGACCAAGGAGTCATAATACCAAGGCACTAGAGAGCTTCAGGTTGGAGAAGGCTGCACTTTTCCATAATCTAAAGTTTATTTCAGAAGTCAGTATCATTGGGCCCCTATCAAAGCACTCACTTTAAAAGGGACCCTTGCCAAACCCTCAAACCTCTAGGTCAGTGATGGCAAACCTATGGCACGGGTGCCACAGGTGGCACGTGGAGCCATATCTGCCGGCACGCAAGCCGTTGACCTAGCTCAGCTCCAGCGCGCATGTGTGTGCCGGCCAGCTGATTTTCGGCTCTTGCAGAGGCTCTGGGAGGGCATTTTCGGCCTCCGGAGGGCCTCCGGGGGGTGGGGGAGGACATTTTCACCCTCCCCAGGCTCCAGGGAAGCCTCTGGAGCCTAGGGAGGGTGAAAAACAGACCTACCGGGCCCACCAGAAGTTGGAAAATGGGTCGTTTCTGGCCTCTGGAGGGCCTCTGGAGGGGGCAGGGGAAGCCATTTTTGCCCTCCCCAGGCTCTAAGAAAGCCTCTGGAGCCTGGGGAGGGAGAAAAATGGGCCTACCAGGCCCACCAGAAGTCGGGAAATGTGGGGGGGAGGTGGGGTCATGGGCAGGGGGGCATTGAATTATGGGTGTGGGCACTCGCGCGCGCACGATAGTGCACACGCTTGCGCTTTTGGCACCCGAGGAAAAAAAAAGGTTCGCCGTCACTGCTCTAGGTCAATGTTTTTGAACCCTGGCAACTTTAAGATGTGTGGACTTCAGCTCCCAGAATTCCTCAGCTAGTATGCCGGCTGGGGAATTCTGGGAGTTGAAGCCCACACATTTTAAGGTTGCCAGGGTTGAAAAAGATTGCTCTGGATCCTAATTATGGTCATTGCCTATCATTTGTCATCTCTAAACAAGTGAACAATAGAAACAGAAGAGCAAGGATCTGTAACTATTGAATGCTTTGCTCTTAGTCTCTAGTATGTAGCTTGTGTAACTCAGACCCCAAAGAGAAGCAAAGTAAGAAGGGCATAAAGAGAAAACCTGCTTAGGGAAGAGATCCATAGCAAGGAGCTTTCTCCAAGCCCCAGTGCCACAATAGAAGCCAATGATCTAATGCCCCATTATGGATTACTAGCATTGCAAAGTACCATCTTTTCACAGGACTCAAGCGGGGAAGAGACAATTGCATTCCCCCCCCCCCAGCTTAAAATTTAACAAAAAAAAAGTCACCTTTTCTGGATCCTTTCTCCCTTCTTAGTTGACATCATTCCCAAGCATTTTGTTGTGATATGCCAAATAGGAACATTTGAGGTGGGGATGAAGTTTAAGATTCTGGTTACACCTTTTCTCCAGGCGGTTTGCCTGGCTGTCATTTTACAACATCACAGGGAGTCCCAGACAGCTTGGCTCCACTGTCTCTGGCTGGTTTAGGGCCGAGCAGTTAAATGCTGAACCATTAATAACAATCAATATATATTTTCCCTTCAAGTGACAGGTGTCCCTGCTCAGAGCTAAGCTTTGTCTCTCTTAAAGTTGGCTTAAAATCCATGAGCATCTCTGAGGAGGGGGGGGGAAGTGAAAGGAAATGGTAACAACCTCCCGTTTCCCTTTAGGGGGAAACTGAGGCATGGATAAGAAAAGTGCTTCTTTACAATATGGTTTATGGAATCAAGTAAAGACAAAGGAAGATCATCTTAATTAGGGACCAGATTTAGGTGGTAGATGCAATTCTGATTTGCTGTACAGGTAGTCCTTAGCTTATGACCACAACCAGGAATGGAATTTCTGTTGTAAGTCATTGTGGTTTTAAGTCAAGTCAAACCCCGTTTTACAATAGTTTTTATGGTGGTTGTTAAACAAATCACTGTGGTTATTAAGCAAAGCATGTGCTCAATAATCGAATCAAATCCAGGTTCCCCAATAGGCCCTTTTTGCTGGAAATTGTAAAAAAAAAAAGGTCTCAAATCACAATTACGTGACCGCAGGATGTTGCAACTCCAATTGCAATCATGCATGTAAGTACAGGTTGTAAGTCGTTTTTGCAAGGCTGTGATAGCTTTGCGCTGTTGTTAAATGAATGGTTGTAAGTCAAGGACCACTTGCAGCCTTTCTTCGATCGTATGCCTTCCAGATACATTGGAGGAATCAAGGATTTTATTGTAGCTGAGACGGTCTCCAACTGCAGTCCCAGCTACATATCAGACCAGTGCTGTGGCAAATGAATATGGTGAAGATGCACTGAATATTAACTGATTGGTAGACAATGTTCTAGTTGGCAAGGAGGATGAGGCAGATTAACTGAAATCTTGAACAGAACACTCCATGCTGAACACGGAGGGCTCACTTGATACACACTCTGACCTCTGAAATGTGGTTGTTTTTTAAATATAGAAACTGACAAGCAAATGCAGTCATGAACTGAGAAAGAAGAGTAAAATATGGACATGTTTGGAGGAAGTTCTAGTCAAAACATTGTAGGTTATGAAAACATACAAGGCTCTCCTCTCCCTGCAGTGGCTGAGTAAGGACTATGTCTGCTGATTGTCCCCAAGTCTGCTTGGGATAAATAAACAGAAAACTCAAGAAGGAGAAGGAGGGAAGGAAATGCTATCCTGGGAGAGATGGCATAACTACCGGTAGTTATTTGAATGTGAAACAATAGTCCTCCATTCTACTTTTTATTACATGTCTTGCTTGGGGCTCAGAAGGAAAATGTAACTCACTTATTTACAGATTCTGCTTGGAATATTCTAAATTTATACACTGTTCATGAATCATGTGGGGCTGAGAAGTGGGATACACCTGTTTTAATATATGCACCCCTGGTAGTGGGAGAAGGGCCAAGATAGCCCACAAGCAATGTGTAGAGTAGAGCAGCATATCTAAAAGAGTAAGTCTGTTTATATTTTAAGAGAAGATTCCTCATTTCCTTCAGGATCTCAATGAGGTTCTTCTTCTGTCGGTTCTTCTCAGACAGGTTTTGTTGGGCTTATTGGCTATACTAAAGTCATCCACTGAGTTTCCATGGGAGAAGCGCAGGCATGACAATGATCTTGCTGGACTTAGTCCAACACCCCGTATACTATCCAAGACTGGCATATACCTTGGTCAGTCTTTGCACTGTGGCTTCTTCTTTACCCCGAAACTTTGAAAGAAAAAGGCAACCCCAGCCAAGCTACCCTGGAAAGACTCTGTGTTGAAATCTGGGGTGAAACTGTAAATCGTAAATATATGACTGTGAGATTTGGAGATGAGAGATTTATGGGAAGGGCGCAGTTGCTGTACTTGACTCAAAACCCGAAATTCATCATTGTTGAATAAACATTCAACAAAGAATGTCAGCGTTAATTGTTCATTTCCATCTTCTGATCAGTTCTTATTCAATGTTCTACTTTAAATTTACTGTATTGTTGTTATAATGCTCTGTTTTTGAAGCCTTCACAAATTGGAGATGGTGCAGAGGGGAAACATCTAGGACTGATTTCTGAAGTTTTTTTTTTTTAAAAGAAGAGGATTATTGCTTTCGTTACATTTCCAAGAATTACCTCCAAAGGTAAATGACTACTGAATTGGATTTGAGATAATTATTATGACAAGATCCTCTTTAGCATCAACCTTTGGCATCCTTGAACAATTCCAGGGCCCATCACTCCTTGGCAAAACCCACTGCTAATGCCTGTCTTCTTGCTCTATCTTTTTTCCTATCCTAGCCTTCTGACCATCCCTAGCTGCCATCCATTTCATTTCCCACAACCACTCTAGGACATTAGGTGAGATGAAGTATCCACTCTACTGTGCTCCCTGTTGGAAAAATGAAACATCTTGGGAAACAGAAGTCCATCATTGTTGTCCTACTGATCTGACAAATCTACCCAGATGAATAAAAGGAAGAAATATTACCAGTCTTCACACCACCCTGGCCAGTCTATGCTGTCAGGAGCCATGTGTGCTGTCAACTGTGCTGACACCACATGCATGGCCACAGACACCTACCACAAGCCAAACGGTGCCCAGGAGGCTGGTAAAGTCCAGAGGGAAAAGCCAACACCCACAATATTTCCCCTTCTGCTCATCCTCATGCTTTGACCCACCTCACAAATGTTCCATGCTTTTGACACCATCTTTAAAGTACCTTGATACAGTTCTACAGAGGAATTATTGAGTCTGTCATCTGCACCGCTATAACTGTCTGGTTTGGCTCTGCCACCCAACAAGACAGACACAGACTTCAGAGGATAATTAGAACTGCAGAAAAAAACAATTGCTGCCAACCTGCCTTCCATTGCACGAGTCAAAAAGAGGGCTGTGAAAATATTTACAGACCCCCTCACATCCTGGACATAAACTATTTCAACTCCTACCCTCAAAACAACGCTATAGAGCACTGCACACCAGAACAATTAGACACAAGAATAGTTTTTCCCCGAATACCATCACTCTGCTAAACAAATAATTCCCTCAACACTGTCAAACTATTTACTAACTCTGCACTACTATTAATCTTCTCATCGTTCCCATCACCCATCTCCTCCCACTAATGACTGTATGACTGTAACTTTGTTGCTTGTATCCTTACAATTTATATTGACTGGTTCCTAATATGATTTGATTGCTTATTTGTACCCGGACTATCATTAAGTGTTGTACCTTATGATTCTTGATGAACGTATCTTTTCTTTTATGTACACTGAGAGCATATGCACCAAGACAAATTCCTTGTGTGTCCAATCACACTTGGAACAATAAAAATTCTATTCTATTATATATAAAAATCCCCTTTTGTATGGTTTTGGGTTTGAACCAGGGGTGAAATCCAGCAGGTTCTGACAGGTTCTGGAGAACCGGTAGCAGAAATTTTGAGTAGTTCGGAGAACCGGCAAATACCACCTCTGGTTGGCCCCAGAGTGGGGTGGGAATGGAGATTTTGCAATATCCTTCCCCCAGGAGTGGGGAGGGAATGAGGATTTTGCAATATCCTTCCCCCAGGAGTGGGGAGGGAATGAGGATTTTGCAGTATCCTTCCCCTGGAGTGGGGTGGGAATGGAGATTTTGCAATATCCTTCCCCCAGGAGTGGGGAGGGAATGAGGATTTTGCAGTATCCTTCCCCTGGAGTGGGGTGGGAATGGAGATTTTGCAGTATCCTTCCCCTGGAATGGGGTGGGAATGGAGATTTTGCAGTATCCTTCCCCTGGAGTGGGGTGGGAATGGAGATTTTGCAGTATCCTTCCCCTGTCACGCCCACCAAGCCACATCCACCAAGCAACACCACGCCCACCAAGCCACGCCCACAGAACAGGTAGTAAAAAAAATTGGATTTCACCACTGGTTTGAACTTGAGGAGTTGGCTTGGAAATCTTTATTGCACAGTTCTTTTGAGGACAGCAGGCACCCCACCATTGGAAAGAACAGTCCAAAATATTTGAGCGGGCAATTAATCCGTTACAGTTTATGCAAAGCAATGATAGAAGGCCAAGTTGGGGTTGTAAGCGAAGGGGAGAGAATTATTTCTCTAAATGGGACTCTCATCGATGAAATCCTAGTTCAAATATATAAGGAAAGGCACGTTCTTCAGAATATTGTGACTGCTGGAGAATGAGTATCCTTCTCCACTTGTAACACTGACCTCCTGGACTGTTAATATTTCTATAGTGGATGGAAGTGATTCCACTGGATTGAACAGGACCAAAAAAAATGGGTATTGTAGTGAAAACTGCAGGTGAAAATAGTGGCGGAAAGTGCTGTAACCCTCCATGAAAGTTATGGCATGTATTTTGCCATAAGGAACATTAGCCATTTCAAAGTGTTAGCAATATTTAAAACCTGAAGAATGCCCAGCGTCTTATACGCCGGAAAATACGGTAATCCTAATAGTGTTCACTGCCATATAGGTAGTCCTCAACTACCTTCTAGCAAGGTGG
Organism: Diadophis punctatus similis; assembly: GCA_023053685.1. Lineage (NCBI taxonomy): Eukaryota > Metazoa > Chordata > Lepidosauria > Squamata > Dipsadidae > Diadophis > Diadophis punctatus. The sequence continues at coordinate 18,075,407 of JALIGW010000001.1, read as the reverse complement.
TTGTTAAATACAATGCATCCAACTTTACAACCTTTTTTGCCAAGATTGTTAAGCAAATCACTGCAGTTGTTAAGTGAATCACACAATCATTAAGAGAAGGCCGCTTCCCCCATTGACTTTGCTTGTTAGCTGGGAAGGTTGAATATGGTGAGGGATGCTGCAACCATCGTAAATGCCTGCTGATGGCCAAGCACCCAAATTTTGATCACATGACTGTGGGGGATGCTATGACATATCGTAAGTGCAGGGACTGGTCGTAAGTCACTTTTTTCCTAAGTACACAAAAATGCTGGTAAATCAGTGTACATTTGTAGCATGCATGTGACAAAATAAAAAGCAGGCACAGCCAACAGAAGTTCAAATACTCAGTAGCCCAGTTCTCATCAGTTATTCAATTAATTTTAATTACTGACCAAACGGTCAAGTAACCTACTGCCTCTCCTAAGAAATAATTTTTCCATGTTGGTTTTGTGCTCGCAGGTCTGCATGCAGACTAAAGAAAATAAAACATACAGAAGGAACAGGAAGGCAGTTTTTTATGATCTAGGTTTTATAGGAAGCCCATAAAAAATGAGGAAATCCCATAAAAAAGAAAAGTGTTTCTCATATTTCATTTAAAAATATGTATGAATTTCATATGAATCCTTTTCTTGTTAAACACTTGTGTGATCCATGAATCTGACTAATAAAACAGCATAGGACAATTGCTTAGAAATACATTTATTTAATCCTTTTGGAATTCTGTTGACATCCATAAAATATCTACATTATGAGGGCCCTTTAATGCAACATTAGACCTTCATTATGTCATCCCCAACCTGCTGAAGAAGTGATAAAAGAATTGGGTTTCATCAATTAAACCTAACCAATAAGGGAAAGCTGTGTCAGGCTCCTAGTAATGCACCTATTACAAATCGAACTCCGAGGCATTGCTTCTCCTGAAAGAACAAATTTATTTAGGTATACCATCTTGGCGCTACTGGTGAAAAGCCAGTACTAAAGTTTCCGGGCTTTTCACTCCAATATACCGTATTTTTCGGAGTATAAGACGCACTGCAGTATAAGACGCACCTTAGTTTTGGGGGAGGAAAACAAGGAAAAAAGGCCTCTGCCTCCCAGCAATTTGCCAAACAGCAAACAGCAAACAGCACAGATGATATACACTGTCTGCTGTGTATTTCTGTGCATGTGTGCCTGACCCATAGAAATGGCAAAGAATTGGAGAAATGTACATTTATGGCAGTATATTAATCCCAGAAAGTCTTCTTAAATGTAATCACACTAACTCCTCCCAATTATTTAAATAGATCTACTCCAAACATGATTAAGTCAGGGTTTCTCAGCTGCCTTCTTTTAATACTAATACTTAATACTAATACTTAATACTAAAACAGGACATTTCAGATTATACTTTTACAGATCTTTAAAATTGATGTGGCTTTCTGGAAGTATTCTCTGCTATTTAAAAGAAGATACAATAGCACTGGGCCTCTTCAGAGCAAGCATTTATTTTAAAAAGCTTCTTTATTTTGTTAAGTTGTCTAGAACAATAATAAAGCAGTCTTTAAAAAATAAGTCTAATAATTTGAACACTCTACAAACATTTAACAAAATAATATATTAACAGAATCTGTCTCTACCTAGGATAGAACTCACAACCTCCTGATTGTGAGGCAAGAGCTCTAGCTCTGAGCCATAGCAGCTATAGTTTGCCTCCTTGCAATTTCAGCAGTCTAATATTACCAGCAGTTTATCTCCCAGCAATTTGTCACATTACAGCCACCGTAGTTAGTTTCATTTTACCACGTGGCTTGCAAGCCTCCGTCAGCTGTAGGTCGGGAGGCAGTTTATCTCTTCTTGTGCTCTTCTTGTGCTTTGCCCTGTTTGCTGCAAAGAGGTAAATTGCTGGCAGGCAGAGGCCAAAGGGTGGGGGTGGCTGGGTGGGGCTACATTCGGTGTATAAGACGCACCCAAGTTTTCACCTCTTTTTGAGGGTAAAAAGGTGCATCTTATACTCCGAAAAATACGGTAAGTTTCAGTTTCTCAAGTTTCTAAAACAACTGTCACATTGTCCAACCAAATGGGAGCTGGTTGCTCGGTGACATATCTCCTCCTCCTCCAGTCAGCCAGGTTTTGGAATGTGGTTGACTCATCAGTTAGGAATTCTGTTCTGGCTGAAGGCTCCATCCCCCCTCAACTCCAAAACTGTGTCAAGCTGAATGCATATCAGAATGCCCAAGGATACAAACAATCCCACACCCCATTCGAATTCAGGCTTGTCAAGCTGATTGGAGGGAGGAGCTAACCATGTCACCTTAGGGCAGTGTTTCCCAACCTTGGCAACTTGAAGATGTCTGGACTTCAACTCCCAGAATTCCCCAGCCAGCATTCGCTGGCTGGGGAATTCTGGGAGTTGAAGTCCAGACATCTTCAAGCTGCCAAGGTTGGGAACCACTGCCTTAGGGTTTCAAATACCAGAAAAAGAGAAATTGGAGCATAGTTATGGATGGATACTAGATTTCAAGAGAGTCCATTGCAACAACTTTAGAGAAGTAGTAGATGAATCTTTGGTTCAAAGAGAGCACAGGAGAATTGGGAATTTTTCAAAATAAGATACTGGAGCTACAACTGCACCACGTTTTAATGAGGTGGTGCTTAGGAAACTAACGTGGATGCATAATTGGGAAGCTTTGGACTGAGCTAAAAGTTAAAAGGGAAGTGTACAGGAAATAGAAAATTGGTATAATCTTCAAGAAGATGTGTCAAACAAGTAGCAAATGTTTGCAGAAATAAAGACTAAAATGCAGAAGGAACGTAGGCCTGCAAGGGATGCTAAAAGCAACTAAAAGGCCTTTTTTTTTGGCTTTGTCAGTAGGAAAAGGAGGAAAAAGGAAGGGGCGGGCCCACTGCAAGGAGAATATCCTAAGTTAATAACAGGTGATGAGCAGAGGACATATTTACTTTAGTTTTCTCCCCAAAGGGGAACTGTGTTCAAATGGACCTAAGCAGAACAATTAACAAAAAGTGGGAGTAGCAATCCAAGGTAAGTAAAGAGTTGGTTAGAAACACCTGGCTACCACAAACAAATTTACCTCTCCAGGTCATCACCAATTGCATCTAAGAGTATTAAATGAATTTATAGATATCATCTCCATGGCCATTTTGGTAATCTATGAAGATTAACAAAATGAAGGTTGGGTATAGTTCTAGAGGATTGAAGGAGTGTAGACATTATTCCTGTCTTTAAAAAAAAGATTACAGTAAGCATCTTAGAACAATGGATGTTCCTGAGATACAGAAGGATACAGAAGGATCCTGACAATCTGGAACAAGGAGCAGAAACCAGGTAGATTAATTTCAACAGAGGCAAATGCAAAGGACAAAACAAATTAAAGGTAGAAGTTTAAGGTGGAGAGAACATACTAGGCAGCATTTAATACAGAAGAGATCTTGATGTCTTTAGGGATTATCAGATCAACATGAATCCATAGTATGATGCAACTAAAAAAAAAAGCAAACTCCGAGTAGATTACATCCAAAAACAAGAAACAATAAAACAGAAAAAAATAATGTACATATCCAGGAAAAAAATACTCCCTCTTCCAAAGCAACAAAATGATCATCAGATGCTTAATAACCACCCTCACTCCAAGCTTGGGGATAATGCCAGGTCTTCAAAGATTTTTGGAAGAACTGAAGAGTTGAAGTCATACAGATTTCCGATATTAGCAATAGCAATAGCAATAGCACTTTACTTATATACCGCTTCATAGTGCTTTACAGCCCTCTCTAAGCGGTTTACAGAGTTCAGCATATTGCCCCCAACAATCTGGGTCCTCATTTTACCGACCTCGGAAGGATGGAAGGCTGAGTCAACCTTGAGCCTAGTGAGATTTGAACAGCTGAACTGCTGAACTAGCAGTCAGCCTGCAGTAGCTGCATTTAACCACTGCACCACTTCAGCTCTTCGATATTGGGAAATGCTCTTCAAGGGGGCAGGCGCCATGATAGAAAAGACAACCTTCCTTGAGTCCTGATAAATGATATTGTTGAAGGTCATGAGGGAACCTGGAATGTGCCCATCCTGCCCAATTTTACTGGGCAGGCAGAAATTATTGGATTTAGGCAGTTTTTCATATAATCAGTTCAAGACACTATATGTTAGGAACATGTAGATTTAGTTTAACGGGATCGCGTCCAGAGAATAACTACTAAAATGACAAGCCTGGATACATTTAACCTGGTGAAATCAGTCTGCAGGGAAATATGAAAGCTCTCTTCAGATGACTGAAGGCCTGTTACTAGATAACAGGGAAGATTATTTAAGACTCATTCCAGAAGAGAGGACAAGAAACTAGGTTTAAATTATAAAGAAGTAATCCAACAGTGAAACAAATTACAGTACCTTGAGAAATGCTGTTTTCTCCTTTACTTCTTTTTTCTTTCTAGCATTTTCCTGCAAGTGCAAGATCTACTTTATTCAGATCAGTTGAGTGTTGATCCATTGGTTGTGAGAGGAATTGATTGACTGGTTTGTTGTCTCATCATAGGTTGAGAGAGAATGGCCGACCCAAGGCCACTCAGCTAGCTTTCATGCCTAAGGCAGATCTAGAACCCCCAGTCTCCTGGTTTCTAGCCTAGGGTCTTAACCATTAGACCAAAGTGGCTCTCTGCTGGAGTCTCATTCATTGAAGATGTTTAAATAGAAACTGTATAGCAATCTGTTAGTAATTGTAGGTTCATGTTTGGGACACAGGATTGGACTAGATGATCTTTACAATCCTTCTATGATTCTATAATCTACAAATGTGTTGTACGGCAACTCTCATATTTCCCAGCAATCAGAATCATTATAGAGAATATCCGATTAGGGAAGGTTGATTTCTCTTCCCATATATTGGGTTTACTTATTCTGCTCATTTGCAATTTTACTAACTTAAAAGAAAGAACTTAGGAATAGTGGCCAAATTTATCTTTCACTCTAAGCCAAAGTCAAAGAAAACTCAATTTATTTGAAAATTGTAAGAATAAACTGACAATTTCCACAGTGGAGAGGTGTAGAAAGTATGTGTCCCAGAAATCACCCTGAAACTTTGTATTTTATCTTATATTTAAATAACTTTATGAGTAATGAAATGCCCAATTTGCTTAATGATATTGAACAGTTCAGTTTAATGAAGCAAAAAGGAATTGCAAATCCAGAAGGATTTTTCCAAAACTGATGGTAAAGGGGCTTTGAGTTAACAGTAAATAGTCAGCAAAGGAAACTTGGAACCATAGTAGAGATTTTATGGGAAATATCCTAGTATGTGGCTGCAAATGGAAATTATCTGAGTTGAAGGTACATATGCAGGGGCAGGTTGCTCGCTTACTGATGCCGGTGCGCTGCGCGCACATTTCCACATTTTGGGCACGCACGCGCTTGCTACGCACGCACGCCCCCTCACGCGATTTTGCTTTTGCGCATGCACAGAAGCAAAATCGCACCGAAATCTCACGAGGGGATGTGCGCGTGCATATCCCCTCGCGAGATTTCAGCGCGATTTTGCTTCCGCGCATGCGCGGAAGCAAAATCACCCAAGAATTCTCACAAAAAGATGGCGACGCACGCGACGGAGACAGCTCCGGAGCGGTCGCGCGCAAATTGCACAATCGGCCACTCCCTACTGGAGCTACGCACTGGACAGCTCCGATAGGAACCCACTACTATACATATGTCAATCTAGTCATGCTTTTATATAAATCTATTGTAGGACTATACTTGGAATAGTATGCAATTTTGACTTTCTTTTTTCCCTTCCATGTCCAATTCTCGGAGAGTGCCTGCAGTTTTCTTGACGAAGTTTTTTCAGAAGTGGTTTCCATTGCCTCCTTCCTAAGGCTGAGAGAAAGTGACTGGCCCAAGGTCACCCATCTGGCTCTGTGTCTAAGGTGGGACTAGAATTCACGGTCTCCCATGTTTCTAGCCTGGTGCTATAACCACAGCACCAGACTGGCTCTGCAGTTCTGTCTACTATTCTGCAAAATAATATTGCAGGAGTGGAACAAATTATTAATGATGCATAGTATCATTATCTCCTAAGCATTAGGGAGAACTAAGTTAGGATGAAGCAAAGAAGCAAAGAAGAAGAAGCATCAAAGATTTGTGCGTGTGTATGAAATTATGAATGGGGGTAGATTCATGTTATCTCATGATGTGAGAATTTGGGGACATTCACTAACAACAAAGGAGGCAAGATACACAACCAGAAAAGTCAGTACTTCTTCGTACAATGCATACTCATAATATGAAAACTGTGCTAATCATATGTGTGACAATGGCCCTCTAACTGAGATTATTTTAAAAAGTGATTGTGCAAATTATGTAAGCGCTCTACATGGGGCTACCCTTGAAGAGTGTCCGGCGACTGCAATTGGTGCAAAATGCAGCTGCGCGAGCTGTGGTGGGTGTACCTAGATACACCCACGTAACACCTATCCTCCGCCAGCTACATTGGTTGCCCATTAGTCTCCGGATCCAATTTAAGGTGTTGGTTTTAACCTTTAAAGCCCTACATGGCTCGGGGCCAGGTTACCTTCGGGACCACATCCTGCCGCATACCTCCCTACGACCGGTTAGGGCCCACAGAGTTGGTCTCCTTCAGGTCCCATCGACCAAGCAATGCCGGTTGGTGGGGCCAAGGGGGAGAGCCTTCTCTGTGGGAGCTCCCTCCCTTTGGAACCAGCTTCCTCCAGAGATCAGGACTATCCCCACCCTGCTGGCCTTCCGTAAAGCAATAAAGACTTGGCTCTTCCGGCAGGTGGTGTGAAAGTGAGACCAACCAGACCAGATATGGGTCTCCCCCCTTGGTTATGAATGTTAGATGCTCTTTTTAATTTTTGTAATTTTTAATTATTGTGTCTTTTTTATATTGTTGAATGGATTTTGACATGTTGTGAGCCGCCCAGAGTCCCCTGGGAGTTGGGTGGCATATAAATCCATTTAAATAAATAAATAAATAAAATAAAAGATTCAGGCTTTAAAGCTTCTAACCTAGCATCTCAACCACTGCATCAAACTGGCGCTATTGATATACGAGAATTTCAGTGTAATTGCTTAAAATCAATAGTAGTCTCAAAAGTGAAGCCGCACAGAAACAGTATTGGTGCTTTTGAACTTGTGTTGTTGGAAAAGACTCCTGAGAAAACCATGGACAGACAAGAAAACAAAGGAATAGATTCATTGAACAAATCAACCCAGAGGCACAACTGACCAGGCTCAAATGATCTATACTTTGGAGATATGTCACATGAAGTCCTAACTCTGTAGAAACGTCTGTTAACACTGAGAAAAATGAGGAGGAAAAGAGAAGAGAACAACCAAAGGCAAGGTATACAGACTCAGTCAAAGTGGAGATAGGTGCAGAGTCAGTACTAACCAGGGGCGGGTTCCTAATTTTTTTACTACCACTCTGTGGGCATGGCTTATTTTGTGGGTGTGGCTTACCAGCCATGTGACCGGGTGGGCGTGGGACTTGGGAGCTTGGCAGCGGCCGGAGAAGCGGGGGAGCATTGCCCACTCACAACACAGCCCTCCGCAGTGGGAGCAGCAAGACTGCGGCAGCCGTTCTTCTAGGAGGCTCCGTCCGGCCTGAATGCTTCTCCCCATTCGATGATCCTAGGCTCCTGCTGCCCGTTCCCCCTCCCCTCAGCAGCTTGAGAAGCCTCGAACGTGTGAAAATGCCTGGGATCATCACCGCGCGTTCGTGGCTTCTCGGACTGCTGAAGGGAGGGGAATGGAGATAGCTCCTGCCGCCCGTTCTTTCAGCCTCTCACGCGCTCCCACAGCCATCCTCCCCTGCTTGGACTCACTGTGGGGTAGGAAGGCAGCACATGCACACTGCAGGAAGCTCAGCTTCTGGGCATGCACAGAAGAAAATTTTAAAACAAATTAAAAAAAAATTTTTTTAATGGCAGCGCCCAGGCACCGGCAACCGACCGCACCGGTACTGTGACATCACCAGCGGGCCGCTACCGGTGCTATAGAGTGGACCGCACCAGTAGGAACCCACCACTGGTACTAACTTGATGGCATATAATCAACCAACTAACCAACCAACCAGTCAATGTGAGATGTTTTATCTCCCCAATGTTAAGGATGAGTGGGGCATTTCCATCTCAGATTGCTTTTTGTGAGATGGATGGCTACACATACTGACTGATAAACAAATAAATGTTTCTTCATTTTAAGATCTTGGTGACTACACCAATGAAGACAAGATTTGGTTCCCATTGCTGGAACCCATCCTCAGGGAACTTCTCTCTACTTTTTGTCTCACATTCCATTCCGGTAAGTTTTCTGAGGATTGACTCCAGTGTGAATCCAAAAGTCAGAAGATTAAATCTCTGTTCCCAATGAGCAACTTGGATTGGATCCTATAACATTATCCCGGGACACATATATTTGTCTTCATTCGTGTTATTCTTCCTGCTCGTACTCTTTCGATATCCGAAAACACTGGGGAATCATTGGCAATCTTCTGATCACACAGGATTCTCTTGGCATATAATTTGGAAACCACTGGAATAATCAAAAAGTAACCAAACCTACACTTATATCCGCAGGATCCTTGTTCCCCAGATAGGTACTTCAATTGCGTTGTTGGTGGTTTTGAAATCTACTCAAGGATGGCAGTATTTATTTTGTTTGTATTTTTGTTTGTATTTTCTGAAATACAACAGCAATAGATTTAACTTGGATTGTTTTTTTACTAGTACTTGCAGAGCAGCACTGAATACTATTCAAAGTAGTCTTTATCTTAAAAGCAATGTACAATATGAATCAGGAAAGTTTGAAGGACCATCTTCATCCCCAAAGAATGCATCTGTGCTCTGAAATCAACTTCAGGGCCATTTTACATACATCCTTGCTTTCTGAAATGACAACACATATGGAATTCAAGAAACGCCATCTGAGCATAACAGTGCTCCAGAGAGAAAATTTCTAGACACGTGGCCTGGGCAATTTCACATCCTATGGCCTCAAGCTGGAGGAAAGTATCTGAAATTCCTCATATAATATTCATGGAAGACTTCGGAATATTCCACCTTAACATTTGAATTTAGATTTAAGCCACTTCCACAGCCAAATGCATCACTTACTGGCAATTTCCATGATACAATAGACACTCTATCTTTAATGCAATGTATGTGACTCCCCCCTCCCATACACACTTATTTTATAAAGGAATTATTACCTTTAATGTCTGTAATGCACTGCCTTTGTTGGTTAATATATATATAAGGAAATTCAGTTATACTTCTGCAGCCCACGGGGTGGTCTGTTTACCTTTAGAAGGAATTTTTGCCACCCTGGTGGCTGTGTTGCTTAATCATTTTTCTGTATGAAGCCATTGTGAAATGAAGCAGACGTGGTATTAGCTTTCCATCTCCTATAGTTTGTGTATGAATACTTTAAAGCTGTCCTTCATTGACTCCCTTTGTTTAATAACATTCTGCATTTGTCCCTGCCATTCTGAAAGACAAGGATTTTGAAAATGAGCTTGTTGGCATGTTCTCCATAAAACGTGGGCTGCTGAGGCTCTCAAACCCAGACATGATGCCACACAGGCTTTTCAATGATTCCACTTACCGTATTTTTCGGAGTATAAGATGCACCTTTTTCCTCCCTAAAAGTGGCTGAAAATTTGGGTGCGTCTTATACTTCGAATGTAGCTTTTTTTTCCAGCCCTAACTAGGTGCTAACAGATCTTCCCAGCTCTTACCTTGCAGGCTTTTTCATTGTTACTCTCTCCAAAGAATGTTTTTCCAGCCCTAAGTCTTTGCAGGGGTTTTTTTTCATTGCTCTACTTGCTCCAAAGAAGTTCTTTTCTAGCCCTAACCAGGTGCTAACAATCTTCCCAGCTCTTACTGGCTTGCAGGTTCTTTCATTGTTATTCTCTCAGAAGAAGGTTTTTTTTAAGTCCTAACCAGGAGATAAAATAATGTGCTGAAGCTGCTCCAAATAAGTTTTTTTCTAGCCATAACTAGGTGCTAACTATCTTCCCAGCTCTTACTGGCTTGCAGGCTCTTTCATTGTTACTCTCTCAGAAGAAGGTTTTTTTAAGTCCTAACCAGGGGATAAAATAATGTGCTGAAGCTGACCAGACTGAGGACGTTAGCCAGATGAATACCTGGTAGACAGATTGTTTTCCCCTATTTTCCTCCCCAAAAACTAAGGTGCGTCTTATACACCGGTGCATCTTATACTCCGAAAAATACGGTACATTTTACAACTAATTTTCCCTTGCTAGCATCCAAGGATAGCCTTTTGAAAGGATTCACACACACACACACACACCAAACCATTAGACCAAACCAAGATTTAAACTTGGCAATTCTTTTTTTTTTTTGGAAACCATTTTTTCTGATAAGGAGTTTGTGTTGGGTTTGTTGGTTCCAATAAAGGAATTACCTAACTACGTTTTATGTATTCCTTTTCCTTTTGGACTAATACATAGTCCTCGACTTACAACATTTCATTTAGTGACCGCTTGAAGTTACAACAGCACTGAAAAAACGACTTACGGCATTTTTCACACTTGCGACTGTTGTAGCATCCCTGTGGTTTTTTTTTTGAAAAAGATTTTTATTTTTATTCTCATACAGACATTCTCACATATTTATCATCTCATTTCTCATTTCATTCTTTTACAAAATCTTTGTACATATATTCTATATTTATCTTATTGCTTTGTAAGTTCAAGGTTGCTTTTTTACCATCCTCCCTTCCCATCTCATACAGCTCTCCCTTCCTTCTTTCTTCTTACCTTCCCTTTGTCTTTCTCTTTCTAAACCTACTTCCCCTCCCTCTCTCCTTCTCCTCTTCCCTACTTCCCCTCCTACCCTCTCTCCTCACTCTCTTCTCCCCTCTTCTCTTCTTTCCTCCTCCTCTTTCTTTCTTCTTACTCCTCTCTTCCCTTCCTCCTTCCTTTGCTGTACTTTCTCCGTTTTTCTGGGATGGTATTCCAGCAACCTTGAATTCTTTTACACAGTCTTACATTTTTTCATATATATATTCCTTTAATCTATTTCTTTTATCTTTATGTGTTTGTCTATTAATACACTTCAAATTTAAGATTTTCTCCTCCCCTTCCCTATCCCCTCATCTCTTTCAAGTGTTACATCTGGGTTACATCATTCACTTATATTCAAACTTCTTTATTTATATTCATTTTCTAACCATCTATAAAACTTCCCCCAAGTCTTGTAATACAATGAGTCCTCTTTATCTTTTAATCTTAGTGTTAATAGCATCCCTGTGTTCACGTGATCAAAATTCAGACACTTGGCAACTGACTCATATTTATGACGGTTGCAGTGCCCTGGGGACATGTGATCCCCTTTTGTGACCTTCTGACAAGTAAAGTCAATGGGGAAGCCAGATTCACTTAACAGTCATGTTACTAACTTAACAATTACAGGGATTCATTTAATAACTGTGGCAAGAAAGATCATAAAACAGGGCAAAATCCACTTAACAAATGTTTCACTTAGCAACAGAAATTTTGGGCTCAATTGTGGTCATAAGTCGAGGACTACCTGTATGACTATTATTGTCTTTTGCATCCTCCCTTCCATTTCATTACTGAAATAAAAATGTGCCCTGTTGCCTAAATCCAACTAATTGTGGTTAATGTTTACTTTGATGGAAATGGATCAGCTTCAAATCTGAGTTTATGACATATTTGAGTGTAGATTACTTCAACCCAGAAATGAATGCATCTGGCTTTAAGAAAAAAGTATGCATGCTTGAAGATAATCGTGGCATATTTTCATCATACTACCGGTATGTTATAGTTTAGTATACCATCTGAATACAGACAATTTTTCAGAAGGTAGAAAGGGAGGAAGTCAGCAGTTTGCACGTTGGGAACAGAATTATGTATTCATCTCTATTTGATTATTCAGGCTACTGGGAAGCAGTTTTTGAGACGAAAAAGGACTTGAGTGAAATAAGCCCCTATATTTAGCCCAAATGCAGTCATTTTGGAACAGCATTCTGAATTAATTTCAATTGTAAAATTTTGGCAATTCCCAAGGAATGGCTTAAAGGGGGGTCTCCTGTCTTACAAATTCAGAACGTTATGCCTTACTGATAGTCCAGGACAGGATAACAAAGCAGCATTATATGGCATGGATACATTTTGCTTTTCTTTATGGAAGGATAGATGGAGGCTGTCATATTTGGTGCCAAGTCCATTTTCCTTGTGAAGTTAAAGAACTCTGTTAGAAGTTTTTTTTTCCCCTAGTTGCCCTGAAAGCAGCCTTTGATCATAAAAAGTTTCTGTTTTACTCTCACAGCTATAGCTGTGACAGAACATTCATTACTTTGCTCTGAAGTTATTCTGTTCTACCATTTTAATTTAAAAAAAACATTCTGTCTCTACTAGGCTTGGCTCCCATATATCATAATCCATAAAGTGTGTGTTAGTTTAGAGTTACATGCAATCTAATTTAGTTCAGCTTGTTCAACATAATACAAAACTATGAGTTGGTGTTATATGTGAATTTAGACCTCCTGTAGACCTGGTATCCTGCCAATGAGTTTGAGACTGCAGTTCCCAAAATTCCCAGATGGCATTAGTTTTAAGCAAATAAACTGGCACTATTAATAAATGATTCTTTTAACTTGGTAACAAGAGTCCTGGAATGCCTCATAAATTCATGGTGGAGATATAATAGTGGTTTTCAAATACAGTAATCCCTCACTATATCGTGGTTCACCTTTCACGGTCTCGCTGCTTCACGGATTTGCTTGGGCGGCCAGGCAGTCAGCGGCAAAGCGCGCGACTCCGGGACTCGCAAACCTCTCCGATGAGTTCTGCGCCTGCGTAGTGGTCTCCTGCTTCACTCTGGCAGCGGCAGGTGAGTAAAGCGGTCCGATCAGCTCTGCGCGTGCGCAGAAGGACTGCCGCTCATCAGCTGTAGGGCGGGCCGCGCTGTCAGCTTTCCCTGAGGGAAAATGGCCGTTCGCGCCAAATCGACGAGGGAATGGCCTACAAGCTCGCTCAGGAGATCAGTGCCAAGCAGCCACAGCAGACATCAAGAGAGGGAGAGGTTGGAGGATTTTTCAGGCTTTTTTTGGGCACCGAAAACGCAGAAGCTGGGTAGGAGGGGTTAAAAAAAATAAAGGTTCCTACTTCACGGATTTCGCCTATCACAGGTTCTTTTTGGAACGTAACCCCCGCGAAAAACGAGGGATCACTGTACATGAAGAGTTGTTGTCAGTTCTACTAGGTGGATCATACCAAGAAATCAATTCCACAGAAATACTAGAATTACTTTTATGGAGATTGGCTAGAATAAGAGAACCTTGCAAGTCTGTGCTGTACCTCTTTGCTGTTCCCATACTTCACTGAAACAGGGAGGTATCTACTTCCTAATACTGTCTCGATTTTGGGACATAACAATTGTTTCACTCCCCTTTGCCTAATTAACGATTCTTTCAAATTCCTGTCAAAGTCACCTTTCTTACTCTCTACAGGTTGTAACACAGAAGAGGGAGTGTGGTTATTCTGTATTGTTGCCAAGAACAGGACCAATGGGTTATATTATAAGGAAATGGATTCAGATTAGACATCAGGAAGAACTTCCTGACAATATGAGTTATCAGGCAGTATAACAGGTTGCCACATGATGTATTGAGTTCTTCTTCTTCAAATAGAGGGTAGATGGAATGTATTGGATGTCCTGCTCTAAGCAGGAGATTGGATTAGTTGCCTTCTATTGTCTCTTCCAACTCTTTAAGATTTTAGCCCTAACGGTTTGTTTTAAGCAGGGGTGCTTAAAAGAAAATTCAAAAATTTTAGCAAGGGATTCTCTGCCCGGTTGCTGGGTGGGCATGGCTGTTATGTTGGGTGAGTGAAGAGACTGGAGACAGGCTTCAGACAACAGTTCTTTATTCAACTATGTACAAGATCCAGCAGAGAGCCAGTCTGACAGCTAGCCCTTTTATAGGGAGCTGTCAGATGGCTCAGCCAATCAGCAGTCCCCATTTTCCCACCTGAGTGGAGGACCTGGTTGTAACCAGGCAGTCTGGATATCTAACACTCCTCCCCTCTTAGATGGAACAGTCTACTTAGCATACGTAGTCCCGTAAGTAAGCAGGGTGTTTGGGAACCGTTTTGGACCTGCGCAGCTCAGTAGGTGTGGCGGCAATGGCCAAGGAGGTTGGGTCTGCTGCCATCTCTTGCTCCGCCCGTGGAAGTTTCTGGAAGCTTTCTGGAGGGGTCGTGAATTCTACCGGAACCGGTTCGGGGTCGTGACATCGCTGGAACTCTGGGTCCTCAAGTAGATGTTCCGTCGACCTCGGGCTTGAGCTAGCTGTAGGGTGATTGGATTGGAAATTATTGTTTGGGCAAGGCTGGTTATCTGCATTTGCTTGTTGGCGGCTGTGCAGTTGGTCTATGTGCCGCCGCCATTTTTGCCCATCTGTTAACAGGACCACATAGGACCGGGGACTGGTAATTTCAATTATTGCCCCAGGTAGCCATAGGGACCCCTCGGCAAAGTTCTTTGCGAATACCAGGTCTCCTGTTTGGAGAAAATTGAAATTGAAACTTCCGGTAGGCCTGTTTTTCACCCTCCCCGAGCCTCCACGGAGTCCATGCCCTGCACTTACCTGCATCCAAAACTGGCTGTGTGGGGACTCCTGGGAGGGGCAGGATGGGTGGGGCGGGGCCAGCCAGGAGTGGGAGTCGGAGGTTCTCCGAACTGCACAGAATCTTAGCTAGAGGTTCTCCCAAACCCCTGCGAACCCCCAGCAGCCCACCCCTGGTTTTGAGTTGGAGCAGTTCAGGGGCCTCTAGGAAGCTGCTGATATCATGAAATAGGGGGAGCCATTCTCTTTAAGATAACCGATGTTTGTCTGCACTAATTGGAGATGCAAATTTTACATTATTACTTCCCTTTGCATATTAGAGGAGAAGATTGCTCGTCAGGATCTTTCAATTCAAGAGACCCTTTTTCTGTTCCAGAGAATCTTCTCTATTAACGATCAGATTTGGACATCCAAACAAAAGGAAACTACCAAATGGAAATAGTTTTCTGATAGCCCTACAAGTACATTACTATCTTTTGTAAAGCAGAACTTATAGTCATGGAGGAGAGAGGCTTCTAGATTTCTATGGGTCAGTTGAGGTGGTAGACAATGATGTTGGGAGCCGTGTCAAAGTGCTGGAGTCAGGACTAGATATACCACACAAGTAGTCACACTTAGGCAAGGCAGAGGTTTTTTTTATCTATTAGGAAAATCTACCGGCTGTGTGAATGCAATATAGTTTAACTTGGATAACCTAGATTAGTTTTTGGCTGTGTGAACCTATAGTTCACTATATTGTCTGAATTTAGATAATGGGCTTATTGATTGGTTGATTTCAGCATTTTGTACCACTGACTTCTTGTCAGCTCTTCAAGGTAGTTGAGATCAGGAAACCAAAACCAAGAATACTAATACTATCTTTGTTGTAAGGTTACAGCAACAGAATCTTGCAAGTCTGAAAGCACTTCCCCATTCCTCTGTGTTCCAGAGAACTAGAGAGGGTCATTTCTGAGATGCTTTCTCCACCCCCATACCAGCTCAGATTTTTCGTTTAGACCAGGGTTCGGCAACCTTAAACACTGAAAGAGCCACAAAGGTTCTAACCAGAAGCCCCCCATTCAATTCTGGAGCCGACCGGAAGTCCGGTTCCCCCACCATAGAGTCTCCTCCTAGCCCGGCGTCCTTCTTCCTCTGCTGACCGGAAATCTGGTTCCCCCACCATAAAGTCTCCTCCTAGCACGGTGTCCTTTTTTCTCTGCCGACTAGAAGTCTGGTTCCCCCATCACAGAGTCTCCTCCTGCGCGGCATCCTTTTTCCTCTACCTGTCCTAACCAAAAGCCCTATCAATTGTGGAGCCAACTGGCGACAGGGAGCCGCAGCAGAGGGTTGAAAGAGCCACATGTGGCTCCAGAGTTGCTGACCCCTGGTTTAGACCATTGTGTAGGCTAGGGCTCTTCCTCCAGTCTCTCAAGGTTATTCTCACAGCCCATTAGACTCGTTAGCCCCGATTTCCCAGTTTTCAGGTGGGCACCAATCTCAACATGCCTATCCAGGATGAACAAAGCAAGGTGGATTAATTATACCTGGAGTAGATGTCAGGTCATAAAGGGCTGGCTGGGGAATTCTGGGAGTTGAAGTCCACTCAAAGTTGCTGAGGTTGAGAAATACTGCTTTAAACATGTCTGCTGCATCTTGAAGGCTAGGTCTCCACTCCCTACACAGCCATACTTGCTCGGATATTTTGGCAAAGTAGCCTGGGTAACCAGACTGGAGTTTAAAACCAGGAAAATCATGGTCGAATTCAGACATACGAGAAACCTAGTTAACTGCACTGCCTAATTAAGTATGTGTGCAAATACTGCCTGTTAGTGATTTTACAGATACTGTTCACAGAACCAGGGTCGAGAGACACGTTTTGTCTTTGGCATGAGAATTATAAGCCAACTATATAAATAGAAGGTCTATTTTGCTATTGAGTTAGAAACAGGTACTGACAGAATTATCATCTAAAAACATAGCATCTTCTCAATTTCTGCTTTGACATTGTCTGATCCATCTTCCTTCAAAAATGAAATTGCTCAGCACTTACCAGTTCCACAATAAAGCTTTCTGTTTTATTCCCAAGCTTAAGGTACCACTTGAGGTTGCTATTCTTTCTTTAAGAAACAGGCAATGACTTGACAAAGACATCGTTCTTTTGAACAAGATTACAATAAAGTCTTAAAACATACAATAAAATGTAATTTACATCCTCATCTCATTTGTTAGGCCATATGACAATCATTTTCTTTCTCTTGACAGCTCTAAACCTCTGCTTAACACATTACGATCATAAATATTATCAGCTACAACATAGCAATTTAATACTTACCAAATGTATTTCTAAAATATTACTGCAGAAAACATTACTGTAGATTTAAAGCCCTGAATTTTTACCAGATGTTTTTGTAGCAAATTGGCTCATGTTAGAAAGAACTTCTGTATGACTCCCAACCACCCTTCACTGCACTATTCTATTACTGTCAAAGCCTTAGCCTTGCCAGTAACATATTAAACCAAAGACTCAGGAATCCAGATCCAATCCAAATCCATCAGGTGTTATGGGATATTTTACATTCAAAGTGCTTCTAGGCATACCTATGGGCCCTGATTGATAGTGAACACTTAAAAGTACACTGGAAATTTTATATTAGTGAGAATGATGTAGTTTTCCCTAAAAGTTCCATGTAGCTTTATGTCTCGTTGAAAATATGCTTCCAAAGATTCTGTATGTAGCAATAGCAATAGCACTTAGAGTTATATACCACTTCACAGTGCTTTACAGCCCTCTCTAAGTGGTTTATACAGTCAGCATACTGCCCCCACCGACCTCAGAATGATGGAAGGCTGAGTCAACCTTGAGCTGGCCAGGAATGAACTGCTGGCAGTCGGCAGAATTAGCCTTCAATACTGCATTCTAACCATGTAACTTTGGTAAAGATGGTATTTTCTGACTGACTGGCTTTTTTGATACCTTTAGAACTTTAGCATACTCATTGTTCACCATTCCTTTGTACATAGTATCCCTGCTTTGTTTTTATCTCCTGCTTGAGAAGGGGGTTGGACTAGATGACCTACAAGGTCCCTTTCAACTCTGTTAATCTGTTAATCTGTTATCACTGTTTCTTTGTGTTGATTGGCTCATTCAATGTGACTTCTTTCTGGTCCCCATCTAACAGCTGACAGGTTTGTTATTGTACATGGTTATTGCAAAAGCAAGACTGTTACGCAGAATTTCTTTAAAACCAGAGGGATTATTACAAAAATTGCTTAATATTGCTTTCCCCAAGTGCTGATTCACTTCCTATTGCCTGGCCTTAATTTTTGTGTATGTGCCAAAGTTCTTATCAGCTCATTCTTATCTGCTCTTTTTTTTTTTTTTGCCAAAGTTCTTATCTGACACCTAGGATAGTGATGTCCAAGTGACAAGTGCTAGGACACTGGGATTATTGCAGGTCAATATGTATGCACAACCTGCACCCAACTAATACGCTCCACCTTTGGAAGAAATTCACACTCAGCCAAGTTAATATGAATGAAGACAAATCTGGAGACGGAGTACAACCCAAATAATAGAGTTTGAAATACAGCCATGGAAACCTTTGCCATGACTTTTCAGTGCAGTAGTTTCAGTGGGAAGGTCAGTATTGATTTCGCAAGCAATGTGTATGAATAATCTCTTTTTGAAAGAAACATAAATAAAAAATCGAGGGTTGAATTTGTCAAAGTGCCCCATTTATACATTATCTTTGAGGCATGACTCAAATCGAAGGCTGGATGAGGTTGGAGGGGTGGATTTTTTTTTCCTCATAAAACAGATGCTAACTGAGCTTACTTTCCTGGATCTTATACTACAAAAATAACTGATCAATTTTTCTTGCACAGTCCTCAAAATACAATCCTCTAAAATTTGATCCGTGAAAACAGTGGGTAGCTAGTCACATTTCTCTGACGTGGACATGCAAACACACACACACACACACTCACACACACACACCATTCCTGAGCAGCCCCAAGGACACACAGTAAGGTTTTCTTTATCAATTTATATAATATCATCTAAAGCCAGGATGATGTAGTATTAAGATGTTAGACCAGGAGCTGGAAGATTCAGATTCTAATCATCCCTTAGGCATGAATCTTGGCTAGATGACTTTGGACCAGTCACTCCTTCTCACCCAGGACCTGGAAGTTAAACAATATCCAATCTATACTGAATCAGCATAATAGATTGTACAATAGTACAAAATTCAGGGGTGAAATTCAGCAGGTTCGGACAGGTTCTATAGAACTGGTGGCAGTGCTTATGCGCAGTTTGGAGAACCGGTAAATCGCACCACTGACTGGCCCCACTCTGCCCCTCCCACTCACTTCTTCTCTCCTCCTTCTCGGGCTCATACATACAGAGCAAACATGAGAAGGAGGCGAGAAGCAGCCAGGTTGAACGCTAGAAGACTAGGCCGAACTTTTCTGACAGTTCTGTGGGCGTGGCTTGGTGGGGTGGTGCCGCCCCACTTTGCCGTGAGTGACGTCAAGTTGGCCATGCCCACTCAGCCACATGACCCCCCCCCACCAAGCCATGCCCACCAAGCCACGCCCACAGAACCGGTAAGGGAAAAATTTGAATGTCACCTCGGTACAAATCCTTTAATGAACATGCCTTCATCCTATAGAGCAGAGGTCTCCAACCTTGGCAACTTTAAGACTTGTGGACTTCAACTCCCAGAATTCCTCAGCCAGCAAAGCTGGCTGAGGAACTCTGGGAGTTGAAGTCCATAAGTCTTAAAGTTGCCAAGGTTGGAGACCTCTGCTATAGAGGATTGATTTAAGCTGATAATAATACCATCCATATATAAAACATGAGAAATAATTTTCTGTCACCTAGAGAATTACATAATCTAGAAAATGACATCACATTTCTTTCTTCAAAGGGTGTAGAAATAAAGAGGAGTCAAGGAGAGTTGTGGCAGAAGAAGAATATGGACATGCTGCAGTTAGATGTTAGAGATTTTTTATGTTTATTGTTGTTTTAGCCTATCTCTATTTAGTCCCCCAATCCAAGCAAAATATAGACTCACCCCCTTACAACATCAAATTAAAATTTCCAAACTATAATGAAACAAAGAAAAGTTATATTCAAGATCCAGAAGTTACAGAGAGAAGTTTGGGGAAGGTTTCCATGAATGAGTTTCCAGAATGGAAGTTATACTAATTTTTGCAACAACAATCTCTATCTCTATCTCTATCTCTATCTCTATCTCTATCTCTCTATCTCTCTATCTCTCTATCTCTCTATCTCTCTATCTATCTATCTATCTATCTATCTATCTATCTATCTATCTATCTATCTATCTATCTATCTATCTATCTATCTATCTATATCTTTTGCAATTGATTTATTATATAAACTAAGGAAGTGGTCTGTGATCCACAAAAGTTTATGTAATAGAAATATCATTAGTGTTTAAGGTGCCACAAGCCTCTTAATTAGCATTAATGTGAAATCCAGAAGTGGGGCCAAGACGCAAGAATGCCTTCAGGCTGGTTCATAGACCTAGTCTGGCATATTTATACATAACTATTTATTTATTTAAAATATTTCTGCCCCACCTTTCCATGGAATGCTCAAGTCAACTAATAATAATTAAAATCTATACCTCAATAGCAGCAATACTGTCAGTAGAAATCTGTTGCCTGGTATTTGGATTTGCCCACTAGCTCCCCACTGGTTTACTTCCAATGCAGTGATCTCAAAATCTTTGTAATATAGTTATTGCACAGTCACCTATCAGTATAGTGTGGTATTTCACACTTAACCCTCTGGCCCAGTAGTGGGTTCTAAAACCCGTTGCTACCGGTTCGCGCGTGCGCATGCGCAGAAGTATCCCAGGCGGGTGGGTGGAGCCTCCTGCCACCACCGCTACTGGTTCACAGAATCGGGCCGAACCGTGAGCAATCCACCGCTGCTCTGGCCCCTTCTGAGAGAGAGTTAAATTAAAGGGAGACTCAGTCCAGGGTATTATCAATAGTGACAAGTGTATCCAGAATCAAGCAATTTTGTGTGGGAATTATATGTGTTGAAGTAGACCAGTATATTCTTATATACGCCTAATAAGGGGCATGATGGCTCAGCAGTTAAAGAAGCTGAGCTTGTCAGCTGAGAACCTGACAGCTCAGGTTCGAGACCCGAGTGCCGCATGACAGGGTGAGTTCCCGTTACTTGCCCCAGCTATTGCCCACCTAGTAATTTGAAAGCATGCAAATGCAAGTAGATAAATAGGTACCACTTCGTTGGGAAGATAACAGCGTTCTGTGCACTTTGGCATATAATCATTCTGGCCAAATGACCACAGAATTGTCTTTGGATACCGCTGGCTCCCTCCGCTAAGAAACAGAGATGAATAGCACACTCTAGAGTCGGATACATCTACATAAGGGGAAACCTTTTCGTGCCTAATAATAAGCCAGGATCTTTTATGAGCTAGTTGGCAGAGGAGGCCATAATAGCCATTTGTATATTACTGTAAGGCAGGAACAAGCAAAGTTCCAGGGGCGGGTTCCTAATTTTTTTACTACCACTCTGTGGGCATGGCTTATTTTGTGGGTGTGGCTTGCCAGCCATGTGACCGGATGGGCATGGGCCTCGGGAGCTTGGCAGCGGCCGGAGGAGCGGGGGGGCATTGCCCACCCGCAATGCAGCCCCCCCGCAGCGGGAGCAGCAAGACCACGGCAGCGGTTCTTCTAGGAGGCTCCGTCCGGCCTGAATGCTTCTCCCCATTCGATGATCCTAGACTCCTGCCTCCCATTCCCCCTCCCCTCAGCAGCTCGAGAAGCCTTGAATGTGCGAAAATGCCTGGGATCATCACCGCGCGTTCGTGGCTTCTCGGACTGCTGAAGGGAGGGGAATGGAGATAGCTCCTGCCGCCCATTCTTTCAGCGTCTCACGTGCTCCCTCAGCCATCCTCCCCTGCTTGGACTCACTGTGGGGTAGGAAGGCAGCACATGCACACTGCAGGAAGCTCAGCTTCTGGGCATGCACAGAAGAATTTTTTTTTAAATAAAAAAAACTTTTTAAAAAAATGGCGGCGCCCAGGCAACCGACCGCACCGGTACTGTGACGTCACCAGCAGGCCACTACCGGTGCTATAGAGTGGACCGCACTGGTAGGAACACACCACTGAAGCAAACACCTTGTGATTTAGCAGGTTGTATAAATCAGTTCTTAGTTTTTTTTATTAAGTTCTGAGGTCACTTAATAAAACTCTTAGCATATACTCTGGGATGACCTGCCTTCAGCCTTAGTTCCTTACTAGCATATTAACATCCCAGAAAAAGGCATCTTAGGCATGCTGATTCAGAAAAGAGGGGTTCAAAATATTGGGTTCAAAAATGTTTCTATCTATGCAGAATTTGAAACTTGGAAGAATGTCTACTTTCCTTAGTGCCCAATTTTTTAAAACAAATAACACATCTTCATTATTGACAGGGACATTTTTTTTAAATGCAGAAATCAATTGAATTTTATTTGAAGGATCATGTAACTAGCCCCACTGCATACTCTGATGCATTTTCAGTGGTACGCACTGCTTTCCTTAGGATGTCACTGCCATTTATTATCTTTTGCAGTTACTCACCCTTTGAAATCAGCGATTTTGCCAAGACAGTTCCGTCCTTACATAGATTAAAATAATAAACAATTGGTTCAGGGGTGAAATTCACTTACCTTCCCTACTGGCTTGCAAATGTGCGCGCGCCATCTGCGCATGCACAAAGCCTTCGCGCATGCGCAGAGCCTGAAAATCATTGCAAAAAAGGGACATCATGAAGTCCACATGGGTGGGCGGGGCTTTGCGCAGTTGGCCTG
Source organism: Diadophis punctatus similis (assembly GCA_023053685.1). Lineage (NCBI taxonomy): Eukaryota > Metazoa > Chordata > Lepidosauria > Squamata > Dipsadidae > Diadophis > Diadophis punctatus. The sequence goes on along the minus strand of JALIGW010000001.1, from coordinate 18,052,923 downwards.
TCATGATGTGAATAATTGCCAGTTGTGCATCTCTACTGTTTTCTAGATTATTGTATTTCTAATCAAGCAGACATGTGATATTTTCACTACGCATGCGTGCATTCCAGGAGTTATGTCTCCACCTACTCCCCTTCTTCTTCGATGCCTCGCCCGAGGCAGACGTGAATCCATTAGCTGAGAAGATGTAGTTTATTAAGGGTTTATTCTTTTGTTATTTTTGTACTTAAATAAACATTAGAATTGAACCTCGGTTTTATTTTCTAAGTACGAATGACTTCAGGGAAGCAAGATCCAAAATCGCCTCTTGATAGGAAAATTCCTATCTGACATGGCCCTACCAGCTCGCATGAGCGGGATAGAAGTGGCTGAATTTCACCCCTGAATTGGTTGTGTTTCTAAATTGCATAAGACCATAAACTGCAACATTTTTCTGAGTTGGACATTTTACTACCGATATGAGTGTCGTATCAGGGCACTCACTGAAAAATATATTATGCCAAGAAAATCCGTAGGGCAAAAATTACATATGGTTTCATTTCATTTAAATCTAAGCTTAATTAATATTCAGTTGCATTGATTAAATACTGTAAAAAGGATTGCTCCCTATGTATTTAAAATTTTCCATCACATTAATGATTGCTCCAGTGGCTCTCGTTTGTGTTTTATAACAGTAGCTCTGGTTTACAGACTGGAATGGCTGGGTCCACACAACACTCTATGCAAAAACCAAACAAGTTATTCTTGGAAAAGTGCATGATTTAGTAAGAATAAACAAAACTGGGTTCTTTGGTGCTTTTCCAAGTTGCATCTGAGCCTGTAACTATTTTCTGAACTTTGCATGAAAAAAAAATAAACCCTATTCCTTCTTTATTTGTATTATTTCTCTACAATTGTGATCATCTAACAATTTTACATTGATGTATTTGCCCCTCTTCTCCATCCTTAACTTGCTTTTCTTCATTATGTTTTTTCCCCCATGTCTGAAACACAGCAGCGCATCTGAAGAGAGTCCAGGACTCCTTCAGCCCAACCCTCTTGCTATCAGACAATTCTCAGAATTAAGTAAAGCATGATGGATTATAATCCTGTCTTATTTTAAGAGCCTCCAGGAAAAGAGATCTTGCGGCTTTTCCTGGATGACTTCCATTGTTCAATAACCGGAAACATTTCCCAGTATTGGTCATGGATCCGTGCTCCTTAAACAAGATGCCTTTCTCTACTATCTCAGGAAGAGAAACTAATCACTCAGTGGATTGATTTAAACCATGGTGGTAGGATGCCAAACCTTCCACTGAATATAATGAATATAATATAGGAATATAATAGCCTGATTTATGAGATGGGGGAAGGGTCGAAGTGTTTATCCCAGCTGTCAGCCCCATAGAATCTTCTCCTGGAGTCAATGATATCTTGATGTTGCTTCTTCTTAAGGTTGATCTATAACTTCAGAAGAATCAAATGGCCCAGTTTTGTTTGATTACTTATGAAAATGACTGTAAGATGGCATGATGGAATTCTTTAACCAAAAATGTTATGAGCTACCCAAATCCAAGGTTTTAGCTTTCTGTCTGATGTTATATTTTTGCATTGGTTGGGAGAAGAAATGTGAGTAGCATCAGGGGCGGGTTCCTAATTTTTTTACTGCCACTCTGTGGGCGTGGCTTATTTTGTGGGTGTGGCTTGTCAGCCATGTGGCCAGGTGGGCGTGGGCTTCGGGAGCTTGGCAGCGGCCAGAGAAGCGGGGAGCCCCATTCGATGATCCTAGGCTCCTGCTGCCCATTCCCCCTCCCCTCAGCAGCCTCAAACGTGCGAAAATGGCTGGGATCATCACCGCGCGTTCGTGGCTTCTCGGACTGCTGAAGGGAGGGGAATGGAGATAGCTCTGCCGCCCATACTTTCAGCGTCTCATGCGCTCCCTCAGCCATCCTCCCCTGCTTGGACTCACTGTGGGGTAGGAAGGCAGCGCATGCGCAGTGCTGGAAGCTCGGCTTCTGGGCATGCGCAGAATAAATTTTTTTTAAAAATGTAAATTTTTTTTTTAAAAAAATGGCGGCGCCCAGGCACCGGCAACCGACCGCACCGGTACTGTGACATCACCAGCGGGCTGCTACCGGTGCTATAGAGTGGACCGCACTGGTAGGAACCCACCACTGAGTAGCATCCTGAAATGGTAAAATTCCAGCAAGCTGAACCACTTACTCCCTCTAAACATGCATTTTGCCTCTTGACTCCATTATTTGTCATTCTTGCTGTGACCCAGGTAAACAGTTTATTTTCACTGCCTTTGCTGATAGCCTTTAAAGGCTTTGAATACTGCTGCCTTATGCCCTACTCAGTTTGATTTTTTCCGTAAGCCAGGCTTCTACAGCCTGATGCCCTCCAAATACACTGGACTTCAACATTCATGATTCATAGCCAGGGGTTCAGATTGGGGAAGACTGCTTATTTCAACAAAATTATATTGTTCCATAATATTTACTACATTGCAGAAGGCAGATGACAACAGAATATCCCATAAAATCAAACAATAAAAATGAAAAAAAAACCCATATAATTAAGCTAAGTGGTTTTGAAATCATCATGAGATTGCCCAATGCTCAATAAAAGTTATTAGTTAAGTGCCTGAGAATCTTATACGGTTAGTCCTCAACTTACAATAGTTCATTTAGGAACCATTCAAAGTTACAACGGCACTGAAAAAAGTGACTTATGAATTGGGGTCGTAGGCCAAGGAAGCTGGAAAAACACACTACTGTAATTCCTACAATGGAGGAATGGATGGTAAACAGGGGTGGACTTCAAAAATTTTAGCAAGGGGTTCTCTGCCCAGTTGCTGGGTGGGTGTGGCCATGGTGGGCGTGGCCTAGTCAGCCTCCTGCACCATGGTGGGAGGGGGGCGTTTTTGCCCTCCCCAGGCTCTGGAGGCTTTCTTCGAGCCTCTGGGAGGGCGAAAACGCCCTCCCCAGGCTCCAGAGGTCATCCAGAGGAACTTCTGGTAGGCCCTTTTTTCGCCCTCCCAAGTCTCCACGCACCCTGTACTTACCTGCATCCAAAATGGGCCGCGTGGGGATTCCTAGGAGGGGTGAGGCGGGTGGGGTGGGGCGGGGCCAGCCAGGAGTGGGATTTGGGGGTTCTTCAAACTGCACAGAGTCTCCCGAACCCCTGCGAACCCCCAGCAGCCCACCCCTGATAGTAAAGATGATGGAACTGGCAAAAATGGCAAAAGTGACTGTTTTAATCAAAGAGAAGAATTTGTCTAGTTTTGCTTCTATTTGTAAACCACTTCTGGGTTTTTGCTCAAAAGTGAAAAAATATATGAAACTTTGACTTTAGGTTTTGATGATTAAAATGATTTCTTACCATCAAAACCTAAAGTGTTAGAAACTTCTAAAACTTCCTAACAGTGAGGATAATTAACCAGTGGAATGGCTTGCCTTCAGAAGTTGTGGGTGCTTCATCACTGGAGGCTTTTAAGAAGAAACTGGATAGCCATTTGTATGAAATGGTATAGGGTCTCCTGCTTGAGCAGGGGAGTGGACTAGAAGACCTCTACGGTCCCCTCCAGCTCTAGTCTGATTGATTGCTTTTATTATAGAAATGTCTTGAAATGTTGTAAAATGTAAAGCAAAAGGTTGAAGTTGTATTTTTTTTTGTATTTTACTGCATTGAAAAATCGTTGAAAGTCAGTACTTTTTTTTCTTTCTTTGCACCTTTCTCCTTCTTTCTCTCATTTTTCTAATTTTTGTTTCCTTTTGTATTTTTATCTTACACTAAAATTTAAACAATAATAAAAAAAGAGTTACAGTATTAGATGCTGTTGAGTCAGGCTGAACTCCATGCAACTACAGAAACAAATGCTCCCCAATTTTACGTTTCAGGCAGCGCAATATAGATTTAGATAGAAGGTATCAACAAATAAGGCATCCAGAATTATCAGGTTGGCTAAAGAACTGAATCGAAAGGTAATGTTACAACACGAATGAAGAGAAACGTACATGTCCCAGGATAATGTTGCAGGATCCAATCTGAGGCGGTCACTGGGACCAGAGATTTAGTCTTCCAAGCTTTCAGACTCATGCTGGACCCCATGCTTAAGAAATTTCTCTCTATGTGTGCACACATAGAGAGAAATTCCTTAAGGATGGGCTCCAGCACAGGTCCGAGAGCTTGAAAGACTAAATCTCTGGTCCCGGTGACCGACTCAGATTGAATCCTGCAATGTTACAACAATTCAGGATTGTTTTAATTAAAAAAAACAATTAACAGAAAGAAAATTAATTTTTTAAAATAGAATTTTTAAAAATGTGCAAATACTAGAACTAGACCAGGTGTGTCAAACTCAAGGCCCGGGGGGCTGGATCTGGCCCATGGGGTTCTTAGATCTGACCTGCAGGGCCGCCCTGGATACAGTGAAGGACTGGCCTGCGGTGCCTCTGCCAGCGAAAACGGGCTCCCAAGCTCCGTTTTCGGCTGAAATGGCATCCTGCAACCGTCTGCCAGCAAAAAGAGAGCTTGGGAGGGCCACACGCGGAGCTTGGGAGCCCGTTTTTGCTGGCAGAGCGCTCGGGCTACCACAGAAGCCCCTGACACGAGTGACGAGATAGCCACGCCCACCCCGGCCCCACGAGGTCAAACACAACGCTGATTTGGCCCTCAATGAAATCAAGTTTGACACCCCTGAACTAGACCATTTGGTTAGTGATTTAGATAGGTGAAGGGCAGTGATTTTCTCATCAATTCCCCAAATTTAGAGAGAGATCCTTTTACAGCTCTTACTGAACACAACCCCCCCCCCTTTTTTACATTTAACTTACTTGTTATAAGTCTTACCATATCCATCTGCTATTTCAAATATGTGAATATCTTTCAGGGAGTCAAGAAGTGACTCGAAGACTAAACTAAAGACTAAGCATTTTTTTCAATTAGCCCTCTTTCACCAACAAACAAAAACAGTGGCAACAGTAAAATTAAAGAGACAGCAAGAAAAATCAAGAAAGATACCGTATTTTTCGGAGTATAAGACACACCGGAGTATAAGACGCACCTTAGTTTTTGGGGAGGAAAATAGGGGAAAACAATCTGCCTACCAGGTATTCATTTGGCTAGCATCCTTAGTCTGGTCAGCTTCAGCACATTATTTTATTTCGTGGTTAGGACTTAAAAAAACCTTCTTCTGAGAGAATAACAATGAAAGAATCTGCAAGCCAGTAAGAGCTGGGAAGATCGTTAGCACCTGGTTAGGGCTAGAAAAAAACTTATTGGGAGCAAGTAGAGCAATGAAAAAAAATTCTGCAAAAACTTAGGGCTGGAAAAACATTCTTTGGAGAGAGTAACAATGAAAAAGCCTGGAAGATAAGAGCTGGGAAGATCTGTTAGCACCTAGTTAGGGCTGGAAAAAAAAGCTACATTCGAAGTATAAGATGCACCCAAATTTGCAGCCACTTTTAGGGAGGAAAAAGGTGCATCTTATACTCCAAAAATACGGTAATACATATAAAACTCCTCCTTTTATGAGGTAGACAGAATCAGGGCAGCTGATGGAGCTGAGCGTTTACTGGCCGGATGCCCTTCCTGATACCGCGTGGAATTCACAGAAGATTTTTTTTCCTTTGCGCTTTAGGAGAGAAACATCAGTCGCTATCTAGAATTGAACCCTCAATCTTCTGAGTGGGAGGCGAGCGTCCTCACCATTAGGCAACCACAGCACTCAAAGATAATACATATACTACCCACTGCTATTTCAGTGTATAGCAACAACCTGGATCCTAATAATCAACGTTCTATTCTATTGTGTTCTATTTTTCATCAGTTTAGGTTTATCCCTGCTCCCCTTAACCCTACTTTCCTGTTTCCTCCCAATTCTGAAAACTAACTATCTGTGTCTGGTCCTTGCAACAAAACAGAGTCAGCCCAGTCAGAAAAAGGAGGGAAGGTTTTGCAGGGCCAAGAAGGGGGGGGGGAGGGAAACAGGGTGAAACTGAGATACGCAAAATAAAAGAAGTACTTAGGAACACTTATTACATGACAGCAATGATGGGGTGCATGCTTTCCCCAAAGGGAGCTGCTTGGCTAAGGGCAGACCCTCCCTGAATTGCTTTTGACCTGAGGGGCCCCTCCATGAGCATGAGATTAACCTCCCCGAACCTGCTAGTTGTGATGTTGTGTGTCAATGGGAAAGTGTTTTGCCTGCACACTTGTGTGAAAGGCAGTACTCTGCAGACCTGTTGTACCCCTGCATTTTGCAATAGAGCAGGTGTTGGACAATGAGCAGCCCTTGTCCTCATTTCAAACCGCTTTGCAAGGGATCACTTCAGATCTAGGACAGGGGTGTCAAACTTGATTTCATTGAGGGCCCCACCAGGGTTGTATTTGACCTCAGGGGGGCAGGGTGGGCATGGCCAGCTCAACATCACTTGTGTCAGAGGGCGCCTGTGGCGGCCTGAGTGCTCTGCCAGCGAAAACGGGCTCCCGAACTCTGTTTTTGGCTGTCACAGCCTCCTACAACCCCCTGCCAGCGAAGATGAAGCTTGGGAGCCCGTTTTCACTGGCAGAAGCACCACTGACCAGTCCTTCACTGTTTCCAGGGTGGCCCCGCGGGCCAGATCTAAGTACCCCGCTGGCCGGATCCAGCCCCCAGGCCTTGAGTTTGACACCCCTGATCTAGGAGAAAACCGCTTAGTCTTTATTTATTTTATTTATTTATTTATATTTATTTGTCAAACATGTATAGGATAGTAGTAGTTTGTATAAACATAAGTAAAAAGTAACGATAAAAGAGGACAATAGGACAGTAGGACAGGGACGGTAGGCACAGTGGTGCGCTTATGCACGCCCCTTACAGATCTCTTAGAAACGGGGAGAGGTCGACTGTAGACAGTCTAAGGTTAAAGATTTTGGGGTTTGGGGAAGAAACCACAGAGTCAGGTAGTGCATTCCAGGCATTGATTACTCTGTTGCTGAAGTCGTATTTTCTGCAGTCGAGTTTGGAGCGGTTTACATTTAGTTTGAATCTATTACGTGCTCGTGTATTGTTGCGGTTGAATCTGAAGTAGTCATTAACAGGAAGGACATTTTGGTATATGATTTTATGAATTACATTTAGATCAGATCGGAGGCGACGTAGTTGTAAATTGTCTAATCCCAGTATTTCAAGTCTGGTGGAATAAGGTATTTTGTTGTGAGCGGAGGAGTGAAGGACTCTTCTTGTGAAATATTTCTGGACTCTCTTGATTGTATTTATGTCTGATATGCAGTGCGGGTTCCAGACAGGTGAGCTGTATTCCAGAATTGGTCTAACAAATGTTTTGTATGCTCTGGTTAGTAATGTATTCTCTCTGCAATCTGCTCTGGAGAGAAAGGTGAGGTGTTTGAGGTGTGGAAGGGTCTCCTACTTTTATTTCTGGCTGTATCCATTCTTTTGTTCATCTCTCAGGACTCTGTCGTTTGAAAGTATCAAATGTAAACAAAAAGATGCAGTGGTTTGATTGCACAGTCACTACTGCCATTGTGACTTTTTTGACACCCTCCCCCCATCCTCCCTGAGTCAAACCTGAAAATAGCTCTCTATCCATGAAAGCTGGGATTGCCTTGCAGAGGGAGGTAATCCAACAGAGGGGATGTTGACCCATCAGACCTATAGATGTAGTCCTTGCTTAGCCAGATAGCTTAGAACGGTGATGAAAAAGTAACTTTGCAAACCAATCTTTGCACTTGGAACTCCCACAGGTCTATAAAGCAAAGGAAAGCTGAAGTATGATTGTAAGTACAGTTGTGGTTTCACTTAGTGACCGCTTTGCTTAATGACAGAGTTCCCGGTCTCAATTATGGTTGCTAAACGAGGACCACCTGTACAGTGGTTGTGTTCATATGACTTTCTTACTGCTGCTTCCTTTAACCAAAGTTTACTCAAGCCAGTTTTCTGCTTCTTACAACCACCTACCATAATATATTAACCACATGGGCGTGCTCATTCAAAATACTCGCCTCGGATGTGGCTGACTAATTTGTTGCTCTGTATGTCCCAACGGATAGCAGTCATGTAGGGCTGAAAGCAGGGTTTTGTCCAAATTGTGAATTCCAAATCATTGTCTGAAATCTGGAAAAATAGCATTAGAGGCCATGAGGAGCTCTCTAGGAAGAGAACTATCCTGATGAGAGGTGGCTTATTTATTTATTTATTTATTTATTTATTTATTTATTTATTTATTTATTTATTTATTTATTTATTTATTTATTTATTTATTTATTATTTATTATTTTATTTAGGATTCTTATATGCCGCCCTACTCCCTGGGGACTCAGGGCCGCGTACAACATTTGAAGAACCGCTAAACCAGTGATGGCGAACCTTTTTTGGTTCGCATGCCAAAAGGGGGGGGAATGTGGGGGATCACGTGTGTGCGTGCCCACACTCATAATTCCATGCACCCCCGCACATGCACGCATAACCCCCCCTGCTCCAGCATGCAATGGCACGCCCATTTTTTGCTCTCCCCAGGCTCCAGAGCCTTTCTAGGAGCCTGGGGAGGGCAAAAACAGCCTTCCCCACCCCCTCTGGAGGCTGGAAACAGTCTGTTTCCCAACTGCCAGTGGGCCCAGAAGGCCCGAAAATCAGCCGGCTGGTGCACACATGCACGCCGGACCTGAGCTCGCGTGCCCACCGATATGGCTCCGCGTGCCACTTGTGGCACCCGTGCCATAGTTTCGCCATCACGGCGCTAAACAATACAACTTAAAACAATTTAAAATACATTTAAAAGGCATACAAAATCTTACATACATAGGGGAGACCAAGATGAATTTGTCTCAAAACCCCGCCTGCCGGAAGAGCCATGTCTTCACGGCTTTTCAGAAGGCCAGCAAGGTGGGAACAATTCGTATCTCTGGGGGGAGTTGGTTCCAGAGAGCAGGGCCCCCCACAGAGAAGGCCCTCCCCCTAGGCCCCACCAGCCAACATTGTTTGGTTGACGGGACCTGGAGGAGACCCACTCTGTGGGACCTAACCGGTCGAAGGGAAGTATGAGGTAGAATGCGGTCTACATTCTAAGCTTTACTAAGTACTAAGCTTTACTAAGGTAAAGCTTAGTACTTTACCTTAGTCTGGGCAACTGTAGGACCCAGTTGGCTTTGTTAGGCAGTTGCTGCCCCGAGGCTTTTCCCCAGCAGCACTGCCCCTGGGAATCCCCGCCTACCCTTGTGCCCAGGGTGGGCACTACTTCTGAGGTGATGCTGAATTCTGTCCAGAGGTGGCAGAAAAGTGAGGTTTGAATAGGAAGGACAGTTTCCCAAGGAAGAGGAGGAGATCCCGGGTTTGGCCAGGTGGGTCTCTCTGCTGGGCAATGGTGGAGAGACAGTGAGCACACATACAAGGGCTCTGGTTGCAAAGAAGGGCTTTGCCAGGCAAAGGAGGGGGGGGGGGAAGGAAAGCAAAAGAAAGAAACAACAAAGACACACACATCCTCCACGACTCAGCTAGAAGAGAGAAGAAGAAGCAGAATTTGTGCAGTTCTTAGTGGGATGGGTTTCCTAGTTTATAATGCTTTTAGTTTATAATCCTTTTAGGCATGTTCCTGGAAAAATATTACATGTAACCCAGCGATAAAACCAAATATTAGTGTTTTGGTTAATGAAAAATGCTGCTAGCCATGTGACCAAAGAAAAATGGCCCTGTCTTGCAAGTAGCTGTCTTTTGTAGTTTTTTTTTATTTTTTTGAAAAAATATTTAATGGCATACTGCGGTAGTCTTAATTTTCTTCATTTCCCCAGTCCCTAGAGACATTTTTGAGCTCGTTTAGCGTACAGTGTGGGTTAAGGCATCTGGCTAGAAACCAGGAGACTGTGAGTTCTAGTCCTGCTTTAGACACAAAGCCAACTGGACCGGTGACTCAGACCAATCACACTGTCTCAGCCCTAGGTAGAAGATGGCAAGGGCAATTACTTTTGAAAACCTTGCCAAGAAAATGGCAGGGACATCGTCAGGCATTCACCAGGAGTCAAAATTGATTCAAAGACACACACACACACATACACAAACTTAAACAGAACCAATAATGTTACCGTGTCAGATAATGAAACATCTGCAAGCAAACCACCAAACTCGAGAGCATCTTGGACTCCACAAATATAGAAACAGCTTCTGTGTTTTGGCTCTTGGGCTAATGAACTAGTCCTCATGCAATGCTTGTAAGTTTGAGTTTGAGACTCTACTTTAGGCAGAGATCAGTTGTTTCCAATTCAAGTAAAGTCTTCTTGGGATCACTGGAAAATTCTCTTGAAATGCAAATAGCAGCTTTACTGGACAACTTTTTTTTATCCAGGCTGTTGTAAAATGAGAGAGTTTTAACTCTCTCTCCAATCCATTCAAGGTTTAGAATATGCCCTGCCTGTACTGAAGCTTCCATTTACATAACAACTAATGTTCCCATTAATTGCTGTTTGGTAGTAGTGCGGGCGAGAAAGATATGCAAACTCTTCCAGAGTGCCTGGAGGAAATTCAGACTGACATCCTACACAGCCTTACTAGAAAGTAAGATTCATGGAACTACTGGGACATGTCTGAATAAACATGCATAGACTTGTGTACCTGCCCCATCAAACTCATTAGCACTTGCAGCTCAAAAGAATGCGAGGCTTAGTTATATGACCTCAGCTTAAGTTGTATGCCTGTGCACATATTCAAGCAGCGTTATTTCCACCGAAATCATGCCATGCCTATTTGCTGCCGCTGAAAAAGAACCAGGATTGCAATTCAAAACGAAGTTGATTTGGGGTTCCAGTTTCAGCAGAAAGCTTCTCTGTGTGTGTGACATGTGAGACATTAATAGGAATAAGTGTGCCTCTGGATATTTGTGAGGGTGGGGAGGCAGAAAAGAATCCTCCCATCCCAACTCATTTAGGGCTATAGCTCTGGGCTGCAAAAACCCAGACAACCATTAGAAGGAAGCAAAGAAATACCTAATTTCATTTATTAATGTCAAGGCTGGGCGGAGGTTCAAAGGGGTTTGTTTGACTTTGGATTTATACCGTATGCAGAGGTACATCGTCTAAAAGGAAGGCAAGGCCAGGAGGATTCATTTCAATTCCGATCAAATTCCTTTGGGATGACTTCCCATTGATTTAATATTTCTTTTCTTTCACCTTAACATTTTGTGTTTGATGGTAAGACGCAGTGTTTGTACACAAGACGTTGGATGCTGAGGTCGTGCATTTGATTGATGAACCATATTTAATTCGGCACATTTATAAACACATATTTAAGCATGTTTGCAAAAGAGTAAATATCACTGTAAATGCATTTGCTATTGCAATCTTTTAAATACAAGCTAGGAAAGTGAAACCCAGGTGAATTTTAATTATATGTCATGTTTCTAACTCCCCCACCCCAAAGAGGGGCTCTGGGAGGTAAATACTATTGGACTACCCTTGAGCACTTTTCTATAGTTTTATTTACAAATACATGCCACCTTATGAGGGTCTTATTGTACTTCCACTATTATCAAAATACATGTTGTACCCAGGTGGAGTTCTCTTTACACCATAGATCAAAAGTTTAAACTAGCTCTTTTAAGGACAGTACTATTTTTTCCCTAAAATTAAATGCATTTTATTTTTATTATTGATCTTTCAACCCCCCCCCCAAAGTTTTACAGTACAGCTATTCCACGTTATCGCTGTGTTTTATGAAACGCACAAATAAATTACTCTTAAATCCGACTCTTAGATCCACAAAAGAAAAGCCAAAGAAAACCACCGCTGCTGAAAGTTATCCAAAAAAGTAGAGGTGTCAACATTTCAGGTGACTTTTAAAATGAATTCAGATCCATTTGCATTCTAATACTTTGTTTTCCCTCCAAGACATTACGCCTCTATTCATGACTCTGGGGTGGCATATATGTGCGTGCGTTAGTCCGCGTTCCCGTCTTTTTTTTTTTTAAATACAGATCCATTACACATAGCAAGTGTGCATGAAGCGCGAGAGGAGGGGGAAAAAAACCCAGAATAACTTGAGTCCCAAAGTCCAAAAGAGAACCGCATAAAGTGCGAGTCTTCTTGTTGTGGACACAAAGGAAGAGTGCCCGTTTCGTAGAGATAAAAAATGTCTGAACCCACATTAATGTTCTCTCCCTGGGCTGGCAAGTCCAGCCCGCCATTCCGAGAGCTCCCTGTTTCGCCGGTCCGGGTTTTCCGCGCGCCCTCGACTTGCCTGGCTTTGCTGCCGGCCTCTCTCTCTCTCTCTCCTCTCTCTCTCTTCTCTGAGCGTCTCGCCCGCCGCCCGCTCGCTCCCTCCCTCTCTCTCTCTCTTCCTCCCCCTTCCCTCCTCCTCCTCCTCCTCCTCCCTCCCTCCCCGTGCACTCTCCAGCCCCTCTCTCTCTCTCTCTCGCTCGATCCGCCGCTCACTTCTGTCTCAATATGTCTCAAGATGGCGGCCAATGTGGGATCGATGTTTCAATATTGGAAGCGCTTTGATTTACAGCAGCTGCAGGTCAGGTTCGGGGTCCGCTGGCGCGTGGGTCTCCCCTTCTCCGTGGGACCCCCTTTCCTCCTCCTTCGCCCTCCCCTCCTTTCTCTCTCCCCCTTTACAGGCGCCCTGGGGAGGGGGGGCTCCCCCTTGTCTTCCCCCTTAAGAAAACCTCTCACCCCCCCTCCAAGAAAAAAAAAGTCTGGGCAGAAGCAGCGACCCCCCTCCTGCGGGTCCCCCCCGCTCCCTCCAAGCCTGGCGGAGACCCGGCGGTGGCGGCCGCCAGCCCTGCCCGCCTCCCCTCGCCTCTTTCCGCTCTCCCTCCCATCGATAACCCGGCGCCGCCGCCGCGATCAGAAATTGATCCTCTTTGTTCAATTCATCGATCCCAACAAGATGGCGCCGCCGCCGCCGAGGTGGCTTGTCCCGGGATGGAGGAGCCGCTTCGCCACCTCCTCCCCCCCCCACGTCCCTCACCGAAGCGCCCCTTCCCCAAAACAGCATCACTCCGGGAACCCGGGTTTCCTTTAAGCCTCCCCCCGCAGTCTTAGTTTTATAAATAAGGGAGGACAGAGAGTCACCGGGGGGTTAATAATAATAACACTAATAACAATAACGGGGAGCGGGTCTGCCCTCTCTTCCTTGAGTCTTGATTATTCCCCTAAATCCAGACGCATTTAATTCTTCCACAGCACTTTTCCTTAAACGCCCCCCCCCTTTCCGACTAGTCCCCTTTTTAAAAAGGAGGGAAGAGTGAAGGGTTTTTATTAATAACTGGAGAGATTGTCCCCCCCCTTAACAGATTTCTACTTATTTTTGCACTCCCCCATCTAAAACAGACCCTACTTTAACAACACTTTTATTTAACAACGGTCCACAATTAGTATCTTTCAACAGTCCCACAGTTTGGGGGAGGGGGCTAGACTTAAGGAAATTTTACTTGAGAGGGAGGGGGCTGTCTTATTTTTTTTGCCCCCTCCCTCCATCGGATACCCCTTGTCTTTTTTATTTTTCTGTAACAGCCCTCCAATTTTATATAAAGTGAAAGAATTAAGGAACTAAAATCATCATAATATATATTTTTAAAACAGATGCATGTGGATCTCTGCTTTTTCTATTTTCTAGGTTGATTTCCCCTTCCAAAGCTGTGTGTTAAGGGGGGGGGGAAGGTGTTCTGGGGTTGCTTCCTTTCTTTGACTCTGTCATCCTCTAGAAACCCCTCTTTTTTATGCAGAAGAAGGAATATTAAAATAACCTGTAACGGAGGGAGTCTGACCTGTTTCTTTCACTCATTTCAAACCCCCCTCCCTACTGGAATGAGTCCCTTTTCTTCTTAACAGGGACTAAATTTTATGGGATGGGGGAAGAAATGCTAAAAGAAAATGCTGTAGATGTATTTTTATGGGCAGATCTTGTAATATGTTTCTTTCTGCTCTGGCTCCTCCAAAAAAGCATTTTTCCTTCTGGACTTAACCCCCCCCCCCCCAACACATGCATACCAAATGCATTAAATTGAAGCTCGTGGGAAACTTTGCAAGGAGTTTATACACTGTCCAGGGAAGGGGGAAAAGCTACTAGGAAGGGATGACTTTCCTGCCTCCCCAGTGTCAGAAGCTGCCTTATGAGGCCCAGGGGGGAGGGGGAGGTCCCCCAATTTTTCTCCCTCCTCTGTCATCGAAGCACCAACTTTTCCCCCCACTCTCTCCCCTTTCCAAACATGCCTTTATTTTATCCTGATGATAAACTAATGTGAATAGCTGGAAAGAATGTGAGCTGCCTTAATATTGGATTTAGCTTCTTTAGGATTCTGGCATTATTTTGTGGGGAGGGGTTCCTTCAAAGTGACTTTTGACTCCCCCCTTCTTTGCTGGCTTATTTAATGATTTAAGATTTCCCATTTCACTCCACTCAGCCCAAAAAAAATTTTTTTTTGGGGGGGGTGAGGAAGAAGATTTGGAATAGTGCCTTTTTTTTTGAAGAAACCCTACTATATAATGCATTTTATGGTTTGGGTTTTTTTTTCCTTTGGGGGGAAGCATTGGCTAGTACTAATTGATAATGAGTGTACTATATTTAGGTAAGTCCTATCCTTGGCAATTCTCTATTCACCCCCCTCCTATTTCTATTAGAAAGAACATTTCAGTCGCTTTGTGAAATAATTCCAATTTTCTCGCATTTCCCCCCACTCCAGTATTTGGGGAGGAAGCGTTTCCTCCCACTTCTTCCTTTCCCAATTTCCCCAGAACGAGTTAAAAAGGGGGGAGGGGTCGAATTAGTTGATTCTTCTTTCATAGTGTGGGAAGGAAGAGAGAATGTGCAAGGTCAGGGGAGGACTTGTCTAATCCTGTTGTACGTTATGGGGTCCACTGTTCGCCTTTGATGTGATATTGTGTGCCAGAGAGAGAAGGAAGCGGGAGACGGAGATCTTGTAATGGGGGAGGACAAGGCAAGTCTTATGTGGCTATTCTCCTCCCGTGGAAAACCCCCCCCCCCCAATTCTTTTGGTAGATTGGAAGAGGAGTAAAGAAATAAATCCTCCTATTCTGTGTTTGCTCTTAAGTAAATGTCATGTTTAAGATTGCAGCTTCAGGTTAATCTGAGGAATGGTCTTGTGTTCTGCTTACATGCGATGCTGGGTGCTTGGGTAGTAGGGAAAAGGAGAACTTTTTGCTGGTTCTCTTTACCATCCTTTAAAGGAAGTGGGGGGGTCTCCTCTTTTGAAAGGACCCCTTTCCTCCACCCGCTTTTTCCTAAAAATGGGATGGCTCCCTGAGTTCCAGCCAAGACCTCTTAAAGGCTACAACTGACCTTCCCAACCCTGTTTGTTTTCTGTATCATCTGCACTTTGGTGGAAAGAAGGAAGGGGCATTCTCTCATTTAGGAAAATTCCTCATTTCAAAGTTTTAATTGAATCTTTAGGGGTGGTTTTGAGAATGGAGGGAGGCTACTCAGTAGCAGGACCTGTTTCTTTCCCCCACTTTGTCATTTTTCCCTTATATTGAGATATATGCGTGTATGTCTCCTCTCTGGGAATTGTGTGCTTTTATGTTCACCTGTTTAGCTTTACAAACTGTCCTTTCTGCGTTTGAAGAGGCTGGGTTGCAACTTGGAGGAGAGGGTTCTGTGCCATCTTTACTTCTCAATCAACATATTATTTCGCTGACCTCCCTCCTCTCCTTTCACACATTTTCCAGTTGTTACTTCATGCGCCTGTGTAAAAGTTGCTTCTGCATAATTTGGGGGCTAGAGAAGTCTCTGCATGGGGTGTCATTCATTGTAATGTTGGTATCGGTGATCCTGGAGGGACGTGTTATGCTTTTTTGTGTTCCGTGGGATCATCTTGAGTTTGGGGGAATCCATTTGGGAAAAAATGTGGGTATTTGATACAAAGTGTCTAATTAATAACTGCCCCTGATGAGAGCTTCCAGAAACTTTAAGGATGTTATTTTTTTAATGGAAGGGGGGGAGCTATAGAACTGCATGCTCCCTCGGACCTTGTAGGGACACCTCTGGATCAGCTATCTTAATGTATAGTATTTAGATGGTGGGAGGGAAGGGAGATGGTGGGGGGGGGGATGTCATTTTTTATCTTATTTCCTTATCTCAGGGTTCTCATTGTTGGCAGGGACAAGGCCTCTGCCTGGTGGAGGTCCCTGCCGGAACAATTTCGATATCAAGTATTTTGATACATGCTTCTCTCTATTTTTAACGTAAGTTTTGTGCTTAGAAGTCATATTTAAAGAAGTTTGTGGAAAGGAGCAAACGGACAAGATAAAGATTGCCTTATGTATGTGGGTGGGTGTTCCTTGATGAGATTGCAGACTACTTAATAACACTGCTCAGGGGTGTGTATGCCTATGTGTGCATGGGTAAATAAATATGAATGACAAATAGGAAGAACACAAAAGAGCAGTAGGAGCTTTCCCTGTCGATCAGTGTTTTTGTGGCATAGATTGGTTGATCTGGGGCAGGAAACTGTCCAGCCTCTATAAATGCCTGACATGTAAATGAATTTGGCTGGAGACCTGCTCTTCCCCCCCTACACACTTTCCTTTCTCCCCTGCTGAGTAGTCTGTTCAGCCAATGCCCCCGTTGGTGTGGGGATAGTTCAGCATAGAAAGAGCTGGAAGTTGTGCATACATAGATGTTTGGCACAGCTGAAGAGGAAGTAAAGGTGAGGGCTCTGTTTGTGTGTGCTTGCATTAGAGATTGGTTGCTAAACTGGGGTGTGTATTCCTCTGGTGTCCTGAGAATAAAAGTGATAGTAAGACACCCTGGTTTTGGGGTGTGTGTGAGTGTGAGTGTGTGAGCCCAAGTTGTGGAGTGGAATGGTGTTTGTACTGTCCCAGCTTTTTTGTCATTTGGGAGTTTAATTGTTGGAAACATTCTGGCTCTTGAATATAAAATGCTGTTCAACTGTGTTCCTCGTCCTCGTGAGGGTAGGGGCTGCTGGTCTTTGCCTTGGAAAAAGATTAAAAGATAAGGCAAATTATTTATTTGCTCTGTTTTTTAAAAAAAAAGATCTTTAGATTAAGGTAGGCTTGTTTGAACTTTCTGTACTTGAAAGAGTTCTTAAAAGTGGCTAAAATACCTACAGGAATTCAGGAAATGAGACCCAGATGTGGAATTGTATGGATTAGATTAAGATGTAGTTAAACATGATCTGACAACTCTAATTGTAGCTGACTTCACTTTTGCCTATGTATTGTAATTGCTTTGAATGGAAAAATTTGCACATCCCATGAGAATAATCCCAAAACGTTTTAGTTGCTACTGCATGGGTACTTCTATAAATACTGTGTTTGTGAAAATAAAGCTATATTGATTAAAACCGAACATTTCAAAGTGTAAACATATGTAAATATAATAGCAAAGAATGCAGCCAAATGGCAGTTTGATAATCTTTTTTGTTACTGCTTTGTAAAAATAGTTCAGTTTAATTCCTGTGCCTACTGCAAAATTTGATTTGGCACATTTGTATAAACTTCAATCTTGTTTTTGTCAAACTAAATGTGACCCTCTTCTCAGTAGTGCTAGATTTCTTGTTGAAACCTTCTGGCAATATTGGCGGAGAGTTCTATTTGATTAATAATTTTTTTTACACAAAATTTCTTTATGCTGTGTATAGCCAGGCTTTATGTTAATTGGCTGCCTTGCTAGGAAGATAATGATACTGCAACAGTTCATCTATCATAGAGATGCAGTATGTAGTGTAATACAGATATAATTGCCGCTCTCTTCCCAGGGCAAGATATACTCAGAAATCTTCATGAACTTGTACATACTGTTGTCTCTGATGAATACTAAAAGAGTTGTGGCTGACAAGCTACTCTGCACTACTCATCTTGTCGTGTATTTTAAGGAAGAGCTGCTACCATTGCCCTCTTCTGTACAGTGCCACACATTTTTTCTTTGAGAAGCGGAAAAGAATGTCAGTGGTGCCAAACACTTCACTCTACGTTAGCTCTTCTTTGGCGCTGTAGTTTTTATTTCCTCCTCCCTCTTGGCTTGATAAAGACTCTCACCTTGTTGGGATGTATGAAAAGAAGACAGTATCTGAAGAGTTTTTTAGAACCAGCAGTGACTAACACGCGTGCAGGCCTTCGAATGTGTGTACTTTATTTAAAAAGTTAACTACGGTATATAAGGGAGCATTGCATTTGTAATCCCTACTCTAGGATAGTCCCACTAAAGTGAAAACCTGTCAGCTTGAGTTTGTCCTGTCCTTCGAATTTATGTCAGATTTCCTTTTATGGGCTGAAAGAACTAATAGGGAAGAAAGTATCTGGTTCTAACTGTTTATTGGAGAATCTGATTCCAATCTCAATTATTTTTATGCAGTGGAATTCTTCTGTGAGTGCACTGGGCATAAAATGAAGTGGATTTCTATCAATCCGTCTGACCCCTCTTTTTTTTTTCCTGCGGCATTTGTGAAAGATTACATAGTTTATAAATACTTGACTACCATTGGTTGCTTGAAGCTAGATCTGAGACCATATCTATTCCACGCTCCTGCTTGATTCCTCCCCCCCCCCCCCGCCCCCTGGGAGAACCTATAAGGAGGTCAAAACTTTTCTGCTGGTGGGAGATAAGAAACTAAGAAAGGTAGGCAGGCTGCCCGTTGGTAACTGCCCCTTTAGATACCTGACAGTGAAAGGCAGATTTCTGGCTCCAACCTCTCCTACATCATAATATACAGCTCCAGGCTCCACAGTCTTACACTTGAGATCATATCAGTGTGAATCTTTAAAAAGCCAAGAACATAGTGTGGGGTTGACACATCCTTCTTTCCTCTCTCCTTCATGAACTCACTGTTATGGGAGAGTCTTGATGGCTGGGGCTGTTAACTGCAGAGGCTTACTCATGAGGCAGCTAGCCAAAATTGTGCTTCACAAATGTTTTAGGTTACTATCAGATGCTGGCTCTGTGAGACTGGAGCCTAACCTGAGTTGCTTCATTGATACTTTTGGTTCTATCACTTCTTGAATCATTTTTTCTTGGTCCGTACAAGTCACGATTCTGGAAGCCAATTAGAGCCCACAAGCTTTGGTTCCTATATGCTTTTCCTAGTTCTCTTCTTGGAACAGCAAACTGGGGGCTCTAAAGTACCAACAAAGTTTACTTAACATTAGATGACCAGTCCTGTATCATATGTTGGTAGGTGCAGGTACGTTTCAGACTTATTTCATGGATGACTCTCTAGTGCAGATTTTGTATTGGCCTCCAGTTTTATCTAAGACCTGTTTTGATTCCCCTGCTTCTGCCCGATTTTGCCTTCCGTTCCTTGTATTACAGAAGGTCTCCTGGATATGGATAGTTTGCACTTGGCAGTACCATGTTTTGCCTCAGAATCTAAATGGCTAATTTGAAGTTGAGTGAAGCCCAAGTTTAACTTGACCGATCCACATCTGATGAGGCTGCTGGCATGGATTCTTTGCCTTTTTCCAGAGAAGATTATCCAAGTGTACTGTATAAACATATATATATTTCTGGGAGTTTATTCTTTGCCAGTGTGACTCTGAGTTCACATATTCTCTAAACCTGATATGGAATGTGGCTTGCTTGGCTTTCAACCCAACCAGTTGTTTTTTATTGAGTAAACCTTGGTTAAACAAAATATGGCTTACTGTGATGTGCAGATCAGATCAGGGACTTGACCAAGGCCTGTTCAATAACCTTCATGGATCACTGAGAATTTATACTTGGGTGCCGTGTGTCTAAATTAATGATGTTTCAGTGCAGTTTGTCTTCTACCGCAGAACATCATAATAACCTATTTCAGAATACTAGTAAAATGTTCCCGCTACTCCAGAGTGTCCATTAAATTAGAGAGCATATACACTGTGATGACATCATTATGCAAATGATAATATTTTCTTCATTTGCACCTGTTTATGTCATTTATTTTAATTTACATCAATGACAATCACATTATTTTGCCGATGATGTAAATGCCACTGGAATTTCATCTGTTGCATTGAGATCTGCAAAATTGAGGCTTCAACTACAGTGTGTTCCATGGTTTGAGAGGAGAAGAGAAAATAGGTCAAGCTGAGTTACATTTTAAAATGGCTCTCCATTACTTTTAGGTTATTGGGGAAATATGGTCCCTTGTTTTACAAATCAATTTTTTTTCCTGGCTAGAATGTGGGGCCTCCCCTTTTTATGGAAATCAGGTGTGAACACAGCACCAATGGACAGGCCTCTTGTAGGGCAATTGTACTTTCTAAATTGGGCATTAAACACTGCTGATGCAGTAACTAGTTGCCAAACCATATTTAATAATGGCTGAAGGGGTAGTCATTGGATTAATAATAAACTTTGTAGTGCAGACAAAACCCTGGAGACATTTGAATGCTATCATGATGAGCTTGGCTTTTAATACCTAAGTGAAGAGTTAAAGTGTTGGGCTGTAGTACTAAAGAACATGAACAGCTTCTGGTGTTACTACACTCACGGCTAGATTACACTGCATATTTATTACATCAGAAATGTGTGAGAACTATTGCCAGGAACCATTTTTGTCTGGTAGTTTATTCTATGTAGGAATTAGAATAATGCATAGAAATAATCCTTTTTGTGGTTCTACACAACATAGTAACTTTATTTAGCAGCACAATAATAGTTTGCATTGGTATGAAAACTTGGTATCTACCATCTTGCTTACGATTGAATCAGTGTACAAGTCAATCCATTTTTTAAATTTTTGCTCCATGAAAATAATCTGCTTTTGAAAGCTTTCTCTAGGGTTCCTTGCCATTATTCTTTTGACTTGCTCCCAGTCTATCTGAAGCATCAACTATTAGGCATGCTGGCATGGCAAATCTGCATTTGTTTTCCATTTTGTGAGATCTTACGAGTTTATTTGAATAAGGAAGCTTCCTCTCGTATTAAGCCAGGCCATTTGAATCTAGCCCAGTAAATTCAGTGTATTAAAATATTTCTATCTTTACCCGTGATGGTCTCACATGACCAAACTTTGGGCACTTGGCAACTGGGCCACATTTATGGCGGTCTGCAGTGTTCCATGGACACGTTACCGCATTTTATGACATTTTTGCCCAAACCCAGCACAACAACTGCCACAAAAAAATAATAATCATAAAATTGGGTTGATCATGTGACCACATTCATTTTATAATCATCATGGCTTATGACTGTGATGACAGGTTGCCTTAGGGTCGTAAATCAAGGATTACCTGTATATATTTATACTTGTAATACATACCTGTGGGATCTGAATCAGACCTCATGGAATGTAATTAATGGGTAAGAATTGGGAGGAGAGGTCTTGGAATCCCCAAATTTTCTTGACATCTTACTAAGGGTAGCTTTGCACATTTAGCTGATCGAGAAATTCCAATAGTTTTTTCTCACAGTGAATGGAGAGCACTGGGAAAAATATTTACAAACTGTTAAACTTGAGTGGCTCTTTTTTTTTTTTTACCAAAAATGTGTGCTTGAACGGTTGGTACAGTTGTGTAGGATATATGTATATTTGGTCTGGCATAACAAATACATAGTTGAAGACACCACACTTGGTGTTGTGTTTTTTTTTTTTTTTTTTTTTTTTGCAGTTAGACATTTGGGTTAGACATTTAGTTGTTTACTTGTTTCTGTTTTATATAAAATTAATATTCTTACTGATGTACTTTTATTAAAAAGCTTAATAAGAGTTCTTAATGACAGTGACTGTGGAATGGAGACATCTGGTGGCATTTAAGAATGTTGCCCCTTATTCACACGTTACAGCAATAACCACTCTGGTGTAATTATATAGGTTACCTATTGTGTTCCCAGTGTAAAATAGGTGGTTAAGTGAACAAGACTACTTCTAGTAAAGACTGCCTTTGGGGGGGGGGGGAACAGATTCATAACTCATTCAGAGAGATGTGGGAAAAAAATGGAGGCCATATGGAAAGTAAGAAATATTGCCAAATCTAAAAAAATGATATGTTTGAAGCTGACAAGAAAACAAAGAAGCAGGCTGACAATTTTACCTATGTAATAACAAAACATATTGACATGCAAAATAAATATTAGATATGAAAGAATGCCATCTTATTTGTCCAATTTATGTTGTTTGAGTATTGTCTTATGCTGATAATGAGGACAATGAGAATACACTGAATATTGAGACTGTATCTATGGTTGAGATAAGAATGGAATAGAATAACTTTATTGTCACTTTGAATGTACACTAATTGGCATGCATTAAAATGACATTTTGTTGCATACAGCTCTCAAAGGGTCTCCACCTCCCATATACACTACAAAATGCATTAAATAAATAAATAAATACAAAATTATGCATATACCGACATATTATATGATACCAGCGAAACAACACAGTCTAATCTGGATGTATACACATGTGCATGGCGAGAAAAATGAATCTTGAGAGTTTACCAGATGGCATAGGGCAGGGGTCGGGAACCTATGGCTCGCGAGCCAGATGTGGCTCTTTTGATGATTGCATATGGCTCGCAGCAGGGGTGAAATCCTCCCGGTTCTTCGATACTCCGCATTGCCCGAAAACCCTGTAACTAAACGCCCAGACAGAGAGAACGTTAGCAACGTGGAAAGAGGGGCGACATTGACAACTACCGCTGCTTGAGCGGTGGGCCAATAAGAGAGCCCGCTGATGGGGCCACGTGAGGGAAGTTTGTGTGGAAAGACGGTTGGGAAACCAAGGAAACGGTTAGCGGGAGTGAAGCGGTGAGAGGGCGGGGCCGGGGCCGAGCACGCGCGGCAGGTGAGGGGCTTTGTGTGAGAGTGTAGACTTGGCTTTCTTGCTTCCCTTCGCGCGTCGTCCCGCCGCTCTGTTAATTGTCAGGCCGTATCAACCTCCCCCTTTTTCTGTGGTGCCTAATGGTGGGATAGTTTGAATAAATAAGCCAAGCGGCCGAAGGAGCCTTGGAGCTCCGATGCTGCCCTGCTCTAGTCGCCTGCTGGGAAGGCTGCAGCAGCCACCATCAGCTGGCGGCATAAGGCAAGAGGCAGGCGGGAGACGCGGGCAGGAGCTGGCTGTCGAGGGAGCGCGCGGCCGAGAGGCATCTCGCGCGGGGAGGAAACTTTGTCTGGCTTGGCTTCGAGAGCGAGCAAGCAAGCGAGAGCAGTGCAGCCACAGCGGGAAGGGAAGCAAGCAGCCTGCTCTGCCACTCAAGCCAGCGGCTGCCGGAAGCAACAAGGGCGTTAGGAAAAGAGAAGGAGGAGCGCCGCCACCGCCGCTAGCACTCTTTCCTTCAGTTCTATCTTTTCCTTCTCTTTTCCTAACGCCCTTGTTGCTTCCGGCGGCCGCTGGCTTGAGTGGCAGAGCAGGCTGCTTGCTTCCCTTCCCGCTGTGGCTGCACTGCTCTCGCTTGCTTGCTCGCTCTCGAAGCCAAGCCAGACAAAGTTTCCTCCCCGCGCGAGATGCCTCTCAGCCGCGCGCTCCCTCGGCACGACCGCAGCCGCCACCAGCACTCTTTTCTTCATTTGGGAAAAAGGATCTTGTGGTGCTGAGGGCTAGGAAAGAGGGAAGAAGAGAAAAGGGAAGGAAGGAAGACCAGAGATGAAAGGAAGGAAGGAAGGAAGGAAGGAAGGAAGGAAGGAAGGAAGGAAGGAAGGAAGGAAGGAAGGAAGATCAGAGATGAATGAAAGGAAGGAAGGAAGGAAGGAAGGAAGGAAGGAAGGAAGGAAGGAAGGAAGGAAGGAAGGAAGGAAGGAAGACCAGAGATGAAAGGAAGGAAGGAAGGAAGGAAGACCAGAGATGAAAGGAAGGAAGGAAGGAAGGAAGGAAGGAAGGAAGGAAGGAAGGAAGACCAGAGATGGAAGGAAGGAAGGAAGGAAGACCAGAGATGAAAGGAAGGAAGGAAGGAAGGAAGGAAGGAAGGAAGACCAGAGATGGAAGGAAGGAAGGAAGGAAGAGGAAGAAGAAGAGGAAGGGTGGGAGGAAGAGAAAAAAGTGAGAGGGAAAGAAAGAAAGAAAGAAAGATTTTAGGAAGGAAGAAAGACAGAAAGAAAAAGAAAGATGGTAGGAGGGGTAGTCTTATACGAAGAGTATATCCCAAACTCTATATTTTCATTGGAAAAGTTGGGGGTCGTCTTATATGCCCAGTCGTCTTACACGCCGGAATATACGGTATATGGCTCTCACTGAAATAAATTTCCAAATTTTTTGCTTTCATGGCTCTCTTAGTCAAAAAGGTTCCCGACCCCTGGCATAGGGTAAAAATAGTAAAATATAACTGGTTCAATGGTCCATTTGTCAATTGCATAAGAATACCCAGTTAATCGTAATTAGCTCAGGGAGTAACAGAATGCTTTGCATCCTCATAACCATAGTTTCTAGGATTCCTTGAGAAAAAAATTCATATATATGTATGTATGTATGAGGTGGGTTCCTACCGGTTTGGACCAATTCTATAGAACCAGTAGTAACTTGGCGGCCTGGGTCGCTGGAACCGGCAGCGACCTAGGCCTGCCACGCCCCCGAGCCGGTTCTCTCGGCAGTGCCATAGGCACCGCCATCTTGTGTTTGCTTCTGTGCATGCGCAGAAGCTGCTTTATTACTGCGCATGCGCGCACGAAGCACGTCCCTGAGTGAACCGGCAATAAAGAAAACTGGAACCCACCCCTGGTATGTATGTATGTAGCATAGATAACTCTGGAAGATGTGCTTGTCTGTGATACCATGACCCCTGACTTTTGCTATCCAAACTATGGTTCATTTGGATAATTTAACCAGAGTTTATTTTGTACTGTGAATCAAGTTATGAATCATAGCAAAAGGATATGAGTTAAGTTCTCCTGGCCATGCAGGAGGAAGGCCTTAATCTAAGGCTTTGCTTAGGTTTTCAGAAAGTCAGTGTAGGTGGCAAGTTATGGGTCAGTATTATGTGCAAATGTATCCAAAATGTACAGTGTCAGGTTTTGCATGATTTCCAACATAGTAAGGAATTTTTGCAAAGTCAGTTACCAGTTCACACATTCACAATTTTGTATTCTAGAAAAAAGAAATTGTGAATAAGCTCAGAATGACACAAGAATAAATGTTAGTTTCAGTTCAGTTTCATAGGCAACTTTTGACATGCAGGTGTAAATGTTTGTACATATTTTAACAATCCTTTTAAAAACAATTTTCATGTGTCAAGCTTTTTAAGGATTACTTATTGTGGTGAACCGATTACAGAAGTAGATTGCACACATGCATTTCCCCACCATTCTGCATTTATTTGTTACAGGTAAATTATGAGCTAAAGTGTTTTGAAAAGAGCAGATTATTCCAAATTTGTTAATAACAAGGCATGATAGACTAATACTGGATCACTGTGGCTTCCTGTGACCTAAAACAATTTCAGATTACTTTCTGGTACTTGTTTTTGAAATCAAGATTAAAATGCGGTTATAAATTGTGAGTGACCTAATGTGAAAAGTATCATGTCTGTTCTCCAAATATGGAGCTTAAAAGGACACTAAGCACACAGAATAGGCCCATCAATCAATGCTTCAAGAGATGGATTACTTCCATGTCACCTTAACATTAATTTTACAGCTGGCCTGAAGTTATGCTTGGCCATCTTAAGCACTCCAGAGGAAGCATGGGAAAAGAGAATACCTTAGATAGAAAAAGAGCTTCTTTGTAATTACCGCCAATAGTTTCCAAGTTGTTAACAAAATGAGTGCTAGAAGATGTTGCAAGCAACTTATCAGTGTTGACACTGAAGCATTGTGACTAAAAATCAGGTGATTTTCTCTGATCTGCTTTTTCACAGTACAGCATGTAAAGCTTCTTGCATTTCTCTTTTCATTCCTCCCCCTCTATCAGCCTTCATTATGGTAACAGGCTACACAAACTGTATTAAATCCTCAGTGATACTAAAGGGCACAACTTATAATGATGTAAGCAAATTATATTGTTTGCTGCTTAAACTCCAGTCACAAATATAAATGGATATTTTGAACTTTCCAATTTCTAAAAACAAACTAGACTAAAAATAGAAGTGACGTGGGTGATTTCCCTATTCAGATTAAGGCTGTGCTATGGGGAGGCGAGATCCTCTGCCATTTTGCATACATTATCACTTGCTCCTTAAATTCTCTGATCCATCTGGCTCACTAGCTCTAGTAGCATAGTTCTGATCTTCAGTTGGGGTAGGTTTTAAAAATCCCTAGTAGTCCTATTCAGTCATCTTTTTAAACATATGAGGACTTGGAAAAATTCCTTCCAAGACCCAGTTCTCTGTATTGTCCAGAAGCTTAATAAAGCAGAGTGCCAGATTGTAAATAATTAAAGCAGTTAAGTAGTTCAGTGAACAATTAAATATAAGTGCCTCTCCCCCTTCAGTCTTCAATTTCTGGTCAGTTGGTGAGATCAAGAGGCAAGATGAGTGGGATGCATGAATGTGGATGGTTGCAACCTTAGTTCTTCTCTGTCTTCTATAAAGTCTACCTGGTTTGAAGCTCTCATACCTAAATAGGACTTGTGTTTTATCCTGTTGTGCTCTAAATTCTTTTATTTATTTTCTTTGCTAGAACTGTTGTACTTTTTGCTATAAGCTAACAACCCCCACAGCCCATGACCCAGTTCAACGTGTCACGTGAACAGGGCCAGGCCTATTCGTTGCAATTTAATTGCAGCTATCTAGAAGAGCTTCAACTGCTTCATGTCATTTGACAGAGGATAGATTTTCAGTTTGGATGGAGAAATGCTTTTGAACTTAGTGTCTCTGAAAAATTTTAAGCTGCACAGTCAGTGTTTCTCTGGTACTTTGGAGATCACTTCTCCATCTGTATTAAAAGCTCCACAATAAAATAATTATTTCATGACATACGTAAATGTTATGCTTGGACTTTAGGCTCTTGAGGCTGCAAGATGTTTCAAATTTTTGTAGCTTGCTTCCTAGCAAACTTTTGCAACTGAGTACCTGTGGATGAGGTGCAGTTTTGTGAAACATTTACTAAGTTTGTTGCTTTGTTGTTGTTGTTCCTTCCGTAGATGGTTTAATAAATCATTTTTGTACTGAGAACTAAAAGAAAAAGCTTTGCACTAATAATGAAAGTGTTCAATCAGGAGTGTAATTTATGAAACTTTTGTGATGGCACATACGAATCAAGTGTAGATTTTACAAATAATTTTAGTTTACTGATCACTGGCTTGCACTTTGTCAGATTGTTTTGGTAGACATACCCTGTGTATTGTAGGATGTACATGTAGGTAGCTGGAATAACAAAAATAGGTTGGAGCAAAGTTGTAAAAGAATTTTCAGAACTTTCTGCTTATGTTATTCAAATACTGACAGCTTTCCTTTTTATATCTTGGGTTTCTTAGAAATCACAGTAAACTTTTATAAGTATTCTCATCGGGTGGGTTCTTCCCAGTTCGGACTGGATCGTCCGAACTGGTAGCGAGCTGCTGGTGATGTCACGATGGCGTCACGGATCCGGTTTGGTCGTTGCCGGTCCGTGGGCGCCGCTATCTTTTTTTTTTTTTTGGAATTTTTTGTGAATTTTTCCCTGTTTGGAGGGCTTCTCCTCTTCCACTGCTTGAAAAAGGGCCCTCCTGCCCACCCCAGGGTTAATACTGACCTTTATTTTTTTATTTCTTCGCCTGAAGCACAGCTGATCAGCTCCTCAGCTGTGTTTCGGGCTGATTCCTGCTACTGAGCATACGCAGAAGCCAAATTGCACAAGGAGACATGCGCCTGCGCGTGTGAAACATCGCAATGCCAACCGGTGGCAAAGGTAAGTGGAACCCACCCCTGATTCTCATCTATATTTTTAAAAGTGGAAAGGTCACTTTGTAGTAAGAATATGGTCAGAAATAAGTCAGAAATTGTTTCCTATTTTTATGACAGCTGAAGGTGCTCTGGTAATAACGAATAAAAATCACCCATTTGCCATGCTTAATGTGCATTCTTATTTGCTGAGATGTGCATTTCTGATTCAGCATACTACTTTGCTAACAGAAGTATTTCAGTGGATTATGTCCCCTTTTTAAAGGTGGAAGGGCTCAGTTCCATGATAAGTAGTCTGTGGCTTATGTGGAAGGAGGGAAAGGAGAAGTTTATTTCTGCTTTGGAAGATGATTTGATAAACAAGTCATTTAAAATTGGGTGAGAAAGGTATATAGAAGGGCTGTGCTGCTGTGACCATATAGCTTTAAGTATCAATGCACACTGATTCAAGAGGGGTAGCTGTGCTTCAAGCATGGCACTTTAAAAGTTTATTATAATATTTTTGTAAGTTAGAGCTCTCTTCAGTAGATGTGTGAAGAGAAGATGTGGTGCAACTCATAGTAGGTCTTCTGTTCTCATATTTTAACTTGCCACCAGATGGTCCTGTTTTCTCTCCATCAACCAATCATCTCTGAGGTATGTCTGGCTTAATGAAGTCTGTATTAAACAGTCCTTGGGCTTAACAATTGACTTGCATGTCATTTCTATTGGGAGATACTTTCTTGTTACTGTGAGGTTTACACAGCCTTTTAAAATGTATATTATAATCTGTTTAGGTCAGGACCATGGATCTTTGATCTATGAACATGAGTATAAATACAACACTTCTGCTTGCCATAGTACACACAATGCTTTAGTTAATTCAGTAATTTGATGTCAAGTTTCCATACTTCTGTTCTTTAATTTGTTTGAAATTAATCTGAGTCTAGTAATTTCTCAATAGAATGCTCTCTTCTTCTGTGTACTGTATAAATTTTGTTTTAAAAGAGTGGGCTTTCTGGTTTGTTTTATTAATGGATGGAATAAGTGAATGCAGTTCTTAAATTGAAAGGTATGTGTTTTTCAGTAGATTCTATCTGGCAATCAGATGGAAAATAGCCTGGTGTCCATTGCCTATTTAGATGAGTTACAATATATCTTTGGAAGATTGGTTGTATTATAACTTATCATGTCTTAAAACAGATCAAATCTTTGTTAAGATTATTAGTTGCCTTTTTTTCTCTTGGTAGTATAATTGAAGTAAGAAAACCGTAACAACTTTAAAAAGTATCCAGTTAAACTGTAGTATTGTCAAATATATAATCAACCATCCAGTTAAAAATGAAAGCAGCTTTTGAGATTTGGGAAGGGGAAACAGCATAGTTAAGCACATTCTGAATATATTTGTACATCCATAGGTATTTCATTTATTTGTGGCAATTGTGTGTCCTTGAAAAGTGAGAAAAATGTGTTCAAGGAAAATTGAATAACTTTCAAGGATTTCATCACGAATTATGAGCTGATGTAATATACTGGTGAGAGTTGAGTTGTGAGCCAGGAGTCTACTACTTCAAGGTTAAGTTTAGCCATGATGTTGTTTGAAGGTTTGAGGAGCTTCTCTGAGTTGGCATCGGACCTATCTTCAGTCTGGTTGAACTCTTAGGGAGAAAAGGCCAAGCTGGTCTTGTTGGAAAACAGGAATGCTTGTACAGATTTTAAAGGAAAAAAATTAGTGGTGCATAGGTAGAAAACATGTTTTTATATAGACCAGGGGTCCCCAGCCCCTGGAACACAGCCCACTACCGGGCCTTGTGTCCATGAAAGTGACAGGCAAGTACGTGTGCACATCTCCACTAAAGCGAGCAGTGGGCGATTGCTCACATGCACAGCTCCATTTGCACGAGCAGCGTGCATGCGTTCCTGCTGCTCACAGAAACAGAGCTGCGTGCTCGGAACCATCCCCTCCCCCCGAAAAGCTGGAAAAGTTGGGGAACACTGATATAGACAGTTCTATGTCTATGCCTTAACCTTTGCTGTCAGAAATGGCAGGAAATTTCAGGTAGTCCGTATAGGCCAGTGGGCTCAAGTGGAATTTTTAGAGAGTTCTCCCAAAATGTCTCTCGAGGGATTATTTGTTCACCAAATAATGTTCTGGTAAAGCTTCCAAATATCCCAATTTACCTTCCCCCACCCTTTCCAGACAAACATAAGGTTTAGATTTGTTTTAGTCCTGCTTTCATTGTTTTTTGTAAATACCTCAAGGGAAGCGAATATACCTAATACTCTTTTCCCCACAGCAGCAACCTTGTGAGGTGAATTGTGCTGAGAGAAAATGAGTGGCCTAAAGTTGCCCAGTTGGCTTTCATGCCTAAGGCAGGACTAGAACTCAGTTCTGGTTTCCCACCTGGTACTTTAGCCACTACACCAACCACCCAGTATTTCTGTTCTGGGCTTATGAAATATATGTGGCACAGAGGCATTCCTGTAAATAAAAATGCTGGAGGCTGCCAGGATGCCAGCATCCCATTTAATTATTTCTGGCCATCACGGGATTTGGTGGGGGGGAATAGGCAAGCATAGACAGTGCTGAATTATGGTATGATTCAGTATTTTCTTACAATCTTAACAGGATTATGTAACAATTACTAAGAAAATGTGTATGATGCACTCAAACCCTGTAAAGTGTCATGCAAAAATGAAGTATTGCATTTCTCCAGGCACTCTTTGCTTCTCTGCTGTCCCTTTTATGAACCTAAAGAAGCATTACTTTATAGTAATAGTTCTGCATCTAATAGGAATCTCTAGGCCTGAGAAATAGTACAAGGGCCTCTTTGAATATACATCTCTTTGGGATATGATCATAAGTAACTATTTATTATGCCCATTTTTCATTGCATATGTGAACAGTGCTTATTTTATGATTGCATTAAATGGAAGCTGGTAAGATAGGAAGCGCATCTTAAAAGAAAATTACTTCTATTGTGTTAACGCATTTACTCATTGCATTTATTCACTCATGGGTTTTGGGGGAAAAATAGAACTGAGCCGGTGTGTATAGCGCCACATCTAGCTTGGTTAATGCACCGTGTACTATAAAATATGAAGTTATACATGGGTTTTTGTCCAAATTTATAGAGTTACTTCCACATTCTTTGCTGGGTTTCTTCTTCCTGCTGCTGCTTTTGGTGGTTCAGGACTATTGTGGGGCTATTCTGGAGCAGGGTCAGATTCAAAAGCCACCTGAGCCTCAACAGTTTTTTTTTTTTTTTGTTAAAGCTTATGAATCATACTCACATGAAACTACATTATGGTTAGTTTGAATTGTAGTTTTAAGGACATGCCTCAAATTAAACATATGTTTTATTTCATCCACAGAACCAAAAAAAACCCCATTATAACTTGGAAGTTTGGCTGGACGAGTCTGATGGAGGGAAGGGTTGTGATCTGTCTGAATGGATAGCTGGATGATTTTTGGTTGTTTTGGGTTTGGGATGAAACAAATTTGTAGGGATCATGTGGGGTGAGTGGGGCAAGACTTAACACATCTCTCTTATGTCCTCATAGGCCTGTGTGCCTATTTCTGCCCTCATCTTCTTTTCCCTTACCTCTCTTTAGTTGCCTTTTAATGTAGCTCCTCCTGATACGCATATTTTTTGCCCACTTCACTTCCAGAAGTTTTCACTCCCCCCTTACTTTCCTCCTACAATGACTTTACTTTTTTCCTGCTTTCCCACAGAAGTAACTCTTTGCCCATAACAGATGTATTCTAGAACTAAGGACTAAGCATATGTTTTCTGAGTCCAAACTCAGGTTTACTTTGATTTAGGCTTAGAACCCCTACACTGCCATCCCATGCATGGAATATTGTTCACATCCTTAGCCATGTTTTCATGCAAAGTGAACTATTTTAATTTGTAAATCTTTGTTTATGGCTTACTGTGGCATATGAATCTTGCCATGCTATTAATGTATTCAATAAATTTTAATTAACTAACTATGACTTAGCACAGTGTATTAACCAGGTCTTTATTTTTGTCCCAGATTTCCAGTCCCAGACTAAAAGCTTGAGAAGTTGGTTTGCATTTTGTATATGAATCTGCCTTCTGAAAAAAGAAAGTTCAGGAATGGCACTGTTGGAAATGGTGGCAACTGAGAAAACCCTAAATGTTTCAGTTTGATCCTCAGTTTAAGTTCACATGTGGGTAGACTGTAGAAAATGGAATTCCATCTCTTTTAAGTAAGATGTTTCCCCAGAATTGCCTTTTCTGTTTAATGCCATCTGAAGCAAACTTAGTGTTCTCCAGTGTGCTGCTAGGAGAATCCAAGCATGGGTTGACTTCTGTCTTCCTGCCCAGAGACTGAGTTGTTAAAGTTTCTTGGCCACACCTCCTCTGCTCGGCTGAGCCCCAGTTTTTCGACTCAGTCTAGCCTAGAGAGATGTGAAAAACTTTACTGACAATCAGATCTGAGCAAGAAATCTTCGCTTGGATTCTCTTATCAGTTTGCATTTACAGGAAGATCTCACAAGGAGCAGGTACAGCGGAAAAGATTTTGCCACTTTGCAGCCTTTGGCTGCTGATCTAGGCCCCGCAAGCTGCCGATGTGTGCGCTGGTCACCCCCGGCCCGTCCGGCACGACCGCCCCAGGACCACCGGATTGGAGGCAGCGCATCCGGAGTTCAACCCGATCGTTCGGGGATCCTCCATGAGTTGCGGGTGCCTGTCTCCTCCAGTGGAATTGCCGCCGGTGCGTGCTCTGGTTCCCCCGGTCCGCCGGCACAACCGTCACCACCCGAACAGTTGATTTCCTTAGTGGTGGCTCCGGAGTCACTGGCCGATTCATTGCGCCATACTCCGAGGATTGAGGAATTTGCCTGTTGGCGCTAGGAGAGTCGGCGTTTCCGCTTTCACACCCTTTTTGAATTTGGCAGCCGCGGCAAGGATCCTGGCATGTCGGCATTGCCGTCCTTTTGCACCTTGGGCTTCCCTGGCCGCTGTGAGAGCGCTGGCCTTCCCTGGCCTGTCTGGCATTGCCTCCACCACTCCCTTGCCTCCCCAGGAGACCAGGACCGGATCAACATTGGAACCGATTGGTAACAGCCGAATTGTCTCCAAGATGGTGAAGCGATCCCTCCCCACTGGTAATGGTGAGGCGGAACGTCCCCCCAGGCTCCAACTGACAGAGGAGCCTAGTCCTAGGGGCACAAAATCAACTGCTAGGGGTGCTGCTGAAAAGAGCAGAACTAAGACCCCTCTGTCCAAAAAGGCTTCTTCAGCCGCAGACAGACGCCAAAAGGCACTGGAGAAGCATTTCTCCAAAACCTTAAAGCAGGCAGAGACCGACAGTGCCCCAACTGGCTCACTAGCTGGGACAGTTTTTCCCCGCTCTTTACATCCTGAATTATCTCCTCAGATCACTGAGGCTAGGCAGTATGACTGATCTCCAGATGGCGCCAGTGAGCTACAGCTTTCTCAACCAGCCTGCTATGAGGAGGAATTTCTTTCCCTTTTCTGCCTAGCAACTGCAGGATTGGAGTCAGCCTCTACTGCCAGAGGTTCAGCCCGTGAAGTGACCTTCACCCCTACAGCAGCGGGGCTCCGCTCAGGGGAGGGCCAGGGGGCTGGGCTATCTCAGGACATTTCTGAGGCTATATTGCAAGGGATAGCGGCAGGACTGCAACAGAGGGGCCACTCTCACCCCCTGCCATCCAGCCTGCATACTCAGATCCCTGCATACATACCATTGCTGCAGGGACCCCCCTCGCCACACACATCCCTACGCAACGAAGATTTGCTCATGGGGGATGAGGATCAGGGGGACCAGGAATTCTCAGATGATGAGGGGCTTATATCTGACCGACCTGCTTTCACAGGTCTTTTTCTTCCCTCTTTATTTAAATCGCTGCTTTACAAGGCCAAAACAACGACCAATATGGGAGTAGCGGAGATCCTGCAGAAGCCTCCCAGGATCTTCCGGACCCACATGAAGGGCTGTTCTCGGAACCAACCGCAGAACAAGAGGTTATCCCTTCTCCAAAGCTTTTTGTAGATGTAATTCAGCGACAATGGAACCAATGTGGCTCCCTTGCAGCTCCCAGTGGGAATGATAGGAGGCTTTATAGTGCAGGCCCGGACCTCAAGGAGCTCCTACAATTACAGTGGATGCTCCGGTAGCAACTCCGACCTCCTCCGCCATCCTTCCTACCAACATAGTAGAGGGCTTAAAGGCAGAGGATAGGAAGGCGGAAATGTCCTTCCGCAAAACGCATCAGGTGGCCGCCTGGGCGATCAGAGCAGCAACAGCTGTTTCTTTCTTCAACCGAGCCTCCTTGCTCTGGCTTCGCCTGAGCCTTTCCCTGAGGAAACCAGGCTGTACCAAGATGTAAATAAGCTGGTGGCGGCCACCGAATTTTTCAGCCGACGCAACACTTAACGCAGTTAAATTCACATCCAGGGCCCTGGCTTCCACCGTTACATCATGTCGCCTCCTGTGGCTCCGCCACTGGCAGGCAGACATGCGATCCAAGTGGAGGTTGGCTTCAGTTCCCTATAAGGGTTCTAATCTTTTTGGAGAGGCACTGGACCCCATCCTCGTAGAGAATAAGGATAGGAGAAAGGTGATGCCCTGCATGCACAGGCGAGCGGACCGTAGGCCCTTGCCTTATTTCCACAGGCAGCCATTTCAGTCTGCAGACACCAGCTCCAACGCCCCGCAGTTTCAGTGGACCTATTCCCAGGGCTCCAACCGTCTTCAGGACAGGTCTAACTTCCGTGACAGAGGCAGGCGACAACCTCTGGCCAAGCTGCCATTTTGAGGTCCAGCAGCAGGCCCTTTTGCCAGGGAAAGTGACTGCCAGGCCAGGCCCCCATACCTCGGCATCGGTCCCAGAGATCCTGGACTTTCTACAGGAGGGGCTGGATAAAGGGTTGTCTCCTAACACCCTCCGTAGGCAGGTGGCGGTGTTGTCCACAGTACTAACGTGAGAATCTGCAATCCCTCATTCAACATCCAAGGGTGTGCAGCTTTCTCAAAGGGGCTGCTCACCTGAAGCCCCCTGTGGTACATAGATACCCCACCTGGGACCTTACTTTGGTGCTATAGGCTCTCATATCCACCCCATTTGAGCCATTGAGGACAAGCAGTCTCTGGTTTTTGACCCTTAAGGTCGCATTCCTCGTGGTCACCACTTCAGCCAGGAGGATTTCTGAATTGGCAGCCCTATCGGTTCGAGAGGATATTTGCATCTTCCACTCAGACAGGGTTGTTCTGTGGTTGGACCCCTCCTTTCTGCCCAAGGTGAATTCCTGGTTCCATAGGGCCCAGGAAATCATTCTGCCTGATTTCTGCCCGGGGCCTAATCACCCCCTGGAGGAAAGATGGCACACCTTGGATGTCAGGAGGGCTCTCTGCAGATACATCAAAAGAACAGCATCCTTTGGGAAAACAGAATCCCTGTTCGTCTCGTTCCAGCCTTCATCCATGGGCAAGAAGGTGACTCCTTCCACTGTAGGCCGGTGGTTGAAGGCGTGCATTGCCAAGGCCTATGAGCTTAAGACCAGGCCTTTACCGGGGCGTATTACGGCCCATTCGACCAGGAGTGCAGCCACGACGGCCGCATGGGCAACGCAGGCCTCAATAGATATTTGCAGGGCAGCGACTTGGTCCTCCCCATCACCATAAGACACCAGGGGTGGTCACCATCATCAACGTCCTACTGGAGAGCTACGCTTTTGTCGAAAAACGGGGGCTCAGCCAAGCAGAGGAGGCGTGGCCAAGAAACTTAACAACTCAGTCTCTGGGCAGGAAGACAGAAGTCAACCCACGCTTGGATTCTCCTGCAGCACACAGAGAAGAGGTGTATCAGGTAAGACCAACGCCCCTTCTGTTTTATTTTGTTAGAGCTTATTGTGTTAGAGCTTATGCTCCACTTAGCAGAGTGACATGTTCCTTTGGTTGGCCACCTATCTTGTACTTTGCTTTAAAGGATACACTTTGTTCAGGCCAGTAGTTCTTGACTTACAACCAACCATTTAACAATGGTCCAAAGTTACGACAGCCTTGAAAAAACTGACTTATGACCGGTACTTGCACTTAATGCCCATTGCATCTCTCCTGTGGTCACATGATCACAGTTTGGGTGCTTGACAACTGGTTCATATTTAAGACTGGTTGCAGCATCCTGCAGTTGTTGCATGATTGTGATTTGCTGTCATTTTTGCTGATTTCCTGCAAAAACCAGCAAAAGGGGCCCATTGAGGAAGCTGGGTTCTCTTAACTACATGATTTGTGTAACGACCATTGCAAAAATTGTTATGAAATTGGGTCCAACTCGACTTACGAATTCATCAACTTATAGTGGAACTACCAGTCCCAATTGTAGTCCTAAGTTGAGCACTACCTGGGTGGAACATTTATGTTAAAAAAGGTATGGATTCATAGCAGCAAGGAGTTTTGGAGGCCATTTTGTCAAAGGAAAGACAAATGAATCTGTCTTCCCACTCTACCCATCACATGATGTCTTAGACCACTTTTCTGCAACCTGGATATCTGGATCTTCAACTCCCAGAATTCTGTATGCATTGTGGCCATTGCTGAGGAGTTTGAGCATTGAAGTTGATGCACCTGGAGAATGGCTGACATGGGGAAAAAAACTTTAGATATTGGTGCTGCTGAAGCATATTGCCGTATTTTTCGGAGTATAAGACGCACCTTTTCCCCCCTAAAAGAGGCTGAAAATTTGGGTGCGTCTTATACTCCGAATGTAGCTTTTTCGAAGCTTTTTTTCCAGCCCTAATCTTCCTGGCTCTTCCCCGCTTGCAGGCTTGTTTTCATTGCTACTCCCTCCGAAAAAGGTTTTTTCAGCCCTAAGTCTTTGCAGGCTTGTTTTCATTGTAATACGGTCTACTTGGAGATTCAACATGCAACTGTGCAGTTAAGGGATTGTACTTTGACAGAAACCTGTGTTAAATAATACCAAATAGTCCATAGCATTTGTATAGCACACTTTAAAAGTTTTAAAGTGGTTCCCATATATCATCTTAAAACCCCCACCACAGTGAAGAAGTAGACTGGTATTATTTGTAATGCAGCTGAAGCTGAGAAATAGTAGCTTGCTGAAGATTACCTAGGCTCAGTGTGAATATAATATGCCAAAGTTTAGCAATCAGGAGTGCCCTGCAAGGTTTTTTTTTTTTTTGCTTATGCAAGACTACATTTTCTTCAGAACTCTGTGAGATCCATGTTGAAGTTTCTCTTGCTAACCAAAACACCAAGCCACATCTTACAAACATAACTGCGCTTAGCAAAAAAAGTCATGTAACTAGCCATCTTTTGCTCTGAAAAAGGCAGGAGAAGTGTATCTGTTAGAGACAGAGAGGCACGTGAGGGTCTGGGAAGTCAAAATATCATACTTTGGAAAATAGCACTCCACTATTTCCTTTTTATTTTTATATTTTTTATTTGAAAAAAATAATTTTATAAAAATCACAATTTACTTACCTTAGATGTAATAAGAAAGCATAGTTTATCCCTGCAATACAAGTGAGAGAACAATTCAGAATGCAGAAATAAAAGAGATATCCAAAAATGCAAATAACTTGTGTAGTGGCAAACTACATTTTGATGCATCATCTAGGTCCGTGGTGGCGAACCTATGGCACACGTGCCACAGGTGGCACGCGGAGCCATAGCGGAGGGCACGCGAGCGTTGCCCACCGGCAAACCGGAAGTGCGGAAAAACGCACTTCCGGTTTGCCGGTGAGCTGTTTTTTGCACTCCGGAGGGTTCAGGGAAGCTCCCTGAAGCCCCGGAATGCAAAAAACGACGAAACGGACAAACCGGAAGTGCATTTTTCCGAACTTCCGGTTTGCCCGTTTCGTCGTTTTTTACCGTCCCAGGCTCCGGTAAGGCCTTTGCGCGGGGGTGGGGGTGTGTGCGCATGCGCAGGGGGCAGCATGGGGGGTGTTGTGCGCATGCGTGGGGGGGAGGGAATGGGTGCGGGTATGCGAGCGCGCGCTAGCGCACGCACCCCCCCTTTTTGGCACGTGAACCTAAAAAGGTTCGCCATCACTGATCTAGATTGACCTAGAATGTCCCTAATCACAAAGTTTTGGGGTTTGTTCTACCAGCAACATTAAATTTGCTGCAAAGCCCAGTTAGTGTGTAGTTGAGGGGAAATTTCACCTGCAGCTTCCCAACATATAATCTTTGTCTCTGAGATAGCTTTTGTGATGAGAGCGTGGCTATAATTCATTGCTGTTCTTAGCATGTGGTTCTTGCTATCTTCTACCTGCCTCCTAAAGAAATGTGGTGACAATGAAAAACTGATTCTTCAGAGAAAAAAAAATCTGGATCCACAGTGGGAATTTTGAGAAAACTTGGCAAAAGCGCCCCTTTTCCCAGCAGCAATCCATTGTAGTTTCAAGGCAGAAAGATCAAAGTTGCCTCTGGTCTCTAAAGCACAAGTCAGCCTACCAAGTTCTTACGTTTCAGGCACCTTCCTTTTCCATTCAGCCCTCAGGTTGTTGTGGAATGATTGTATCATCTATTCTTGACAGACAGCCAAGCCTAAGGCAAAGACTTTTTGACCAAGGATTACTGCTCAGATTAAAACACATTTGAACGGAGGTGGTTCATCTTTGGAAGGGCGCCCTTCCTATTGTTTTGGATCAGGCAGGATTGTGTGTTCTTTGTGGTATCTTGGCATTTTGATGTGATATAGTAGAATGACTTTGCAATCTCCATATGGCTTGATGCCAGAAAACTCAAAACTGGTATTATCACCGGGCTGTTCATCTTAAATTACCCAACAGAGCCTCTGGCAAATAATAATAGGTTTGGGATATCTCGGTTCCTTGGGACCCCAAATCAGCCTCGTGAGCTTCTCTAACGTGATGGGCATTTGCAATGGGCATTTATTTACAAGTTGGCTTCTCATTTGGAACTATGCCCGCCTATCTAGAAATAGAAGTAAGTAGACATATGAGGGAACACCCAATGAGAGGGGGAGCCACCGAGGAAGACAGGTAGCCTTCTGATAAATCTGTTTTAAGGCTAATTATTTCTGCATGGCCTCCATTTTGTGTATGTGCAAATTATCAAGCAGCGTTCTGGGACACTGCTTACTTCAGTTTCTCAAAACTATAGAGATGCCCACCACTGTAAATATATTAAGGTGTGTATGTTTGGGGAAAGGGTTTTCTTCTTATAGAATTTATTTTTTATGTGCCTGAATCCTAAACTTTCAATGCAAATTACGCATACTTTAACAATTATAAAATGAAGTCTGCTTACCCATATGGCTACATAACTACATCTGTGTTCATAATTTGTATACATTAATTGGACATGACAATTTTGATTTTTAGAAGTGATTGGTAATAGTTTATTTATATCCCACCTGTATTATTTTTATAAGTAACTCAAGGTGGCAAACATACTTCTTTCTCCATTTTTCTCCACAACCAACAACCCTGTGAGGAGGGTTGGGGTGAGAGAGAGTGACTGGCCCAAGGTCACCCAGCTGGCTTTCATGCCTAAAGGGATGTACTAAAACTCTCAGTCTTCTTGTTTCTAGCCTGGTGCCTTAACCACTAGGCCAAACTAGCGCTCTCTCTCTCCCTCTCCCTCTCTCTCTCTGTCTCTCTCTGTCTCTCTCTCTCTCTCTCTCTGTCTCTCTCTCTCTCTCTCTCTCTGTCTCTCTGTCTATTGGTATAAGTTTAGGTATATACACACAGTTACAACATGATCATAAGCATCTCTCTCTCTGTAGTAGTTATATTTAATCTGTAAAGAATATGGAATGGAAAGATTTTGGGTGTGGTAGTAGAGAGAATAAGGGAAAGAAAAGCAGTTGGAAGGTGTTGAGGGAAAGATGATGTTTAAAAGAGTTAAACACATAACTGGCTGTGGGCACATTTTATTTCACAAGCTCTTTTGCCAACTGCATGTCTTCTTTAGTAGCTTGTGTTGTAAAATGTTAAGTAATTAAGTCAGTCGCGTTATAGTTAAATGTATAATAAAAGACTTGAATAAACAGAGCAGTGCTGACAGGTGTTGCAAAATATTTTTTAGAACAAATAGTTTTTGAAATCTAACAAACGTCTACCTGTTCCCCACAGAAACTTACCCATCTAAAAGCACCCAGTATTCAAAAGCAGTTCAAGCAACTGGTGCATAAACATTGCCTCTGCTTGGTAATTCAGCAAAGCTTGCTTCTCTGTATGAATGGTAAGAAACAACTGCCAACCAAATTCACATAACTCTCCATTTGGGGAGTTTCGGGTGCTTCATGAAAATGATGTTATGCACGTATACCTATGGTAGAAACTCATAATATTTCTTTTGCTGGAATGCTTATGTGCAAGCTCTAGGAAATTACAAAGAATGAGATCAACAAAATGTGGAAGTGACTGTGTATCTGCCTGACTTGTGCTTCTCTTATTATGGAGAGTTACACTTGATCTGTTGCTCAAATGGTTTTTCTTTTCCCACAGTAATTATGTTTCCTTTTTAAAAGGGTATGTCTATTTCATACTCATATTTTCCAGGTGATGGGGTGCATAAAGAGATTAATTCTCTGTATTACATAGAATATTTTAGATTTTTTTAAAAAAATAAAACAAGCGGACTATGATGGCTTTAATTCTTTCAGCTCCTCTCCAGGCCTCAGTGACTAACGGAGACATATATAGGCAAATAGGATTTCTGGTAGTTTATTAGTTTGCATGAAAACCTGCAGTGGAATGCCCCAAAGCCTTGGTGTTGAATCACAAGGGAGTGTGGCGGTTGCAGAACCGAGCTATTATGTTGAGTTGTTAAAGTGGCACCTGTTGTGAATGATGACCTTATTAATGACTGAAGAGAATTTAACATATTCAAGAATTCACAGTGAAAATATACAATAGTAAAGTGAGTTTCTGAAAAGGCAGACTTCATGATATTCTATTTTCTAAATATATTGCATATATATTGGTCGGCATGTCATAGTCCAAGTGGAGTATGGATAACAACTGCGGCTAAGGCAGTCGACAACAACAATTGCACACACACACCCCCCCATGAAACCCACCTTTCTGAAGGTGGCTGATCTATTAGATTTGCAAATCCCTTCTCCCCAGATCATCGGTAGGCAAACTTTTGATAGCTAAGGTTGCTCTTAATACAGGTAGTCCTCGACTTCCGATCACAATTGAGCCCAAAATTTTTGTTGCCAAGTGAGACCTTTGTTAAATGAATTTGGCCCCATTTTACGACTTTCCTTTGCCACAGTTGTTAAGTGAAACACTGCTGTTATTAAGTTAGTAACAGGTTGCTAAGTGGATCTTATGGTTTCCCCATTGACTTTGCTTGTCAGAAGGTCACACAAAGTGATCACACGACTCTCGGGACATTGCAGCCATCTTAAATATGAGTCAGTTGCCAAGCCTCTGAATTTTCATCACATGACCATGGGGATGCCACAATGGTTGTAAGTGTGGAAAATGGTCATAAGTCACTTTTTTCACTTGTGACTTTGAACGGTCACTAAATGAACTGTTGTAAGTGGAGGACTACCTGTACTCTGAGGGGACTGAAGGCTACAATATTTGTGGGACTGCATCATGTGACTGGGTGAGGCTGGTGTTTTAAGAGGAATTTGGGTTGTGTGTGGTTTTTAAACCTCATATGTCTATTTTAGAGTTTACACTACAGGGTTTATCTGTTGCCCAACAAAAAAAATGGTGAAAAGTAATGGCCTGTGTTTTCAGTCGACTTGAAAAGGGGACAGCCATGAATGTGTCTTTAGGACTATAGGCTACCTATCCCTAGACTACAGGTTACCGTATTTTTTGGAGTATAAGACACACCTTTTTACTCCCTAAAAGTGGCTGAAAATTTGGGTGTGTCTTATACTCTGAATGTAGCTTTTTCAAAGCTTTTTTTCCAGCCCTAACTAGGTGCTAACGATCTTCCCAGCTCTTACCTTGCAGGCTTTTTCATTGTTACTCTCTCCGAAGAATGTTTTGCCAGCCCTAAGTCTTTGCAGGTTTTTTTTTCATTGCTCTACTTGCTCCGAATAAGTTTTTTTCTAGCCCTAACCAGGTGCTAACCATCTTCCCAGCTCTTACTGGCTTGCAGGCTCTTTCATTGTTACTCTCTCAGAAGAAGGCTTTTTAAAGTCCTAACCAGGGGATAAAATAATGTGCTGAAGCTACTCCAAATAAGTTTTTTTCTAGCCCTAACCAGGTGCTAACGATCTTCCCAGCTCTTACCGGCTTGCAGGCTCTTTCATTGTTACTCTCTCAGAAGAAGATTTTTTTAAGTCCTAACCAGGGGATAAAATAATGTGCTGAAGCTGACCAGACTAAGGACGCTAGCCAGATGAATACCTGGTAGACAGATTGTTTTCCCCTATTTTCCTCCCCAAAAACTAAGGTGCGTCTTATACTCTGGTGCGTCTTATACTCCGAAAAATACGGTATATTGCAGAGGGGATTAAAATGAATGGCTGACCAATTGACAAATGCGGTTCATTTTAAGTAATTGTAAAGTGTCACAGATTCTTGCAAAAACTTCTAACAAGAGATGCCTACGCGTGGGATTTGTGAGTAGTTCTGGTTGCCACGATTGAAGGCATAATGGAGCTAGAAAAAGTACAGAAGAGGGCCAGCGAAATGATTTGGGAGGGGTTCAGGTTCCATCTTAACAAGAAAATATTGGGAATCTTTAGCCTGTTAGGAAAAAAACAAAGCAATGGATAGTGGATGTGTTCACTGTGTACACGATTGTGCATGGCCTGGAGAAAACGTGTAAGGAGAAGCATTTTCCCCTCAAAGTGATAGGATAAGGGGTCATCGCATAAACTTCGAAGGAGGTATAGAACAGACAAAGTTTTTCACACAGTGTAATCACCTTGTGGAATTTGTTTCAACAAGTCAGTGGTAATGGATACTAACTTGAATTGCTTTAAGGGGGGGTGAGTAGATAAACTAGCAGAGAAGAGAACAAGCAATCTTCAGACTCATGTTATCTTTGCGTTGAAAAGATCATGCCTCTGAACAGCAGTTAAAAGAATACAATGGCAGACGAGGGTTAGGTTTGCATTATTTGTTTGTGAACATCTAAAACCATCCGATTGGTTACTGTGAGAAACCGGCCTTAGATGGGTGTTCCAGCAGGGCTGTTCTTACATTCTTAGTTGTGTGTGTGTTTTCTTAAGTTAAGTCTCCCCAGTGCGGCTGTTCTTGATTTCCTTGTTGTTGCTACTTAATTCTAAACTGGCATTGCTTCTATATGCAGTAATTAAATCAGTACAGAGTCAGCTATTTGCCTTTTTAAATTATTATGCTGCAATTTCAGTTTGAATTAGCGTTCATGGGATTCTTTGATCATCTTCATTGAAGCACTGATGAGACCCAGATTTCCTTACCTACAACGTGGCATCTTCAATATGTCAGTGAGGTGCTTAGGCTAAGGAGAATGGTGGTCATAAAATATGAAACGGGGGGGGGAGGGGGCTTCAACTTCTTCCTCTCCCCAGACCCATGTTTGGTCTCTTCAGTTTATCAGAAATTGGCATCTTCTACGAACAAAGCTAAGCAGATGGGCACATATGTAAATGAGAGAAAGAGACTGATGATTAAGGCTTTAAGGAACATGAAAGTTTGGCTCTGAATTGGCAAAATATGGTTAGAAGGGAAAGAGTGGAGACAGAGCAGAGAAAATTTATTCTGGAGTCAGGGCTGGGGGAAAGAACAGAAAGCTGGAGACAGAAAAAGGTGAGACGAGAAAGGCGGGGAGAGCGATGTGGTGAGGAACGAACACGTACACGGAGGTTAGTACATGCTCATTCTCTTCTGACTTCTTCTTTCCCTGGCTGAGCTCCCATCGCTCCAAGGCCTTTGTCTGAGAGATTGCGAAGGATACATTTGGAGATGTGTGCTGGAGGAACAACAGTTGTATTTCTGGTTACTGTTGCCTGTTGGCATATAATGATGATAAGAGACAAGTATTTTGAAACATTATGTGCTGTACTGGCAGGCACCCTCTCTCCCCCACCCCCACCCTGCCTGGTAACCTCTCATTGCCAGAGTCAATCAGTATTATAGGATTTAAGATTTGAAGTTGTAACAGTTCCCCCCATCAGTAGGACATGCAACCAGAATCTGGAATACAGATTAGATGGATTGGATCGTATAACTAATGAAAGGGAGCTGTTAACCGTTTACCTGATTTCTTCAGACGCTTCAGATTTTAATTTTTTCCCCTCCAGTGAGAATGTCCTTATTTAAATGTTCTATATGGAAATAGTTGTACCTCTAATACAGGGGTGTCAAACTCAAGGCCCGGGGGCCGAATCCGGCCGACAGGGTGCTTAGATCTGGCCCGCGGGGCTGCCCTGTAAATAGCGAAGGACCGTCCCGCGGTGCCTCTGCCAGAGAAAACAGAGCTTAGAGGGGCCACAGGCAGAGGGCTGCAGGAGGCCGTCACTGCCGATAA
Source organism: Diadophis punctatus similis (assembly GCA_023053685.1). NCBI lineage: Eukaryota > Metazoa > Chordata > Lepidosauria > Squamata > Dipsadidae > Diadophis > Diadophis punctatus. The sequence continues at coordinate 18,008,790 of JALIGW010000001.1, read as the reverse complement.
TGGGGCCCAGGAGGTCTGCACGCCCCCCCCCCCCGGGCTCCGTTTTCACTGGCATAGGGCTGCAGAAAGCTGTCCCGTCTGAAAACGAAGCTCGGAACCTGTTTTCACTGGCAGAGTGCTCGGACCACCACAGGTGCCCCCAACATGAGTGATGTCAGGCTGGCCATGCCCCCCGAGGTCAAACACAACTCTGATGTGGCCTTAAATGAAATCGAATTTGATATCCCTGCTCTAATAGTTTCAACCATATAATAAAATTCTAAGCATGTTTACTCAGAAGTACTATATTTTTTGGAGTATAAGACGCATCTTAGTTTTTGGGGAGGAAAATAAGGGGGGGGGGATTCTGCCTACTAGCCTGGTCAGCTTCAGCACATTAGTTCGCTCATTGTTTTTGAGGTTGGGGCTGGAGGGGAGTCAGCTTCAGCACATTAGTTCACTCGCTGGTTTTGAGGTTGAGGCTGGTGGGGAGTCAGCTTCAGCACATTAGTTCACTCGCTGGTTTTGAGGTTGGGGCTGGTTGGGGCTGTGCTTCTAAAGCACAGCTGATCGTCGGAGGGAGCAGCAATTAGAAAAGCAGGCAAAGCATGGAAGATCCTGTGTTGGGGCTGAAAAACAGCTTCAAAAGCACAGCTGATGGAGGGAGCTCCAGTGACTAAAGCAGGCAAAGCGCAGAAGGGGTAAGAGAAGGCAGCAGCTGTTCCGGGTAGCCATTTTGGGCACCGCGTGTCAAGCGTTTGGAGGCTGAAAACACAACACAGAGCCCAAAAACACAAACCATTGTCGGTGGCAATCTCTGCAGCCAGGAAGAGGACGTGTGGAGACTGAAGGGTAGGGGTGGGCGGGGCTACATTCAGAGTATAAGACGTACCCAAATTTTCAGCCTCTTTTAGGAGGGAAAAAAGTGCGTCTTATACTCCAAAAAATACAGTAAGTCTCCTTGAGTTCAATGACATTTTATAAGTGGTACCATTCGCAGTCATTTGGATAGATAGACTGCAGATACGGTATATTTGGGAGAAATGGAATGTATGTATTCATATATAGAATGTGTATATTGAAGATTTCTACTTAAGTTCAGAAAATCAACATTTTAGTGCTACTGAATCTTTACTGATATAGTGCTCCTTACAATGAACTAATAATTAAGGCCACTAATATATTAAAAGACAGATATCAGGAGAGAATGTCTTGCATAAGACTGTGTATAAGATTGGAATTTGAGTCTGCATTTCACTTACTTTATTCCAGGGAACAAGCAAACCCCAAACTGGTAAATATCAGCGGTCATAAATAGATGTATGACTGATAAATCATGGTGGTGATATGGGTAATTTACTACATTGCTCTACAAACACTAATAAGAGATACTGTCATAATAGATATTTGCATGCAGAGGAAACTAATATTTTGTATGCAGGGTGGTCATCAGCACTGTTTCTTTGGACTCACTGGTAATGAATGATTCATCAGAGTTTAGAGGAATTATCTTGGTTGCTTTTTGCTTTTGTTAGCCTCTCTTTAAGACAGCATCTGGCTGCACTGGGATGATCTCAAAAAGCTAAGCAGGGTCAGGTTTGTTAGGATTTCATTCATTGGAAGGCTACTAGGAAATTCCACAGCTTTTGGCTAGACTAGGAAAGTGAAAAAAATTACAGCTAGCAAACTCCTTCTGTATGGTTGCCAAAGAAACTACATAGGGATGCTCATGACATCAGTAAAAGTCAAACTTGATTGTAGCTTCCTTTAGAAATTATTAAGTTCCCTGATACTGAGGGAGATAATTGCTCACCAACTAGCCTAGCAGACCTTCAGGATCTCCGGAAGTAAAAGGCATTTCCTGTCATTTGTAACCTGCTATCATAACAAGGGGGAAAATTAGCCGGCCCCAACAGACAGAGAAAACGGGGTCTGGATAAGAACTTGGCAAAAGTGGGAAAGCTTAGTTTACAGCCAGACCTGGACCATAGTTCACAATTCCTCTAATAAGTCTGGCTTCAGACTTTTAAAGAAGAATCCAGCTTCAAGCATAATACCAACATTTTCTGGCACAGTAAGCTGCTTGTTCCTTTAGCTGTTCCAGTTTGCAATGAGAGCCAAACAGGAGCAATTAAACAGTGCTTCAGCACATTGCTTGTTATTGGTAAACCAGATTGTCTAGCAATCCCAATAGCTCTTTTTTACATGAATATGACTAATATTTGTCTCAGTGGCTGTGGCCATATACCACAATAGATAGATTCATACTTTGTGCAAAGCCAGATCAGTTTAGGGGTCAGTACAATATACAATGATCCACAAAATGTGTAGAATCGTAAGAATTGAAAAGGATCTTAGAGGTCATCTACTCCAGCCCCTGCTCCATGCAAGTGCCCCTAGGATATCCATCCCCTGTAGCAGCGTGTTCTACTGGCTGACAACTCATATAATCAGGAAGATTCTCCTGACATCTAACTTAAACCTATGGCCTTATAGTTTAAGCTATTAATTTTGATTCTTCCTTCTAGAGCAGAGGTCCCCAAACTTGGCAACTTTAAGACTTGTGGACTTCAACTCCCAGAATTGAAGTCCACAAGTCTTAAAGTTGCCAAGTTTGAAGACCTCTGTTCTAGAGCAACAGAGTATAAGTCCATTCTTCTTCAATGTAACAGCCCTTCAAATATTTTAAAGCATTCTGTTCTATCTTCTCTCAGTCGTCTCTTTAGCTTTAGGTAAAACGTACCCAGTTCTTTTTATCATCCATGCTAGGACTTAATTTTCAGACTGGTCACTATCTTTATACTGCCCTTTTCGAATCCTGGTGTTATCCAGGATTGAACACATTACTCCGAAGTCTGACTGAAGATTGGAAAAATGACTTCTTATGACCTGGACTATTCTGTTACTGTTAATGTACTTGAAGATAGCCTTTGTCTTTTCAGCAGTTATATCACACTGCTGGATAAGATTTAATTTGTAGTTAACAAGGACACCCAGACCCTTTTCACATGTCATACTGTCACCCCAGGCCTCCTCCATCCAATGCTGTGCCTTTCAGTCTTAATGCAGAATGTTATGCATTATACTGTTAATATTTATTTACATCCCACCTTTATTATTTTTACAATAACGCAAAGAAGCGAACATATCCAACATACCTTCCTCCCAGTGGTGAAATCCAATTTTTTTTACTACCGGTTCGGTGGGCGTGGCTTGGTGGGCGTGGTGTGGCTTGATGGATGTGGCAGGGGAAGGATATTGCAAAATCTCTATTCCCACCACACTCTGGGGCAGCCAGAGGTGGTATTTGCCGGTTCTCCAAACTGCTCAAAATTTCCACTACTGGTTCTCCAGAACCTGCTGGATTTCACCCCTGCTTCCTCCCCACAATAAAGACCCTGTGAGGTGAGCTGGGCTGAGAGAGAGTGGCTGGCCCAAAGTCACCCAGCTACCTATCATGAACTCATGATCTCCCACTTTCTAGCCTAGTGCCTTAGCAACTAGACCAAATTGGCTCTCATTTTAACATAATAAATTTAACTTAATAATTTCAGCCCACTGGTCAAACCTGGTAAGCCACCTGAGAGCCTTGCTCATACATGAACACTGCCAATTTCATCTCTTTACGGTTTGGCCGTAAAATGCGAGTTTCTGGAATAGGCAGAACAAACAGTTTGTATAGATATATGCAGGTATGTAAGCAAATAGATAAATAATATTGCAATCAGCAGCTTAGGGCTCAGTCCTGGATTTGAAAAGGCTGAAGATTTGAATATATCCAAATGTCTTTTAGATGAGATTGAAAGTGCTGAGATTGATGTTGAAAATCCAGCACATGGATAATCACCTGAATTTCTATTGAAAGCAGCAAAACTTAACTGCAGCGGATAGCACCCTTGGGCAGGAATTGTAATGACACTGCAGCTGTCAGTAATAGAACCCTATTTGAAATGGCTTTCTTTCTCTTCATAAAGGATCTAATGACTGACTTAGTTTGGAGTGGGAGGGAAATGCTTTGGTATGTGGCCAAGTACCTTGTGCGGCATTTATCGGTGCCTGTTGATTGGTTGCCAGCTAAAATTCATAGGTGCTGGATTGTCTCTTGCATGCAGGCCGTGATAACTAACGCTTGCTTGTTGGCAGTCCAGGGAGCAAAGGCGGAGAGACCTGCTTCCTATGTAGGTAGTGCAGGATTTAACAGCCAGTGAATTTTAGCTTGCAAATCAGCCTCACCAAGGTTCAGTCTCTTATAGTTCTGAGGAAAATTTGTAACCAGCATCTCTTCAAGGTTTGGAAATAAGAGGCTGCTTTTTCCATAAATGGAGTAGGAATTTTTCGGCTCTTGTAGATTTCTGTTCTTCTCTAAAGTGTACTGGGCTTTCTAACACAGGAAGATGGTGGTATCAAGAACGTTAGAAGATCTCAAAGTGTTGTAGCAGAGTTTTATTTTTACTGTTGATTCCTGGTGAATACAGGTTTAAAATGGATTTAGACATGCTTGCATGCACACAGAAGTCTATGATTATTATTATTATTTTGCTCCTTTCAGGTTTGCATATCTTTGCCATTGACTTATAGTAGTGCTTTGTGTGGATTCCACTGGTGTACAAAAGGAATCTGCAAACAAAAAATACCAACATTTGGTGTTTGTTTAATTTCTTTCATAAATGAAGTCATCCCATATGTATTGTGCAAGTATGAAAAATAACGAAGTAAACTAAGGCCTGTTGTGTGAATACGTCATTAAGTAAACAAAATTGAGTTGAGCTAATCCTGCCATGTGTAAATGTCCTGAATTTTGACTTTTCTCCTCATGATGAAGTTCTCACTCTACAGATTTTAGAGGTATACACAACATGCCCATCTCAGAAGAATTGCCTGAAAACTTCCATAGAAAAATAATGGATGCCTATCAGTTTGGAAAAGATTACTGAACCATTTCTAAAAACCTGAGCCTCCGTTAGTCCACAATCAAAGATACTGCCTTGAATTGGAGGAAATTTGGGACAATAGCAATAGCACTTAGACTTATATACCGCTTTACAATGCTTTGCAGACCTCTCTAAGAGGTTTTACAGAGTCAGCCTATTGCCCCCAACAATCTGGGTCCTCATTTTACCCACCTCAGAAGGATGGAAGGCTGAGTCAACCTTGAGCCTGGTGGGATTTGAACTGCCAAATTACAGTCAGCCGGCAGTCAGCAGAAGTAGCCTGAAGTACTGCACTCTAACCACTGCGCCACCGACGCTCATAGTAGTAGTGAATCTTCCCTAGAATGTCCATCTTATCTGTATCACTCCAAAGTCACAGTATAGAATTATCCAGGAGGTCACAAAGAAACTCAGAACAGGAACTGGAGCAGGACACTAGGAACTGTTGGCTTCTTTTGTCTCGTCATATCTCCAACATCAGAAAAACTTTAGGGAAATATTGAATGCACGGAAGAAGCCATGCCTCAGAAAGAACACTGATGCTTCTCTCTGGATTGTCAGAATGTACCTTTATGGCCTTTCAGAGGTGTAAATCGCAAGTGGACCATTTGGGGCTCTGTAGGTGTCATATCTAATGGAAAGAAAACATTGTACTCCATAATTAAGTTGTAAAACATGAAGGTGGTAGTGTCATGCTTGAAAATACTTTGTTTCCTTGGAAAGTGGACAACTTGCTATCATGTATGAATTCTGCCTTGTATCCGGTGAATATTCAGTGAGGTGCAAGACAAGTGATCACAAACATGCAAGCAAGTCTACAACAGACTGGATGAAGAAGAGATCCATTGTTCTGGAATGGCCAAATCAAAGTCTATACTGGCCCTATAGCAAGTTTTGGCAAGATCTGAAAGGAGAAGTTCATGTTAAAAAAACCCAACAACTTGAAGGCACCACATGAAAAACTAACCAAGTACGAAGCCATAATCAAAGATATGCAAAACTTTAATAAATCCAAAGAATCTAGTACTGTTTTATGGAACTTGGTGTCTTCTCAGTGTGTGCATTTTCTGAAAAATACTACATCATTTGAGGTTGTATAAAGGTTGCTTGAGCACTTTATTTAAGCAGTGTTTATCCAGTAAATGGATATACATTTAAATTGATGGAGTAAATTTTGCCTATTTTCTTGCTGATTAAATCGTATTATAAACTAGCTTTTAAAAAAATCAGTTCATCCTATAAAATCTCTGCATGCTTCAGAACTTCATGTTTGTGATTGCACAGCTTTTTAAAAACTACAAGTAAATGTTTCATTAGTTTATATCCAGGGTCACTTCAGTGGATTTAATAAAATGTAAAGGGTTTCATAGTACAATGCAATTAATGGCAGGAGCGGAGGGAATAGTTAGTACCCCAGTAGATTTTGTAAATCACATTTTAAATGCTGATGCATATTGAACATGTTTGGATAGCTACTGGAAATAAAAGAAAATCTGTAATAAACACTTGTATATTCTGCCTCCTGATATAAACTGAAAGCTATTTAGAAGTCCAGTAATATGGTTGGCAGGATTGGTGCTTAGGATTATTTTGATGCATTCATTAATCTCATTTCTCTTTCATCTCCAAACCATAGGTGTGCTACTGTATGGCTGTTGCCCTGAAGGCAATTTTTGTACAGCTAATATACTTGTATTATAATCATGTCAAGTGCTTTTTATGTCTGTGTATATGTTTAAATCAAATGAAGTTATGGCCCTCACATTTTTTGGGGCAGTCTTTCCCAAACGGGCATTCTCAGTCAACCCTCTTCCATGCCCAGTATGCCTCCAATGGATTGGAATGGTCAGTATTTATATCAGGGAATCTGGAGGGTGCTAGTCTGGTCAAGGTTATACTAGTGGAAAAGAGATAAGAAAACAAGCAAATAAAGTGATATTACTTTTCAGTGTTTTTTGGCCTCTTAACTCCATGTATTTTTTAAAAAATATTGAGAGCAGAGAACTCAAAATATTACATATTTGTGAGTACAGCTTTTGAGAAGACTAAGCAAATTAAAGCTACAAAGAAAGGCAAGGTGTTTGCAGTAAGTGATAGAATAGGGAAAACTGAAGCCATTTTTGCCTTTGGTTAGGTGTCTTCACTTCACTAATGCCCAGTTTTAGTTCATAAATGGACAGTGACATCACCAGCCAGGCATCCGCTGTAATTTATTCTGTGATGTGCTATTATAACCATTTCAGTGAATTATTATCCTCCCTTCTGCGCTTACAAATTAAAAAGTGATCAACTTCTGAGACCATGTATAGAGTTTTGGTATATTGTGTTGCATGATAGTAAAGAATGTGACACTAGGACACACTTTAGAAGAATGAGGACTTTAACCTTAAAAAAAAAGCTGTAGAAGATTCTTATAATTTTTCTGATGTCAGATGAAGAAGGGTTGGATTCTTGAGAGGGCAGATTTGTTATATCTGATGTGGCTTGTTGCCCCATTTCCATCATACAGATGCAGAATATTGCAACATAAGCAGAGCGCTTTACTAATTGAGAGCCAATTTAGTGTAAAGGTAAAGTGCTCAAGCAGAAGATTGTGAGTTCTCCTTTGGGCCTGGAAGCTGGCCAGTCTCAGATTGATCTTTCTCACAGAGTTGTTGCTGTGGGAAAAAAAATAGGGAGCATATTGCTTGAGTTGTACAAATGGAGGTGGAATATAAATCTAATAATTTAAAATTAAAAAATGTATGCAGTCATACACATTTTAACCAGTTACTTAGATGATGAAAATTAAATATATTTGCATAAAAATATATTTTGAAACAAGTCTGTCTAATCAGTCTGCCCACTTAAAATCTGAGGTACTTTTGTTCCATTGTTCCCGACCAATAGCTTTTAAATTAAGTACCGTATTTTTCGGAGTATAAGACGCACCGGAGTATAAGACGCATCTTAGTTTTTGGGGAGGAAAATAGGGGAAAACAATCTGCCTACCAGGTATTCATCTGGCTAGCATCCTTAGTCTGGTCAGCTTCAGCACATTATTTTATCCCCTGGTTAGGACTTAAAAAAACCCTTCTTCTGAGAGAGTAACAATGAAAGAGCATGCAAGCCAGTAAGAGCTGGGAAGATCGTTAGCACCTGGCTAGAAAAAAACTTACTCGGAGCAAGTAGAGCAATGAAAAAAAAATTCTGCAAAAACTTAGGGCTGGAAAAACATTCTTTGGAGAGAGTAACAATGAAAAAGCCTGCAAGGTAAGAGCTGGGAAGATCTATTAGCACCTGGTTAGGGCTGGAAAAAAAAAAGCTACATTTGAAGTATAAGACGCACCCAAATTTTCAGCCACTTTTAGGGAGGAAAAAGGTGCGTCTTATACTCCGAAAAATACGGTAATCTAAAGATAAATTAAACATTTGGGGTATAAAATATATAAATAAATATAGGTAAATAATCCTTCATTTCGATATGCTACAGAATTGTATTTGGTCTACAATTTTTATTCTTGTGACTAGAAAAACTTCACTGGAAGAAGAAGAAACCATGTTTTCTCTATTAATGAATTTATCATTAGATAAAGAAACGAAAGAGCTAAATTTTCTTTTTCAGCCCTGTTGCTTTTGTTGCATTAAGATGTGTTTTTTTGTTACTGTTCCTTCTATTCAGCTCAGCTGAGTACTGACATCAAGCCTTAGGGTTAGGGTGGAGGATGCAGTCAAGTTGTACAAATTATTTATAGCTCTGGAAAAAGTGCAGATTTCTGGGTTTTTTGCTGTTAATAATGGCAAAATGAAATATACAAGTTAGTTGTCTCCAATCAGCCCATTAAAGCCAGCTGCAGTCTTGTAAATACAAGTATAAAACATGGAGAGATGTACTGTAGATGTGCTAAATATATAGATGAGCTGCCTATATTCTCCATTGGGGGTTGAAGCCAGCATTCAGTGAGGGTTGTCCACAGCCAATCACATTAAGGTCTGAGTCTGTCAATCAAAACTGAGCCTCTGTCCTCCTTCCTGGATATTGGCCCAGTTTAGACTCAGACCTTCACAAAGGCTAGACGTGGAATTATTTCTCTCTAACTGCTGGCTTCAAACTGTAAGTTTTTCAAAAAAAAAAAAAAAAAAAAAAAAGAAAGGAGAAATAAAATTAAAATAATAGGATTAGGAGCGCTGGAGGGATCTTTTAAACAGTCCCTGAACCTCCAAATTGGAATTTCTCGGCCAAGCGGCTCAGCGGCGCGGCTCCAAGTTCCACGCCAAGCCGCCAATTTAAATTTGCCGTTTTTCCCGCTCTTAGCTTTTTCGGCCCGGTCGCCATTTTGGAATGCCGCGTCATCGAGCGGCGCGCGCAGGACTCACTAAATTTTGCTGAGGCACGATGGCGGACGCAGCTAAGGCCTCCGCGAAGACGAAGAAGAGCCAGAAGGCCCAGAAAGGGCCCGATTCTGGGGAGGAAATCACACTGGCCCCGGCTGAAACAAATCAGCCTAAATCAGCCCCCACTTCCAAAGCTACCGAGAGGGACGAGCGGAGGCGCGATCGGGCGCTACAGCGACTAGTAGATAAGGCTGTTCCACAGGGGGATACCATGGCTCCTCCTCAGCACCAGGTAGTCGTCCAGGCCCAAGTTCACAACCTGGATGTTCCTGCCCCGGGCTTACTGGACCCCAATGTCTGGGGGGAAGGGGGCCTGGTTTCCTCGGCCCAAAGAAATCCCCAGGAGGTTGCTGCAGCCTTTGGCCCTGATTGCCCAGTGGCTTCTGCCCCTATTTTGGACTGGGCTCAAGCAGCTAGGCCTCCTGCTAGTGTGGCCTCTAGTTCCTTGCCTTCCCAAGCGGGCCCTTCACAGCAACCTGAACAGCCAAGCTGGCAAATGGTAATGGCAGCTACTGTACAACAGTGCTTAGCTGGTTTCCAGCAAATGCAGGCTTCTTTCCAGCCTATTCCTTCTAGGCCAGCTAGTCAAGCACAGTCCCAACCACTCAGTGGGGCAGCTATGGCTGAGGATTCCTCTGATGTCTCAAGTGAAGACATTAGACCTGCAACATTAGAAGAGGGCGAGTGTGATCCCACAGCGTTGTCAGAGGATGAAGGCCTCGCCCCCGAACAACCCACTTCAGTGGGCCTGTTCCCACCTGCCTTATTTAAGTCATTACTACATAAGGCCAGGAATGTAGCTGGCCTGCCTTGTGCTCCAGTAATAGCAGAGGCTGCAACTTCTTCAACCAAGGTCCCGGTATTTGAGGAACAGGTGGCAGAGCTGGATGTTATCCCGGCCCCCAAAATATTTCTAGACAACGTTCAGCGGCAGTTTGTGGCTCCAACCTCGGGACCGATGCCATCCGCGCAGGACAAGAGGTTTTTCAATACGGCGGCTGAACTGACGGCTCTACTGTCCCCTCCATCAGTGGATGTTCCGGTAGCTGCACTCCACTCCCCAAATCCCATTCCGGGAGAAGCGGAGGAACTCCTGAAACCGGATGATCGACGACTGGAGCAACTTCTTCTCAAGTCCCACCAGGCCTCAGCATGGGCAGTCCGTGCCTCTTCTTCGGCATCCTTCTTTGCCAGATCATCCTTGTTGTGGTTGCTCCAATTGCAGGAGCTGATTCCTTCATCGGAACTTCGTATTCACCAGGACCTCAACAAGGTCATCGCGGCGACGCAGTTCACTGCTGACGCTACTCTCAGAGCAGCACGTTTTTCTTCAAAATCCATCGCTGCTTCCACTGCTGGCCGCAGAGTGAACTGGCTTAAGAACTGGACCGCGGATGCACGCCAAAAGTGGCGTTTGGCATCCAAACCTATTGCGGGACAATCCCTCTTTGGGGAAGTGCTAGATCCACTACTTGTGGAATCAAAAGATCGTAGGAAGGTTCTCCCCACCTATAACAAAAAAGGGTCTTTTTGTCATAACCCCTATCCTAGGCGGCCCTTTCGATCAGCTGACCAGGGTTCCAGTCAGCCCCGAACCCCAGGTCAGTATGGCCAGAGGTCCTTTTATCAGGATCGATCAGCCAGGGGCAGACCATACAAGCGCCCCTACAGGGGTTGGGGGAACAAATTCTCCAGACGCTCCAAGTGAGACTTCCCAAGACCTCCCAATTGGAGGTAGACTAACCAGGTTTGCTGATACCTGGGATGAGACCACCCAGGACGTTTGGGTCAGGCAGACCATACGTTATGGTCTATCGTTAGAATTTTGGTCCAACCCCTCTCCAGGTTTTATTCCCTGCCCAATTTCGGGGGTCCCTGAAAAGCGACGGCTCATGGATCTAGCCATTCGCCACCTGCTAGAGATTAGGGCCATAGAACCAGTACCTAGAGAACAAAGAGGTTCAGGGGTGTATTCCATTCTGTTTCTGGTGCCCAAACCTTCAGGTGACTGGCGTCCCATTTTGGATCTAAAAAGGTTGAACCAATTTGTTAAATATCGTAAATTTAAGATGCAGTCCCTCCGGTCCATCCTGAGAGGTATCCATAGAGCTGACTATCTAGTCTCCCTCGATCTTTCCGAGGCATACCTGCATATTCCTATAGCTCCTACAGATAGGCAGTTCCTCCGGTTTTCCTTTGCTGGCCGACATTTCCAATATAGGGCTCTCCCCTTTGGTCTCTCCTCGGCCCCACGGGTTTTTACAAAAATCTTGGCGGCCCTGGAGGCCCACTTGCGGTCTTTGGGGGTTAGGGTCCAGTGTTATCTGGACGATATTCTGCTGCAGGCCTCCTCGGAGTCCTTGGCGGAACGTCACCTCCGGATAGTACTCAACGTACTAGACCGTCATGGCTTCTCGGTAAACTACCGCAAGAGCTGCTTGGTTCCCAGTACCTCTATTCTACATTTGGGATCAGTCATCGATTCCCTCCTATGTAAGGTCTTCCTCTCCCCGGAACGACAGGACAGCATCAGGGTTATCGTAAACAATATTGCCCGCTGTCCATCGGTTTCCCTGGCCCTGTTGGCCACTCTCCTAGGGAAAATGATTTCCTCCATTGACATTGTACCCTGGGCAAGACTACATTCCCGTAGGTTGCAGTGGTTCTTACTCCCTCTCATTCCCCCAGGTCAACCTCCTCCTGCTGTGTGGGTTCGTTTACCCTCACAAGTACGACAATCCCTGGATTGGTGGCTTTCCCCATCGCTAGAGGAAGGTTCTTCCTTCCTACTACCCGACAGGATAACTGTAACAACGGATGCCAGCCTCTATGGCTGGGGTGCACATGTCCAGGGCCAACTGGCCCAGGGAACATGGTCCAGGGCTGAATCAGAAAGCCCTATAAACTTACTAGAACTCCGCACTATCCGTTTAGCGTTGAAACGTTTCAGGTCTCAGATAGAAGGTTCTGATGTGTTGGTTCTTACAGATAATGTTACCGCCAAAGCTCATGTTAATAGACAAGGGGGAATACGCTCAGCGGCCCTGTTAGAAGAGGCCTTGTTGCTGGGTCTCTGGGCAGAAAAACACCTAAATTCTATTTCAGCAGAGTATATCTCAGGGGAAGCAAATAAACAGGCGGATTGGCTCAGCCGTACTGAGTTAGATCAGACTGAATGGCAACTACATCCAGAGGTGTTTCAGGTTATTGTTCATAAATTTGGTGTTCCGTTAATTGATCTGTTTGCCACTCCACAGAATGCACAACTGGGCCGGTTCTACTCTCGTTTCCCGACGGAAGGTGCAGAAGCTGTCGACGCCCTGCGTTCGCCTTGGCCCCAGGGACTTCTGTATGCCTTCCCTCCACTTCCTCTGTTATCCAGGGTCATCCAGAAAGTTCTAAAACACTCAGCAGAAGTCATTCTGATCGCCCCTCACTGGCCGCGCAGAGTCTGGTTCGGGGATCTCCTGCTCCTTTCCTGCGGCCGTCCGTGGCGGCTGCCTCCCCTTCCGGACTTGCTCCGACAGGGGGAGGTAGTTTACCCGGACCCCCAATGGCTCCGTTTGACCGCATGGCGGTTGAGCGGGAGGTCCTAAGACGACAGCACTATGACCTCGATACCATCGAGGTCATTCTGGCTTCCAGGAGACCCTCTACCAACAGGGTGTATCAGAACACCTGGAGGGCTTTCTGTGACTGGTGTAGACTAGAGGGTATTTCACCCCTTTATGTGCCCATTCCACTCCTTCTATGATTCCTCAAGAAGGGGCTTAATTTGGGGCTCGCCCCCAACACCCTTCGCCGCCAATTGGCCGCTCTCTCTACCATCCTCTCTTGCCCAAATTGTCCCTCTCTGGCTCAGGTGCCCACGGTACATAGGTTCCTTAAAGGAGCCTCCAACATCTGCCCGCCGGTCATACATCGGTTTCCCACTTGGGACCTACCTCTGGTTCTGGAAACCTTGACAGGTCCTCCCTTTGAACCACTAAGAGAGGCATCTCTTAGTTTTCTGTCATACAAGGTAGCCTTTCTGGTGGCCATAACTTCGGCTAGGCGTATTTCCGAACTTTCAGCCCTTTCCACTCGGCAGGACCTTTGTCTTTTTCATCCGGACAGAGTTATCCTCCGTCTGGACCCATCCTTCCTCCCCAAAGTTAACTCCCTGTTCCATCGTTCCCAGGAACTTGTTCTCCCTACCTTCTGCGCTCATCCCCGACATCCCAGGGAACGCCTTTGGCATACCCTGGATGTCAGGCGAGCCTTGAAGGTTTATATTGACCGGACCTCAGCCTTCCGAAAGTCGGAGGCCCTGTTCGTTGCCTTCCGGCCCAGGTCCTTGGGTCTTAAGGTCTCGTCCGCTACCATCGGACGGTGGATCAGAGCCACAATTGCCAAGGCCTATGACATAGCAGGGAAACCGGTTCCCGGGGCCATCACGGCCCATTCCACCCGTAGCGCAGCAACTTCCGCTGCTTGGAAAACTCAGGCATCTCTGGAGGAAGTGTGTAGGGCGGCTACATGGGTATCCCCTACTCAATTCATTCGGCACTACAAGGTAGATTCATATGCCTCGGCAGAGGCGGCCTTTGGCAGACGGGTTCTTCAACAGGTGGTTACGCCTCTGTCCTAATTGACACTATAGTAAGGTGGTTAAGCATCTACCCTCCCTAGGGACTGACAGCTTTGGTATGTCCCTCACTGAATGCTGGCTTCAACCCCCAATGGAGAATGGGCGTTACTTACCTGTGATACGCCCTTTCTCGTTGGTTGAAGCCAGCATTCAGCCCCGTCCCTGTATCTGTTGCTTTTGTTCAGTATCTGTTTCTTGTTACTATTTTTCGAGTCAATTTAATAAACCAAGTTCTTGTTTTGCACACACGGCGGTCTGTGGTTCCTTCCATTTCCCTTTTTGGCTGCTATGAGAGTAATCTGTACGCTAACACGGTTTTTTCCACGTCAAGTCTGTCTTCCAGCTTCGTCTAAACTGGCCAATATCCAGGAAGGAGGACAGAGGCTCAGTTTTGATTGACAGACTCAGACCTTAATGTGATTGGCTGTGGACAACCCTCACTGAATGCTGGCTTCAACCAACGAGAAAGGGCGTATCACAGGTAAGTAACGCCCATTTTCACACTAAAGTTGTTGGGCCCTTCTCTGGTAGCCACTTTGCAAGATCTATCATGCTGTTTTGAGTAAGCACACTCTTTCAAATTCGAATTTGAAGAGTTTTTTCCTCAAATCCTTAGTCATTTGTTCAGATGAAGTAATTTGCTTAAACTAGGAAATAATATATCGGGGAGGTCACAGCCCAGGAAGTTCTGCAAATGGGTGTAGTCTGTGACATGACATTTCTTGTTCTGTGGTCAGATAATATGTTTAGTAAAGCCCCATTGGAAGTGGGGTAAAATCTGACATTGGAATGGCATTTCTGATTGATTAGATGAGGTGCTTCCTAAAATATAAAGGATAAGATGCCTGTAAATGTGAAGCCTTTAAATAGGAAGGTCTACATCTCTCCTTGCCAACTTTTTTTTTCTTACTTGGAGAAGTGTTAAGTGGGATTACAAACAAAAAAATGGGAAAATATCCTTGTGAACTACCAGCCAATTAAAAGTGCAATTTTAAAAAATGATTTACATTCCTGCCACTTTTAGATTTGCAAAGATTTTTCCCTTAAATAATTTAATGGTGTTATTTGCAGTAAATTTTGTATTGTTTTTGCTTTGTGGAAAGGGTCAGAAGAGGTCTAGCCAACTCTTTCTGACAATTTTTGTAGACTGGAATGAACACTTGTCTTGAAATTGAGATTTGGGTTGCATATGTAAGATAGTGCTCTACGTTAAGAGTGGAACCTCAATGAGGTTCTTCGCCCCATGTAATCTATAGTCTACTATTTGGGCCAGACTTTTTTTAATTAAAAAATAAATCTTCCCAGATCATTTGAAATCAAGGTCTTGCAAATTTGTTCCTGAAAGTGTTTTCCTGATTTCCTCCCTCCATACTTCATTAACTTACTTAGTCACTTGTTAGTTGTGATCTCCCGTTAACTCCTTGGTCCCACATATGAAACAGTCATGTGTTGAATCAGATCTGTGGTTTGTCTATCCTGATTGGCAGCAGCTCTTCATTGGCTTTTCCCAGCATTTCTATCTGAGGTTCTTTCATGTGAAAATGCGTAAAGGGCATAGTTGTTTTGTTAGTTGCTACATATTCATTTTAGATTGAGCGTCTGGTTTAGACATGCACTTGCAGTTTGCTCATCTTTTCTTGACCTTCCTTTAGATCTTTCCTTGGGTTTTTTTGACTAGCTGCTTAAGATTCTGTTTGCTTCATAATTTGCATACTAAATGGTCTATTTAAGTTGCCTGCTGCTGTTCCCATAACGAGAAAAAGAGATGTTGGTGAATGGTGATGGTTGGTCAAAAAGAAATGATTCATATGCACACATACATTATATTTATAATATATGTGCATATAAACATATATACATGCCGGTATATATCAGGGGAGATGGTTAGTACTCATGTACACAATTTAACTATGATATGGAAATATTCATAGCAGTTTCTTCTGATTCTTGGTAATTGATATCCAGATTTATTTTGGTAATACATTGTTTTATCCATAGTTTTAATTAACTTGTAGAAAATTAATAAGCACTCCAGATCTTCCATTGTAAACCCATCTGTATTTATTTTAACTTTGTACTTCCTGTTTTAGGCGCTCTTACCGCATAATTGACAGATTTGCTTCAGAGGTGTTTTGGTTTTTTGGAGTTTTCCATATACAGGCTTACTTTGCCTTATCCTACCGATCATTTTCATCCAAGAATTTGCTTTATGTGGGGAAAAAAATGTTATGCTATTTGTGCCAACATAGTCAATTTGCCCTGAAGGTCTGGAAACATTTAGGACTTCTTCCTGCCAAAACTGCTTGAACATTTTCCCGCCAAACTCTTTTTCTGCCCTCACTCAAGGATTTATTGTCATGTCATTCACTTATTCTAATTGTGCATTCTGTCTCCCTCTTACTTCCATACTTGCAAAACTTACTGTGGGATCAAAATGGCAATCAAAGTCTTGTACAGTACCTTTACTTTAAACAAAAAGAGAAAGCACCTCTCAGTAATAAAATTGTGTTGAAGCTTTTAATCTGGGTGAATTTACTATGTGCAGATTAATGAAAATTGTTAATAGCATTTATAATTCTGTGACACATTCTCCATGGAGGGTGGAGCTAGCATTCAGGATTGTCCTCGTCCAATCAGGGAGGACTGAGTCTGTCAATCATCTTTGAAGCTCCGTCCGCCATCTTGGCCCAGCTTCGACTCAGTCCTCAGAGAGGACAGATGTGGCTTCGACTCAGTCCTCAGAGAGGACAGATTTTATCCCATCTGTCTTCTAGTTCCAACCTTGAAATTCTGCTCAGTTTGTATCTGTTTTTTCTCGCAAGTCAGTTTTTTCTCGTGACGGTGCAGGAAGTGGAGTTCTTTATTCTTGACTGTGTCCAGCGTGTAGCCACGTCGAGTCTGCTTCTTCTGAGTCATCAAAGCTAGGTTCTAGGAGGGCGGATCCTGCTAAAAGTTACAGACTCGGTCCTCATTCTGAGTGGGCGAGGACAACCCATCCTGAATGCTGGCTCCTTCTGATGAGAAGAGGCATATCAGGTAAGACCAACGCCCCATCTAATGAATCATTTCGGCCACCCGCTTCTCGACCTATTCCCTACCCCGGAGAACGCCCAGCTTCCGAGATTCTATTCTCGTTACCGTCCCAGGGGGCAGAGGGGGTAAATGCCCTTCGAGGTCCCTGGCCATGCGGCCTGCTGTATGCCTTTCCCTCCTGCCTATCCTGCCAAAGGTGATTCAGATGATGTTGGAGGAACAGGTGGAGCTGGTTCTCTTGGCCCCGCACTGGCTGCAGCGGGCATGGTTTGCAGACCTAAAGGCCCTCTCGGTCGCTCCTCCATGGAGAATTCCCTCGACACCGGATTCTCTCAGCCAGGGGTCGCTGGTTCACCCAGATCCCCGGTGGTTCCAGTTGGCCGCCTGGCGATTGAGCGGGGCTCTCTCAGGCAACTGATGCCAATGTCATTGCTACCATTCAGGCATGAGGTCTTCCACTGATCGTATCTATTCAGTGATGTGGAAAGCTTTTTGCGACTGGTGTGAATCTGAGGGCTGCTCGTCTCTTCAGGTGCTGATTCCTACGATTTTGAAGTTCCTTCAGCGGGGTTTGGATATGGGTCTCACCCCCAACACTCTTCGGCGGCAGGTGGCGGCACTGTCGTCAGTGCTTTCCTGCGACCGTTTTGAATCATTGGCTCATTTTCCCACGGTCCGGCGTTTTCTGAGAGGGGCATCCAATCTGCGGCCTCCGGTGGTTCACCGGTATCCAACCTGGGATCTGCCGCTTGTGCTACAGTCCTTGACGGTGCTGCCCTACGAACCTCTGAGATCAGCCAGACTCAGGTTGTTGTCATACAAGTTAGCCTTCTTGCTGGCGATTACATCGGCCCGTCGAATTTCCAAGCTTTCTACTCTTTCGATACGCAAGGACTTGTGTGTATTTCATTCTGACCGGGTAGTTCTTAGACTTGACCCTTCGTTCATGCCAAAGATTAATTTGTGGTTCCACAGGGCACAGGAGTTGGTGCTTCCTAACTTTTGCCTGCATCCGCGTCACCCACGCGAGAGACAATGGCACACTCTAGATGTACGCAGGGCTCTCTGAATTTATATCGACCGCACCTCTACGATCCGCAAATCAGAGGCTCTGCTGGTGGGGTTTTTACCTCGTTCGCTGGGTCTCAAGGTTTCACCCTCTACCATCGGCAGGTGGATAAGAGCCACGATTGCGAAGGCGTACGGCCTTGTTAATCAACAACGTACGGATCGCATCACTACACACTACATGTGCAGCGCGGCAGCATCGGCAGCCTGGGCTACCCAGGCGTCTTTGGAGGAGGTGTGTTGGGCGGCTACCTGGGAGTCGCTGACTCAATTTATTCGACACTACAAAATTGACTCCTTCGCGTCGGGCTAGGCTGCCTTTGGTCACAGGGTTTTGCAACAGGTTCACCAGCAGCCTCAATAGGGGGTCCGATTCCTGCCCATGGGATTTTTGGCTTTGGTATGTCCCATCCTGAATGCTATCTCCACCCTCCATGGAGAAGGGACGTTGGTTCTTACCTGATACACCTCTTCTCGTGGGGTGGAGCTAGCATTCGGTCCCACCCAAACAATTTTTTTCCTTTGTCTGGGCCACCTGCGCTTCAGTCAATCATAACAAGAACACTGATCAGATGGGATTCAAGACATTTCCGTTGTTAGTATTAGCTGTCTAGCCACGTCGGGTCTGTTTCTTCAGCTTCGTCAAAGCTGGGCCAAGATGGCGGACGGAGCTTCAAAGATGATTGACAGACTCAGTCCTCACTCTGATTGGACGAGGACAACCCATCCTGAATGCTAGCTCCACCCCATGAGAAGAGGTGTATCAGATAAGAACCAACCCCCCCTTCTACCTCTTCGTGTGTGCTATGATATAGCAATAGCAATAAGACTTGTATACCGCTTCCCAGTGCTTTACAGCCCTCTCTAAGCGGTTTACAGAGTCAGCATATTGCCCCCAACAATCTGGCTCCTCATTTTACCCACCTCGGAAGGATGGACGGCTGAGTCAACCTTGAGCCTGGTGGGATTTGATCTGCCAAACTGCTGGCAGTCAGCAGAAGTAGCCTGCAGTACTTCACTCTAACCACTGTGCCACCGTGGCTCTTCCATGCTAATTAGAAATCCAGCAGTAAAAAAGATGGAGAAAATGTGTTCACTGTATGTAGAACACAAGACAAGGAAGTAAATACGTATAAGTAATGTAGTATTTCAGAAGGAATCTCAAAAAAATAATAATGAAAGCACATTTGTCGATGCATTTAAGTTACAAAATGTGACGCCATATTCTTCAACTCTCCTTTTTTCCCATTGATTCAGTGTGTTAATTTAAGTGAACTTGCTTTATGTGAGATTTGGGAAGAATATAAAACTATCATAAAACATGGGAAGCCTGTGGATGATACAAATCCTGTTTGAACTAAGAATTATGATTCGCAAGATCTCTGTGCCTCTGTTGGTGACATCCTGTGGTTATGTAGAGGTTAAAAAGAAGTGATGGGTTCAGTAGCTGTTGCTCCTTGAGGGAGCTCAACAGTTGTTAAAAGTTTGCGAGTGAAGCCTCTTCTGCCTAACTTTTAATTCCCCAGTTGGGTGCTATAAAGAGAATTTTCAAGAGACAAACCATATTTAAAAAAAACCCACCATGTAAATTCATAGCTGGGAAGAGGCATCTGCCGTGGGTCTACCTGAATTGGTGCTCTTAATGAGGCACCCATCCAGTCAATCAGAGTTGTGATTCGATTCTTCAGTTTCTTCCAAGACACAGTTGCCTGATCTCGGGGAAAGCTATATCTCCTTCCAATCTGAAGAAAGCACTTCGACAACTCACTTGCCAGTCATACAGGAGGTGTATTCTTTTGTGGTTGGAGGGTTGCCTCTTTTCATACACTTCAGTGAAAGGTTAAAATACAAATGTCAAAAGTTGGAAAACTGTAGCTTTACAACTATTACCCCAGTAGTAACAACTGAGTCAAATGCAAAGTAACCAAGTTTCTTGGTGACTCTAAGCTATCCTTAGCAATTTCTTGTTTGGTCCATAGCTTGTCACAGAGTCATCTAATGGAAAGTGCAATGTTTTGAATTGAGGGTCTTTACAGAAAATTTCAGGCCTCAGGCTGTTCTGACCTTGTTCTATAGAAGTGTGATATCTCATCCTTGTGTTAATTGGGAAAGGGTGGCATTACTGCACGTTATGCGTTATGTATTCACTTACATTTGGAGGCTTCCCAATTCAGAATGCTTTTGCACTTTGTAATATATTTAATTGGAAAATGGGATGTAGGATCACAGAGTCAAACAGAATATAAAATACAGTCACAAAATAAATTCACAATATCTCCAGATTAAGCACATGGGTTTTAAAAATGAGAAGCTTATGCTAATTCTTTGAAAAGAATCACCAAGAAACTTGGTTTCTTTGCATTTGACTCAGTTCTGTTATTACTGGGTAATAGTTGTAAAGCTACAGTTTTCCAACTTTTGACATTTGTATTTTAACCTTTCACTGAAGTGTATGAAAAGAGGCAACCCTCCAACCACAAAAGTATACATTGCAGTTGATAAGTTAGTAACCCAGTTGTTAAATGAATCTGGCTTCCCCATTGACTTTGCTTGTCAGAAGGTCTCAAAAGGTGATCACATGATCTTGGGACGCAGCAACGATAATAAATATGAACCAGTTGCCAAGCAGCTCCATCTTGATCACATGATCATGGGGATGCTGCAACGGACGTAACTTTGAAAAATTGTCATAAGTCACATTTTTCAGTGCTGTTGTAACTTTGCCCGGTTACTAAACGAACAGTTGTAAGTTGAGGACTACCTGTACAGGGATGTTGTCCGGCAAACATTTCTGAAGAAGATGTTCTATAATAACATATTGTCCCCTTTCTGATAATTTCATTAAATTTAAATGCCTTATTTCATTTGGCAGAAGAACTCTAAGCAGAGATCTCTGAAGATCTTGCATAGGCATATATAGGTGAAGGTAATATTTGAGGTAAGATGATTCCAAGCTATTCAAGGCTGTAAGAATTAATGTCAGGATTTTATATTGAACCCCGAAGCAGTGTCAGTTAGTAATTTGTTTGATGAACTATAGATATAGTATGGACAAATTAGTAATCTGTTTAGGATCAACCATTTTCTACACCGCTTTGAAAAATAGTTCACATCTACAGTATGTTTTTCTTCACAAAGCCTGTTCTATAAATTGTATCAAAAGATATATTCAATGCAGGGGCATTATTTAAATCATCTAGCTAACAGCAATGGGTGGCTTGATCTTCTGAGCAAATGCATCCGCACTGGTTTTACACTATGCATTCCACGTAAAAACTACATTGCCTAAATGCCTATAGATATCCCAAGTAGTAAGTAGAGAGTAAGCAAAAATACCTTAATAGCAATATGCCTCCTTACCAAAGCAAGGTGGGGTGAAACAGGCCTTAAGTCCACAACACACAGAAAATATGCAGAAGAGGCTCAGACAGAGACTTCCGTAATTCACAGGAGTATAAGAAACGGGAGGAGATATAATACAATCAGTCTGGCAAGTTTCTGTTATTGTAGCCACTCTCAATCAAAGTGGTTTTAGCATTCTTGGGGAGTTGATTTGCTGCTCTGCTCTACCTTGTGAGGCTGACACAAAACTTTTAACTAAAAATCTGTGTTGGATTTTTGGAAAATGCATTTTGTGAGCAAGTTTGAATCAAGTGGATCAAAAATCAGGCTTGTCATAAAGTAGCTGTGTAGATCCCAGCGAGTACACTGATGTTCATTGTCCTGTAATGTTTAGCGCATTAGGATAGATTTTTATCTTTTGATGCAAGCTTATTTTTTATTGTACTTCACCTTGTGTGGTTTTAGCATGGTATTTTTAACTGCATATTCCCTATTTGTGTTTTATTGTTTTAAGTTAAACAACTTAATTGTTTAAGGAAACTGCCTTGTAACCAGTATAAGAAAACGGTATTGAATTCCTATAACCGGCATAATAATATATTACATACCGGTAGCTATGATATTTTTTTCTTACTTATTTGGAAGAAAAAATACATTAAACAGCTATATGGAAGGCTTTTTAAAACCAGTCTTTGTGCACAGGTTTTCCTCTGCATGAAGTATACAGTTTTGAAAGTTGAATCTTTTTTGGATTTGGTTAAGGGTTAGGATTAAGAAAAAACAGTTCAGGTTTTCAAGCCCTATTCCTTTTCATCTTGAAGCATCAGAAGGCTGAAGTTTTCAGATGTTCCCCAACAATGCTTCTTTCTACTAATTACTGCAAAGAAATCTCTGTTTATTGAGAGGGAAACATTTATAGACATGGGGAAAAGATTTCAGTAGTCCCATCTTGCCTCCTCTGCAGGAAATGTCTCAAGGCCAACTGAAACGTGATTTGAAGGATAGGAGCAAGTTGGCAATATCTCCTTTTTCCTCTTCCTCCTGCAGGGCAGGTGAACTTTATTGTTGCAGAGTTTTCTTTTATATTACAAATGAACTTTGTCAGTCTTTATAGCTTCCTCAACATATTGTTATATTCTAAGTCTGTAGGCCAGTGTTCAACATTGTTGTGTCAGTGAACAAAGATGCAGAATTTACAGAATAACAGAGTTGGAAGTGACCTTGGAGGTCTTCTACTCCAACCCCCTGCTTAGGCAGGAAACCCTACACCACTTCAGACAAATGGTTATCCAATCTCCTCTTAAAAACTTCCAATGTTGGAGCATTCACAACTTCTGGAGTTCTAAGTTGCTTCTCTCCTTGATTAATTTTCACCCATTGCTTCTTGTCCTGCCCTCAGGTGCTTTGGAGAATAGTTTGACTCCCTCTTCTTTGTGGCAACGCCTGAGATATCAGAACACTGCTATCATGTCACCCCGTTCCTTCTTTTCATCAAACTAGACATACCCAGTTCCTGCAACCATTCCCTTAAATGCTTATAAGGGAACTGGAGTGTCGACACAAAATTCCAACTAGAGAGGGTCGCACTGAGAGAACATGTCTCATGAGAGATGTAGAAAAAAGTGTATGTTGTCATTTCTCACTTTCTAAGGTTAATTAATGTTCAAACTCCCAAGTATATCCAGGACATCTCTCTCCAGTATTCATTTGTTTGACCTGGAACATTCTTTTGAAATTTGGGAAGCTTGGCAGAATTCCACATAGGGATGGCAAGTCTAATTTCTAAGAGTACGAAAACATGCATATTTATAGTGTGACATGTGTCTGCTAGGTACTTCTAAATATGAACTAAATGGTCAATAGTTGGCCTAAGCTACTCTGGTCTGACAATATATCAGTAACCATAGTTAATAATTTCATAATTTAAAAAGATTTTTATTCATTGCCTTCGCATTTTAAAGAAATGGAAAGAGAATGAAAGGATCTTTTTTAAGGGCCAGTGCAAACATTAAAAATCTGATTGTACACTTAGGTTCTATAATTTTCGCTGGTCTTTTTGGCAAAGCTAAGTGGCTGTGACTCTGACGTATGTATGTATTTTCTTGACAGTGGATAAGGCTGCCATACTTCTAAGCAGAAAAGCTGGTGGAAGCAGGTATGTTGGATTAGGAAACTCTAGCCCAGGGGTGGCCAAACTATGGTTCTTTGAGGACCTGTGGACTTCAACTCCCAGAATTCCTGAGCTAGCCATGCATGCATGGCTAGCTCAGGAATTCTGGGAGTTGAAATCCACAGGTCCTCAAAGAACCATATTGGCCACCCCTGCTCTAGCCAAAGATGCCTCAAATGCTTCCAATTCAAATTACCCCCAAACTACTTCTGCTGACCTTTCCTGAAAGACCAGTATTTCCTTGTTCCTGAAGAAGGGGAATGCTTGCAATATTGGAAACAGGCGATTTACTGAACTCAGATAGTTCGTATGTGTCAGAAGTTCATTTACAAGTCCTTCTCTCTGCATTTTGTTTTTGTTGTTTGCATTCATCTGAACATAGTCTAAAAGAGCAGTTCACTGACATTTTAGTGGTGTGCAGTTCTACTGAATTCCTCTTCGGCTTGCCACCGTCAGGTGAATAATTAGTAAGCCATCTATGTCAGAGCTGGTTGCCGAAAAAGCTTCCATTTCAGTCTTCCTTAATGAATCAGTCACTGAATCATTGCCTGGATTCATCAGTACAAAACCAGTTCCACTATGTAGGCTTAAACATTTCCTGGTTTTATCCTTACTAAACTGGATTATGATGGAAAATTTAAGCTGACAGGAAAACATTGTTTCTTCTATTCACTGCTAAGCATCTATATTCAAATAGCATTCATAAGACAAAATTCTTTGAGTTTTCTTTGCTAGATATTCATAGAGGAATTTGTCACAAGGGTTTAAATGTATTTCAAACTTGGCTTTGTGGGAATTCATGTATATGATTTCTCTCCAAACAGATAAGCTTGTTAATTTTTTTCCTGGGGTTTTGAAATGCTTTGAATGTTTCAGGCTTTACTATGTACCTGTACTAGCCTTTGCAGGAATGCTTCCTGATTTTTAATTTTAAGAGACAATATTTTCTTCTCCTTGTTCCTAAAAAGGAAATTATCTTAAATGACACCGGCCTGTTTGTTTTATCATGCAGTGGATGCAGAGGTCTGGAAGGGAAATTTGGAAAAGTAAAAAGGTATTGTATCAGCTAAGGAAAATGTTTCAGCGTATAACCAAGCTTTTATGAATGCATTCCATTTCTCTTATCTAGTTTAGACTTTAAATCTGGATAATCTAGGAATTCTGACTAAGGTCCAAGAATTCTGCATTCCTCATTAGTTTTTTGTCAGATACTGAATATTTTCACAATAGAAGGTGCTTGAAATACTTCCTGCTGGAAATCATTATAAATAAAGACTACTTGGATAGGTTGAGCTGAAGTTCTGTCAATCTAGTGCTTTATAGAGGGGCCAGCCGGAAGAACCAAAGAAATATTTTCTGATTGTTGTTTTATTTGCTGATCAGCAACAAGTGTCAAGAGATAGACTGCCTTTGCACATGGAGCTTGTATTCTCATTAGTAATGCTTATTAACTATCTGAGCCATATCCACAAATTTGTTTAACTGCTTAGAAGAGCCGTGTAGACAAATTAGCTCCTTGATATCTTGAACATGTGAATTCTACAGTCTGGGTTTGCATGGGTTGAAGAAGTACAGCATTTCCTTTTGTATATCTCAGTGCGAAATAACAATCTGGCCAAAATTGGTTAGATTTTGACATCCTACTCAGGGTGACATTTTAAATAACAATACCTTGCAAGTTTGGTGACATTACTTTTAGCAAGATCCCACTTGGGAATGTTTGAAAGATTTCTCTGCCTCTCAGTGGATTTGACATAATCAAGTAGGAAGAATTGAAAGAACTTGAGACAGTCTAAAATTGGAAAGAGGAACATGCTGCGAAGGTACATGTATCTGCTTGTAGAAAGAAGAACAAAAGGATTGGAGGGGCCAAAGATATAGAGAGCTCCCATGGAAAAGGAAGTATAAAGTTAAGTTGCCCAAGTTTTTGTTTGCTGTCTGTTTAGCTAACCCTAATTAAAAAATGCCTGGATGATCTTAACACATGATTCAACTGACGAGCACTAATTGCTCTGTATCGGGCCAAGAGAAGATGAATGCTGTCAAATAAACCACAAGTCAGACAAGCTGATTCTTTTTTAGTCTGACACCATGTTCCCATGTACAAACCAGTTTTTACTGGAGCCTTTCCAGCATCAAAAGCAAATCCTTGGCTTCCCCGTATTTTTTCTTCTTCTCCTCTCTTTACTTCTCCATTGTTTGAAAATTCTAGTTTCCAGTTGATTGTTTTCCTTAACAGTGCCGGCCTGTTAATATGCATGTTTCTGTAAAAAAATACTTAAAAGTTTAGCTTATATACCTTTCTTGGTTTTTCAAGAATCTCTGTAGATGGGAAAGGAACAAGTGCAGCCATGCGAAGAATGAATTATTGTCACTAAAAACCCTTTAGATCATGAATCATTTGCGTAGGAGAGGACGTACCAAAGAGGTTGTTCCCTACTAAAGAAAATACAGTTTGGCCACATACAGACAGAGTCAAGTCAGACTCTCAAGTGAAAAAAGTTTTGTGAGTGTGGCAGGGTGGATAAAAATTGATGTTTTTTTTAAAAAAAAGTTGGGATTTTTAAAATTTAAATCAGATTTTTTTTTATTTTTATCAAATTTATTTTAATAAAATGCTTTTGGAGTAAAAATCTATCTAAAGATAGTTTTCTATTTAAGATGCATTAATAATTTAGTTTATTCAGCATGAAATGGAGCTTAGTTATGTAGCATGAGGCTGTACATTCTGCAAGATTGGGACTGTCGGTGAGTCAACATGCAGGTCAGAGGAGGAGCCGCTGCGGGACAGAGATGACAGTTGCTCTTTAAAAATTATGATTTAAATCGAGTTGATTTAAATCAAGCCTTTTTACTAGTGATTTAAATCGTGATTTAAATTGTGATTTAAATCGACTTGATTTAAATCAAATCCATCCTGGAGTGTGGCTTATCTTGTAGTAGAGCCAACTTGTTAATGCACCTAGAAAAATCAGAACTTTTTTCAATGACTCCTGAAAAAAAAAGAAAAAAAAGAAACCTGGTTTTTTTTTGGGGGGGGGGGGAGTTAGTGTTGTTTTGCCGGTTAATTAGGAAGCCAGAATCTGTGCTGTCATTGAACACCAAGTACAACTTTATTATCTTTCTGTTAAGGTTTCATCATCCGTTCTTGTCCTTGACAGTGATGTGTACCAACAGAAACATTTTAAGAAGCAGCTCTTTTTAGAAGCCTTTGGTCCAACAAATTACTCATTAAAACAGGAAAAAGCGTGTGGACTTGAAAAAGAGGGTGGACAAAGTCTGAAGATTAAGTTGGCTGGGAAGAATGTTTTATGATCAAACAAAAAACATAGTTTTATTAAAGTTATTAAGAATAGAAACTTGCCCATTTTTCATTCTGAAATCACACATTTTTATGTAATATTATTGCATGGGTTAGCTTTAAAAAAATTACAGACTGCCTGTGGCCTTATTCAGTCCTTTTCTATTCAATATTGAGTAAAGATTGAAAATCTCTGAGATAATATTGAAACTATCTGGCATATAGAAGTGTTTTCTCTCTCTCTCTCTTAAATTGCATATAAAATTGCATCCAGATTTGGAAGTGATAACAAAGGGTGGAGACTAATAGTTTTCTGTGAACTGAAACTAGCAAGGAAAGAACATTTTGGAATGCACATTTTTCTCATCCCTCAATGTTGATACTGATTTACACCAACCAGGGTGGATTGATTTAAATTATAGAGATTCAGATTACTGATTTAAATCATCCAGAGAGATATCTGAATTAAATTATTTTCAAGAGAACTTTACCATTTCATATACTGCTAAAAACAATGATGGATATCTAAAAGATAAAAATGTATGAGATAAAATAGCAGCAATATTTTATCATTGAGAATGGTACGCTATATAATTTTTAACTTGATTTTTAGAAAGTAGTTCATAGTGATCTATTAGCTGCATTGAGTTGCAGATAGAGCAGTACGTTAGAAACATTAAGAACTAAATCATGCATGTGATATAATGGTATTTTTATATAGTTAAACCTTAAATCTTGTATTAATATTTAATTTTTCTCATTTAAGCAAAACCCTGAGATGATAGTAACCCTTTACCATTTTTTAGATTTTTTTATTAAACTCCAGCAAAAGAAGTCATCACATTATTAACCTCAAAATTTCTATAGGAGGATTGTCAGGCCGAAGCCATTTTATTTGGGATCTTTGGCCTGCCAAACTTTATACTATTCTATGCATTTTCTACTGTGGGAAAATGGGGGGGGGGGGGGATGGTATGAGATTGTTAGTATGTAGCCATAACAAATTCTTTCTAGAAAGCCAAGGTCATCCTTTGTCTCTGCACTTCAGCACCTGCGCAGAAGGAGATGGGTGGACACTGCCAGCATGGCAAATGAAGATTGAACAACGTGATGTATTTGTGGGTATGGGGGCAAGGACTTGAACTTTCAACTGAGTGGTGAAACCCCGAGGACTTCAGATTCGGGTTTCACCCAGTTGTGCCAACATGGCTCCGTTAATAAATTGGAACTTTGAGGAATACTTTGCCTTGGACTCTGATTTAATTTTAGATGCTATTTTGAATCCTGACAAGGATTTGACTTCTTTTGTTCTATTATCTCTGTACTGTACTCTTCAGTTCAATTGTCTCTGTCTTTACATGTGCTGATTTTACTCCATCTGATATTTAGGCTAGTCTTTCAATCATTTTATGGAACTATAAATGTAAATTTTTCATGTTCATGGTAAGAGTTAATTGAATCTATACTTTTTTAGACTAATATTTCATTGACGATTTCATTTAAAATATTTTTTTTTAAATAATCTACCCTGGTACTATTGTTACTAGCTAGCATTAACAGAACCTGAGGAAATTTCAAGTAATCATTTTAGAATATTAATTGAAAATTGTGCTTACATTTTTTATTATTACTAGCATAATTTTTGACAATCTTAACACCATAGCTAGTGCTCATGATTTCTATCATATCTGATTCCATGGACCAACTGCTTACTGTGATCAAAGAAGAAAGTTATAGAGATGAAACTTAGACCTGCAAGGCTGACTTTATTTTTCTAACTACAGTTCTTAGAAATAGTCTCAGAAGTCAGCTGGAGATATTTAGAGGAACAGTTAATCTGGAGTGTTAAAGGGCATTGCTAGACTAGAGTAGAGTAGGAAAGAGATGAATTATGTGCCATCAAGTCAGTGTCAACTCTGAGCAACTACATAGATTTTTTTCCCCATGGCAATCTTGTCCCTAACCTTGCCTTTCAGGTCTTCCAATGATGTACCCATTGCCACTGTAACTGACTCCATCCATCTTGCTGCTGGCCAGCCTCTTCTCTTTCCTTCCATTATTCTTAGCCTTTTCTAGAAAGCTAGGTGTTCACATGATGTGCCCGAAGTAAGATAATTTGAACCTGGTCATTTGTGTTTCAGTTGGGAACTCTGGTTTTGATTTGTTTGATTATCCATTTGTTTGTTCTCTTGACCAGGGGTCTCCAACCTTGGCAACTTTAAGACTTGTGGACTTCAATTCCCAGAGTTCTCTGGGAGTTGAAGTCCACAAGTCTTAAAGTTGCCAAGGTTGGAGACCCCTGCTCTTGACCGTCCATGATATTCTCAAGAAGCTTTTCCAACACCTGTTCAAAAGTGCCAATAATCTTCCTATCCTGTTTCTTCAACTTTTGCTTCCACAGAGTATCACAGGGAATACCATTGCTTACAGTATTCTGATCTTTGTGGGTACAAACACACTCCATGGCATCTGAATATCTTTTCCAAGACCTTCATTGCTACTCTACCAAGCGCTAGTCTGTAACATATGTCTTGCCTGCTTCTTCCTTCACTGTTGATGGTTGATCTTAAAAGGCAGAAGCTATGTACCACTTTGATATCCTCATTATCAATTATGAACAAAAGAGATTCCAAGGCAGATTTCTTTTGAAATTAAGACAAGCATGCAAAATAGTGCATTTTTAATTTGATGGGCCTCTGGTGCCAAGGGGTAAAAACTTCAGATGCTGAAGTTCTATAAGCTTATAAATTGAGAGTAATTAATCAGAGTAAATAATTATCATCTGTAGTACCACCTAGGGTAGCAACTATTCATTAATTGAGGTAGTAGCCATCTGTTCTCGCTATAAGATTCTATCCCTTCTCCCACCATGGACAAGCAACTGAGTAATCCTATATTTTCCCTCACATCGAAGGAAGAGTCCAGGATGGGTTACTCTAGCCCCATACCTCTATGGACTGGGTTGAATTTTCTGAGGCTCCGCCTCCCTGTTGACGTTTCCTCAGTCGTTCAACTCAGTCCTCAGCTCATGGATGCATTTTCCTTCAGCTCCTGTGAGCTTTGGGTTGTTTCAATTGCATTTACTCCATCCTGGACTTTTCCTGAATTTTATTTTTCCTTTTTACCTATACTGGGACGACAAATTTTTTTGCTTCCTTGACTGATTCCGGATTGTATGTGAGTGCCCGTCTCGCACTGCTTTCGGGCACCCGAGCGGGCTGTTCTCATCTGATTTGGCTGGCTGTGGGGTGCGCGCGAGGGAGCAGGGCTGTTAACGATTTCCCCCTGCTTGAGGCTCAGAGCCATCTGCCAAACAAGGTCGGCTCTTTCTGTTTGTGCCACTGCTGTTTCAGCAGCTGTTCCCTTTGGGGGTTCCGTTTTTACATGCGGCCGCCATTTTGTTTTTTCCCTTTTTGGGATCATCGGGGGCTTCAAGTTTGACGCTGCATTGCTCTTTGGATACGGGCACCATTTTAAGACCAAGAGGCCCTTCAGCTCGTTTTTCTGAGCCGTGGCCGCCATTTTGTTTCTTCAAACCTTCTACGCGGCCGTCAGTTGCTATCTGACATCAAGGGCAGATTTGAAGGTGCACGCTTATTAGCCCTTCTTTCGCCTCTTTGGACCCCGTTGCCCACTCAATCCTTGACTGGGCGGTGTCCCCTCCCCCCTGGGCAGCCAGCTACTAATTAGTGACACTGTGCCTTCACACTGGTTCGAGGCTCACCCTTGGTCGCCTCGCAGTGATAATTATTTGCGGCCTTCTGCTGATCCAGCAGGTCATTGTCCGCACTATTCAACATTTAGGATGGTAAATCCATCCATTATGAAACGGACCCATAATTTTACTCACCACTTTCATGAAGTCTAATACCATAATTTCTCAACCAGTATAAGTTAATTGGTTAACGTGTACAGTAATCCCTCGCTATATCACGGTTCACCTTTCACGGTCTCGCTGCTTCACGGATTTGCATCGTGCATTGTGTTCTGCATTCTGATTGGCTGATTGGTAAAACAGCTTGCCAAGAGCAGTGAAATACACGTGAGGCCAGGGGTGAAATCCTCCCGGTTCATACAGCTCAACAACCTGGTGGCGTTTGCGGCGCGGGGCTTCCCCCACCTGCTTCCCCCGCCCACCTGGATGTCGGCATCTGCGTTCTTTTGCCCTCTGCGCATGCGTAAAGCTGAAGTTACTACTTCACGGATTTCGCCTATCATGGGTTCTTTTTGGAACGTAACCCCAGCGAAAAACGAGGGATCACTGTATACAATTTATAGAAGAGTTACTTCTATATGTTTATGCTAAAACCTTCATGCCAGGCTGTTGATAAAATTATTTGTCCTTATGTCTCCTGAATTCCCTGGTTTTGCTGCTGGTTTTAAGATATCACAATTTCTATAAAGTAGACAAACTTTTGTAATACTGTACTGTATTTTGAAGGTGTGAACATGCTTGAGAGCAATCAATGCTTCTTAGCTGCAATTTTCTTTTGTCACAGCAAATACATATATCTATATAAGTTTTAATCAGATTTTAGTAGCTCTTAATTCCCTCTTCTCTTATTCTCATTAAAACATTTCTTGGCACCATGATAATGTGTACCCTTAATGTTTGAATAAATAATGCTCATAGTAATAGTTCCTGAGGACAGAGCTTGGGATTCCAATATGATTTGGAGATATTTTACCTAAAGATTACAGGTTATTTACAGTAAGCAAATGTCTAGTTTTGAAATAAGTATTTCAATGAGCTGTTAACACACATTATATAAATATATTCATATATTGGGTTGTCTTCTCACAGTGGGGACAAGGGTAAGGTGACCAGACGTCCCGCTTTTGGCGGGACAGTCCCGCTTTTTAATAATTTGTCCCACGTCCCACGGCGTTTCAAAAAAGTCCCGCTTTTTAAATTTGAATTTGCCCTGCATACCCCTCTGCCTCCCGCCTCGCCTGCCTCCTCCTGCCAGGCGGGGGGGAGGGCAGTGAGAGGGGCAGCGGCGGTCTTGCCTGTTCGTCACCGCAGAGCCGAAGAAGCTGGTGGCGTTTGTGGCGCGGGGCTTCCCCTGCCCACTTTCCCCGGCCGCCGGGATACCGCCATTTGCGTTCTTTTGCCCTCTGTGCAAGCAGAACGCTTTGCGCATGCGCAGAGGGCAAAAGAACGCAAATGGCGGCGTCCCGGCGGCCGGGAAAAGCCCTGCGCCGCGAACGCCACCAGCTTCTTCGGCTCTGCGGCGACGAACAGGTAAGCCTGCGCCGGTAGGAACCCACCCCTGGCTGCGATGAAGGGGGGGTGTTTGGGGTGTGTGCACAAAGCTGCAGGATAAGAGAGACGGACCCCTCCCGTCTTGCTCCCCTAGAAACCCCCCCCTCAATGGTGTCCCGCTTTACAAAAAATAAAATCTGGTCACCTTAGACAAGGGGTACATTTGTGTAACTTTCTATTTATATTTCATTCCCGTCTATTCTTTTGCTTAACTATAATAATGTTGAGAATATGTAATAATGCACTTGGATTCATGCAATCCATTCTCTCTTCCCATTTTTTTTTTGTAGGAGGAGAGGCTGATGTTTCTGCTCTTAGTTAGTACCAAGCTGTAATTCTTCAGTTTATCTGGAGGAGATTAATTATGGTTTTTGTGTGAATGAAGATTTAATTGATGTTTTGATATTGAGATGTTTGTTTTGTGGATAGTGCTGGTTGATGTATATCAAGAGAATCACAGTGGCCTTCCAGACATAACTGGGCTGCAACTTTCAATATTCCTCACTTTAGCCATGCTTACAAAGTACAGTAGTACTTTGTTGTGGAGAGTGGTCATAGCATTGCCCATTACAAATTATTTTGCCTCATTTGGACTTTATGTATGGATAATAGTTTGAACAGCATATGTGAGCCTATGATAGGGAGCACTCTTTGAATAGAGACAGTATCTTCCAAATTATTATTTAAGTAGTGTTAACATCCAAACTGTATCACTAGGAATGGTTATTCCTGTAGAGGGCACATGAAATGGCCTTGAAGGACAGGATGAAGAGCTGCTACCAAGGCAACGCTCAAACAAGCAGACCTGGAGTCTGTTCTAAGAAACAATTTGGAGAAATTATCTCAAGACAAGCTTCTCCCCATTTTCACATGAAAATAATGTGAGGGAGGCGAGAAACATATTCAGACTTGCAAGATTCTGTTCCAGTAAAGTAGTTTCAGACCTACAATAGACAGCCCTAGACCCGTTGCCTCATCCTTTCTGAGATATTTCCTTACCTAAACAGAGGAACAGAATGATAATGGGCAGGCAAAAAAGCAGTGGGTGTGTGAAAAACTTCCAATTTCCTACCGGCTTTCTAATTGACTTTGTTGGCAGGGAATGTTGGAAATCACAATGTGACCAGGTCTAACTGTGATGATACTCCAGTGGCCACAGCTTTATGAATACAACTGATGTGAGAATCCTTGAAATTTCAATTCCGCAAGAGTAATTGGCCCTAGATTTTGAATCCATTCTTTAAGTTAGCACATTTGAGACACCTAACGACTGCACGAGATGTGCTTAAGTAATCGCAACTGCTATTGTAAGTTGGCATTGTCATATGACATTGTGTTTTAAGATTGTGTCACTTAGTGATGGAGTTCCTAGTCTCAGTTACTGTTGCTAACTAAGGACTACCTGTATGCACTTTTAGTTGCATTTCCCCACAAATATTAGATTAAAACTCAAAAGGTTGAGAGTTTAATCCTACACAATGGCCGATGTTTCTTTTTTGGGACACAAGGAAACAATATCCGCTGCAAACTCCATGTAGGCATTAGGAAGGACATCCGGCCAGTAAACGCTCAGCTCCACCCAGCCATCCTGACTCTATCCTTAATTAAGGGACTACAGGGTTGTAAAAAGAAACAAGAAATAAAAACAAAAAAAAATGACAAAGGTGTCATAAAAATAAGAGTGTATTGCTGATATTAATGATAAAACTTATGGCAAAAATAAAACCAGCTTTAAAAAATAAGACATCATTTACTTTCTTTTATCTCTGTACTGGCAAAATTTTAGGATCAAGTCCGAAGTGGATCAAAATTAACCAGCCAATTCCCAACTCAAGAAAAGCATAACCAGACCACTAATGTGCTTGGAGTGGCTTGCAGCTGACAGTTGCAAAGATTGGTAGCATTATCAAAATGAGACACGGATACTAAAACCGCATCTTGGAAAGATTATTTCTATGCAGATAATTTGCCATAAAAATTTATATCACAGTCCTTAAAACTGTCAGACAGTTTGCTTTGTCTAGGGAAAACTGATTTATGTGGCATTAAAATATATTTTATGTTCCAGTCCTTTAGAATTAATGTTTATTGCCTGTAAAAATGAAATTCTTCCTATGGATATTCAAAAGTTTTGGTGCTGTGCGAGTTATATATTCTAGTTAGAAGCTTGCAGTGTTTTGCAGAGTTGCTGTAAATAAACGGCAGAGCAAAGTTACCTTGGATTTGTGCTGCTCAGAACTTCCTGACCTGAATGTCAAAGTTGCTTGGCAGGCTGACCTTGATACTTGTATGGATAAAAGAGGTGGGGAATGGTGTGGCTTCTTTCTAGCAAATTTAGTAAAGATGATGTCTCTTGGTATAAGCAACACCTGAGATCATTATGTTCAAGACAAAGCTAATGTTAAGTTTACAGAGGGCGATTTTTATCCATTCATCTTCTCCAGAGAATTTTATGGCTTGTCCACACTCCATGTAAAGCTAATTATTTCCTAGTGTACTGTAATGCCACTAGTTATGATGAATGATGTGATTATAGTTGAGAAATGGGATGGCAGCGCACAGAGTTTAAAGATGGGTTACATTGCATCTATTTGTACAAATATTAAGATATGCCCCTGCTAGGACCAGAACATTTTGTTCTCTACTGTATTATATCTTAATACTCTTGTTTTTTTCCCCCTTAAGAAGATATTCCTCAATATGAGATTTCAAGCAGGTATGTGGAGATTGACTGTGGTTCCTGTTCTTGATATGGTTTTGGTGTCTAGAGTAGATACATTATGTTCTAAATTGGTGTTATAAATGGGGGGAAGGTTTAATTGCATCTGGAAATGGTCAAGGTTCTCACTGCCTGCAAAACCTGATTTTAAGGCATGTGTCTTAGTTATATTTTAATGTGGCAGCTTTTAGGAACTGCTTTTTTGGATGACCTTTAGCAAACTTTATAGTAATTTTTTTAAATTTATATTGTGCTCATTCTGTGCTTTAGGAGATAGAAACTGTGGAAGCCTAACAAAAGGTCTTGAATGAAAGCTAAAGACACTAATCTGGTAGTTAAGAGTCCAGTTACTAGTGAGGAATATTCTTACTCAGTGTGGTGTATCTGTAGTAGTTGATTGAATTATGAGAAGCCTGTTAATTGAGGCAGGGCAACCAGCTGGATTCAAAGGGGGGGGGGAATGAGAGCATCTTCGCACTTCCTTCCATCAATATATCTTTTCCTATGTCCAGATGTCTTTTCCTCAGGTTTTTCTTTGCAAATAGATCCTGGTATATCATTAAGGGTGTCACTTCGATATCCACCAAATTTTATATGGAAAATACTTTTTCATTCTTTATTACTCAGAACAGCTGTACTAAGATTTTTTTTTAAAGGTAAAGGTTTCCCCTGTCCAGTTGTTTCAGACTTTAGGGGGCAGTGCTCATCTCCATTTTCTCGCCCAGGGAGCCAGCATTGTCCGAAGACGCTTCCGTGGTCATGTGGTCAGCATGACTATATGCCAAGGCACACGGAACCCTGTTACCTTCCCATCAAAGTGGTAGCTATTTATCTGCTCACATTTGCATGCTTTCGAACTGCTAGATGGGCATTTTTTTATGTTGCTACAATTACGGATAGTCCTCAGTTCAGACTAGAATTTTTGGTTGGTGAGCAAAGCAGCTGCTAAGTGAGACATCACATGATTGCTTCATTCAATGATTGCAATACCTGCTTTCCCAGTTCTAGTTGTGCTACGGGGTCCACTGGTGTATGAAAATTTGCTGCAGGCTGGAAGACTTCGGTCTGCTCCTCAACCCACCAGACCTGGGAGGCCTCAGCTGGCTATAAGGCCCATCAACATGTGGAAAACCTTCACAGTCCAGAAGGCCTGGATCTTCTCTCCACCCCACCATGCCCAGGGGCCCCAGACCTTCCCCGTGACCCACTACACCTAGGAAGTCTTGATCAGTTATAGGGCCCAGCAGCACGCATAAATTATTCCACCTACCTTTGCGGGTTTTGCTGTGGTGACAAGCCTGCCCAGCCGATATAAGGCATGGTCTGAACAGAATGGGGCAAAAATTGGTGTTTGGGAGAAGCCGCCAAAAGAAACATTGTGCTTGAAAATAGATCAGATCAGGGACTGTGGAGAAGAAAATGCCTAAACATGTCCCTAAATGCATCCCTATAAGAGAGGCAGTATGGTAGCGTCTCAGGATGTCGCATCCTCATCCGTTGTAGAGGCTCGTTCCTCCCTGTTACTTGACCCAGAATACAACTATTACTAATGATTTGGAAAGAGTTCCAGAATCCGATACATGCATACTTTCCCTACCTGGTTATTCTGCCCAACCCAACCTAATACTGGAAAGAAATTATGTAAACATATATGCATGTTTGTCTTTCAGAATAGCATATCTCAAAACTGGACAGAACAGGACCAGATTTGTGGGAGGGAGAGTGAAACCAGCAACAGAAGATTTAAGTTCAAAAACGGCCCAGATTTGGCTGGTGACTGTAGAGAAAAGTATTTGAGAAGACATTACCCCAATCCACCCCTATGGGAGAGGCAACTGGGGAGAGAGTTTGAATACCGAGCCTTCCCTATTCTAAGCCCCCTCCCTCTCTTCTCAGTCACGTGACTCAGAAAGGGTTGTTACTAAGGGCTTGGGGAAAAAAAACTCCAGAAACCTTTATCTAATAAGTGATACTGGTATCGATGTTCTGAGCACATAAATAAAGTGGACAAGTGATCTAGTTAGTCAAGTTGCATTATCTTCAGTTCTTTATTTAAGAACTTGTATAATGGAAAAGCCCCCACCCCTCCCGTTTGATCCGGCAGCATCTTCATTTTTTTTAAATTGGTCCCATATATAACAAACACAGCTTCTTAGAGGTATTTCCTCCTGTGTGAAAGAACAGAGGGAAATCTTTCTTTTAAAATGATGGCTCGATTTCTCCTTTCCTTCTAAAATATTTTTGCCTAATCTACACTCACATGCAATGTAAGTGGAACAAAGCATAAACATAAAACTGTAGGCTTACCGTGTTTCCCCGAAAATAAGTCCGGGTCTTATTTTCTTTTGGGTTACAAAATAAGCACTAGGGCTTATTTTCAGGGGGTGTCTTATTTTCCCC
The DNA here is from genome assembly GCA_023053685.1 of Diadophis punctatus similis. Taxonomy (NCBI): domain Eukaryota; kingdom Metazoa; phylum Chordata; class Lepidosauria; order Squamata; family Dipsadidae; genus Diadophis; species Diadophis punctatus. The sequence continues at coordinate 17,971,577 of JALIGW010000001.1, read as the reverse complement.
CCATTTACAGTAGGCCCACTTCTACTTCCTCGTGGTGGGACAGGAGGCTGTGTGGTATGTCAGTGCCGCTGCCACGAGGTAGGAAAAGTGGAGCTGCCCCATGTGCCCTGCACCAGCTTACCTCAGGGCCCCCGCAGCCAGGCCACCCACGCCCCGACACCTGCTTTGCCTCACGGCCACGGCACCAGCAGCTCTGTCCAACAGGCTCCCACAATGCACCAGTGCCACAGCCAGGAGGTAAGGCAGTGAAGCTGCCCCATGCACCCCGTCACCTTCTTTGCCTCACGGCCATGATTACACCACTCAGCCTCCTACTTCGTTGTGGCCATCAGCAAGCAGAAGAAGTGGGCCAGTGGGCACTTGGGCTCCTGCTGCCCATATGTTCTGACCCGGCTCACAAACACGACAAACCCTCTGTAGTTAATTAAATGTTCCCTTTATTAGGAGCACCAGCAGCCCTGGCAAAAAGTCTTTCTCTCTCTCACAGCAGGCTAACAAGTCTTTCAGTGCCTGTGGAAAGCAGAGCTCGCTCCCTTTCCCCCTGAAATGGCCCCACACACCAGGAGTCTCTCTCTCTCTCTCTCTCTCTCTCTCTCTCTCTCTCTCTCTCTCTCTCTCTCTCTCTCTCTCTCTCTCTCTCTCTCTCTCTCTCTCTCTCTCTCTCTCTCTCTCTCTCTCTCCCTCCCTCCCTCCCTCCCTCCCTCCCTCTCTCCCTCCCTCCCTCCCTCCCTCTCTCCCTCCATGCTCTCACAAGAAGTCCTGGAAGGTGCGCTCGCTTTTTTCCAGCAGCAGGGACACACACACACACACACACATACACACACTCAGAAGGCATGCCCGATTCTCAGTGCCGCTGATTCAAAGGAAGGAGTCTGATAAGTCCCAGACAGGATTCAGAAGTCAGTGGCTGACCAATGGAGATGAATAGTTGTCTGCCACACCTATTCATCTCCGCCCCCTGCCTTTTATCCCCAGAGCCAGGGTGGTGCTTAGCTAGCAGCGGTGGCTCTTCCGTCCCAAGGATCAGCCCCTAGATTCCCACTGTTCTCCTCTCCTCTGCCGTATGCGCATCCGCGTGTCAGGCACTGGACCCAGCTGTTCCTTCTCTTCCTCATCAGCCACCTCCAAACCTGGGGGCTGTGGCCTCTCCATCTGAAGGCTGATGGATGGCCCAGGCTCCGCCTCTGTCTCTATCTCTGACAGCTCTATTCCCTCTTCCCCCTTGGAGCTCTCAGATTGCCTTGACACTGGCCCTGACTCCCACGCCTGCTCATCTGACTCAGCTGCTGGAGGGGCCAGTGGCCGACAGGCTACAACAACATGGTTGCTGGTGCTGCCACTGCGAGGCAGGTGTCAGGGCATGGGTGGTTTGGCTGCGGGGCCCCTGAGGTAAGCGGGTGGGGGGCGCATGGGGCAGCTCCACCATCCCACCTCGCCTCCTGGCCACTGCACCGCGAGCAACCAGATAGAATGGGCAGGCAGCCGGCTACACGGGTTCTTAAGTAGGGCTTATTTGGGGGGGTAGGGCTTATATTAGGCGCATGTGTAAAACATGCTAGGGGTTATTTTCGGGATAGGTCTTGTTTTCAGGGAAACGATACATCCCGGTTTTATTTCTTTTAGGTAGAAATAAAATAACACTCTACTTCTCTGCTTCAAAAGTCATTTTGCTTTGGTACTGATTTTGTTGAAGCTACTCTTCCTTCCCTGAATTTTACAGTTTTACTATAATGTTTGACAACATAACAATATCAGTTTTACTACGATCCTTGAAAACTTTACTGTGACTTCTATTTGGGAGATCTGGAAGAAAATTTGGCGTATTAAATGGAAGGACATTAAAACAAAAATCATTGTCAATTTTTTTTATTCTTCCTCCAGCCTGGACATAGTACAAAGGAGTTCTTGGCAGAGTCCACTGCAGATGGTTTGAAAGAGTAGGGCAAATGTGATCTTCAGCAAGCTTAATTTTCTCTCTCTTGCATTGAAACTCCAGAATGGTATTACACAGGCCAGGTGCAGAACATATGTTGATGTGATGCTATAAAATGTATGGCTTTGATTTGTTGTGAATGCTTTAATATTTTCTGCTCCTTTTTTTGGCAATGTAAACATCATGTTAGAGTGGGAATTTTTCACACCTTTCTTGTGAATACTGTCTTCAGAAACTGTGAATACTATCTTCAGAAGGGCCAAATTTCTTTCGATACACTTGTTTATTCTGCCTCTCTTAAAAGATTCTGATTGTGGTGGACAAGTTAGTTTCCTTCCCCATAATTAAATTTGAGCCACATTGTCACTTTGGCAGGAAAACCTGATATGTCTACTAGTGTTTAAATTTTCTGGTTATCACCTTGTTCTTTTCTCTTTGCCTCTGCAGCCAATATTTCTCTTCATATTTCTGTTTTTCCATCAGTCTAATTTTAAAGCATAATCTTTTTTTAAATGTAGGATACAAGTTGAGCCATTATAGCAGACTTACTACGCAAAACAGAATCAGTTTATACAAATAGTGTTCCCTTATTGTCTTGTATGAATATGTGGTTCTTGGACTGCTGTCTCTTAAATACTTTTTTTGGAGAAAATCTGTATCTTTTGTTTAAAAGTAACTCATACTTTTTATTGTAATAAGATGGCCTTGAACCGCCTTATAATTTATATACTACTATTCATGTTTCTCAAGTTGCGGCTGCGTCAGCACTGCTGTGCGGCCGTGGTCAGCCATGGTTGTGTGATTGTCATTTCCAAAGCTCCCTGACAGTTTTTCACAAGTCAAGGGGAGGAAGCTGGCAGGAAGTTTGAACTTGATAGTGATTGCCAACATGTCCTGCCAGCTTCCCACAAGCAAAGTCAGTTGGGAAGCTGGCAGGAAGTTGAAAGTCCAAGGCCAGCAGACAGGCAAGTAGGTCGCTGCTACCAGATAGGGGAGGGAGCAAAGGTGTGCACAAGACGCACAGCATGGGTCAGGGAGGGTGCCCTAGGGCAGGGGTCCCCAACCCCCGGGCAGGGATCCCCAAACATTGGGCCAAACCTCACTACCAGGCCATGGCCTATTCGGAACCGTTCGCACGGCCCAATTCCCCTCTTCCCCCCTGCCAGATCGCCAAGCCGCAAAGGTTGGGGACCGCTGCACTAGGATGTGAGGGTGTACCCATGAGGTGTGTTGAGAGTCAGGAATGGTGCGGTGTGAGTTGGGGAGGGTACGTGGAGGTGCGAATGGCCAGTGTGGCACAAGCATAGAGGGATTGGAAGAGGATACACTGGATGGGGGAACTTTACCCAAACAACTTGCAACCTTCCCTTCTAGCTTCCCCATTGACGTTCTCCCTGCTAGCTTGCCACAAACAAAGTCAATGGGGAAGCTGGCAGGAGGTCAGAAATTGTTCCTGCCCAACTGCTTTTGTGCCTGCCTGTGGTCATTCTGTTCATCTGTTTAGGTAAGTATACATCTCTGAAACAATGACACAATTGAAAGGATGATCCAATGAGTCACAGCTTGTCTATATTATTACTTAAGTTTTACTGATTTAATATTCTCATTTATAAGTGGCATGTAGATGTCACTAAAAGGATGTCAGAAAGGCACCCTTGTATTACATCTAACATTTTTGTAATATTCAGGCATATAATATGTTTGCTTATGAGGAGCAGTTAGGATTTGGGAGTGGAAATCTCACATAACCACATAGTTGATTCTCATTAGAGTACCATCCTATTGTGGCTTATGGCTCAGTATATGAAAACTTGGCCATTGTCTTAGTGTGTTGCCAGGATCAGGCAGTTAAATCATAATATGATTTATTTCTTTGGGCACATAAGTTATATTAACATAGCAGTTTTGTTCTGAAGTTTTACCATGTTGTGTGAACTGAGCCGCTAATTGAAAACGCGTAGTCTATATGCTGTTTCACTCCAAGGCTTAATACTTAGCTGGATGTAGATCTGAAGTACTCAAATAATTACCGTATATACTCAAGTATAAGCCGAGTTTTTCAGCCCACTTTTTGGGCTGAAAAAAGCCGCCTCGGCTTATACTTGAGTCAGTGAAAAATTTGCCCGAAATGGAGGAGAAAAAGGGGCGGGACCATGCCGCTGGGTGACGCTCGTGAATGGCCCGGCGCCCCTGTGAGTTTCCCCTCCCTCTGTGTCAGTTTGTCGCGCAGCGCGCACCGCACCATCCTCCCTCCTCACGTTCTAATGTAATGCAGGGCTGTCTTACGATTCCCCTTCCTCCCCCTCCTGCCGCTCTGCAACGATGTCCCACCTCCTCCTTGTTGATACCATATTGTTTTTATTGACCCTCTTTTCCACTTACAGAGCTAGTTTACTGTTTTTCTTTGAAATAAATATTCAAAAACATTATTGGTATCTATTTTTATTTTTGAAATTTATCGGTAGCTACTGCATTTCCCACCCTAGGCTTATACTCAAGTCAATAACTTTTCCAGTTTTTTGTGGTAAAATTAGGTGCCTCGGCTTATATTCGGGTCGGCCTATACTCGAGTATATATGGTAGTCCAAAGCAGTTCATGCAAAGAAGCTGCCTGTTGCATTTCTGCAGGAGGCATAAGGCTGACCAAGGTTCCTTCTAGTCAGGTGGCATTCCCGGAACTGTGAGTTATACAGATGGTTTGCCTTCTGAACATTCCAATTCAGTTCTCGTTGAACTTTTCGGGGCAAAAGATTGAACAGTAGGTTTTTTTTAAAAAAAAAGTTGATATATTTCAAGATGTATTTTTACTGTTTGGAATTAAACAGCATGTTTTTTTTTAAAAAAAAATGAAATGAAATGAAACAACCCACCAAACCCTTGAAAATAAAGATGCCATTTAACTTTGGGCATGCAGAACTGTTCGCACAACCTTTCACACAAGATAGAAAAGCACGTGTGACCCTTTCATGGTCAACTAGCCCTTGGGAGTTGCAGCATTTTCATGAGAACATGACCTCACAGTGCCCCAAGAGAATAAGATGAAAAGGAGCCCTTTGTGAAGTGATTCACTTTACCCCTACTGCTCCTGCCGCAGCCCAGCGCTCCGCATATGGTAGGTGGCTGCATCTGGTAAAAGAAATTATTCTGCCTGGGAGGGGGGATGAAGTCATCTGTTCCATCAGCTTGTAACACTGAACTAATTAACAGACAATCAGCATTGATTGAGACAGCTGCATGCTCTGGGGAGCGATTGGGAACACACATCTTTGCAGAACTATTGTTTATTGCTCTCAGGGCAAGGCACTGAATCTGCGCCTTGCTTGCCTGCATTGGAGGTTTCTGAATGGCCTGGGAGTTTTATGCAGCTGATACGTCCAGCCAGCATTTGAAAACCTGCTTACTGGCTGCGTTTATGGAGAACTTCTGTATATCTCTACGGACATAACATAAGAAATTCTTCTGGTCTGCAGAGTCTGGTTACTGCATGTCATCTGTTTACCCATAATTTTGTGTGTGTGTGTGTGTGTGTGTGTGTGTGTGTGTGTGTTTGCACAGATGAAGGTAGAGGAAAAGAGACCTTTTTTTAAAAGGCTAGAACATACACAAATAGATTTATCCAGTAGGTTCTAAAATGAGCAATAAAATCTCAAGCAGTCCAACATTCCAGGTTACTTTTTGCTTACATTTTATACTTGCTGATTTTATTCACTTATTTATATAGCTGCACATCTTTCAACCAACTTTGGGTAGCGCCCAATCAAAGATTAAAAGACATATAAAATGATATTAAAACTATAACACTAAGCTGATTAAAACATCAAAACAACAACAACCTGGCACTGCATCAAACTTCTAATGTGTGATTATCTAGGCTTCTCCTAGCTCTTAAGGGAAAAGCCAGGTTTTCAAAGCCACTGTAATTTCAAACTGTCGCTAAGGCTAAAAGAGAAGAAGCCTGCTGAACTTCAGGCGGAGGAGTGTTCAATCGGGCAGAAGCTACCATGGAAAGGGCCTGCTTCCTATCTCTTCCTGTCAGATGGCAATATTTAGGGGAAGGGACTGGGAATGTGCCCACTCTACTTGACCTGATAGGACAGGTAGATGTCCTTAGGGAAAGGCAGTCCCGTAGATAATTTGTGCTGTATAGGGCTTTAAAAGTGATGACCAGCATCTTGAATTGCAGTTGGAAAGAAACTGGCAAACCTAGGGGCCACCATTACTGTGTGTGTAACTGCCTGCTGGACCAGTTGAAGTTTCTGGGTGGTCTTCAAGAGCAGCCCTACGTAGAGCACATTGCAGTAATTTAGATCATGGGTGTCAAACTCATCAGGCCGCCAGTTTGACACTCCTGATCTAGATGGATCTGGTTGATCACCTACCCTTTACTCTCCCATGGGAATCAATGGCTATTCCTCTTAATGGCAATGTGACTGCCTCTAAAAGCCATCTGCTGGGAGGCTAGTGATCTTCCTTAGTCAGTTGGTTGGCCACTATGAGGACAAACTGCTGGCCTAGATGGATCAGAGGTTCAATCCAGCAAGACAGTTCTCTTATGTACTTGGCAGGATGACTTAGGGTCTACCCAGTTGCCTATTCCTGTAGAAGTCAAACAAGCTTGCAGGTAATTTCTCAAAATGCTAAGCAGATGTAAGAGTACTTAGCTTCAGCAAGATTGCTGCATTGTGGCTCCAGGCACTGCTATGGTTCTTTAGCAGAAGAGGCACTTTTGGTTTGGCAGAGATATATTTAAGTTACTAGTCTGTAGTATATTGAAGATAACTTGCAATGGTAGTCTATGTCAGGAGATTAGACTTTCACTTCCCAATAATTTGGGAAGATGGTTCTAGCCACAAGCAGTTAGGTCAGAGGTCTTCAAACTTGGCAGCTTTGACTTGTGGACTTCAACTCCCAGAATTCTCCAGCCAGCATAGTTGGCTGGAGAATTCTGGGAGTTGAATTCCACAAGTCCTAAAGTTGCCAAGTTTGGGGACCCCTGAGTTAGGTGAAAGAACCCTCAGAAGACTGTGGTGCTAGGGTTCTTGCCAGTTTTGGCAATAATGTATGAAATATATCAAGAATAAAATCATCCTCTGGCTGCCATTGCACAACAAGCTTAACCACGTCAATGAAAACTATAGCAAATACATTCGTATAATATGCTAACCTTGGTTCATTTTGTGCCATCTTAAAATACTATGCAAGCCTAACCCATTTGGTTAGTTTATGATTCAATGTATTATCCAAACCCAGAAAAGCGTCCAAGGTCAGCATGCTGTGGAAAAGCATTCTATGAGAGTAATGGATGCTTAGTCGGGGACTACCTGTAAATGGAAAAATAGGATGAAATAAGATGGGAGGTTGAAATGAGATGCAATGATGAATTGTAGAAGGTGATACGACTCAGTGGAATTCTGTATAGGATCACTTCTTTCTGCAACTTGGATCGACATACTATTTCATTAAAGACACATGAACATATCAAAATCCCAAAAGCAAAACACCAGAGGCCTGGAGGATAGGTATTATCCTGGTGCTGAATAGGTACTGAATTTGATGCCAGGTGAACATCGTGAAAAAGGATGTATGTGCAAACATAACAGAAATCCTCTGACTTCCATTACTGCCTTCTTGATTTCTGAAGTGGTGTATGCAGGGGTGATGGAGGAAGGACTTAAAGACAGGCTTCCGAGGAAGATTACAGTGTAGAAGATGGTGATGTTTTTGGATATTTGAATCCAAGCCACTACTAGAGTAATCGAAGAACAGATGTCTTGTGTCTCCTGAGAGCCCCGTGTATACAATCCGCTGGGAAACACTTTTGCATCAGCTTAACTCTACAGTGAATCCTCTAGTCCTGCAGAAATTATGCTTAAATAGCCTTTTCTCTGTTGAACATTTCTATACTTATTATATATTTCATCTAAATAATTATTTATTTTGTCCCAATATTTTTACACTGGTCCCATTACAGTTGAACCCAAAAGAACGTAACATGCCATAATAAAAACAATACATTCAAATAATATAAAACCGTGCAATCACGTCTGGGATGGGGAAGTAAGTAAGAAAAAACAGAAACTATTCATCTGGTTTCATACAGGGAAGGCCTGGGGTAAAGAAAGAGGTTTTCAACAGGTGCCTAAAAGATCTAATGGAGGTGCCTCATAAATTTCAGGGAGGAGAGCATTCCAAAATGCAGGAGTCATCAGAGAGAAGATCTTCCCATGAGTAATCGCAGGATGACACTCTGTGGTTCTTGGCAACATGGCAGGGCCACCTCTGATAATCTTAGCATGAACCAGGGATGTTACAGCAAAGGCTGTCTTTCAGTATACCATTCCCAAAGCTGTTTAGAGCAGCGGACCCCAAGGTTCTGTGGAGAGGTTTTTCCGCGGACTGGAGGGGGCGTAGTTTCGCGTGCTACCTTCATCCCGTGGATGGGGCTTCGCTTGTTTCGCAGCCCGGTTTCTAACATGCTGTGGCCCGGTGCTGCTCCACAGACCGGGAGTTGGGGACCTCTGGTTTAGAGTTTTATATATAAAAAGTTGAACTAAACCTGAGTTAGTAGCTTCCTAACAAAAATCTTACTTCAGTGGAGATACAAAATGTGTACAACAAGTGTCCAGCTGACAACTTGGTTCCCACATATCACACTTAAATGCAACTTCCAGGCTGAGTGCCAAGAAAGCCTCATTTAAAGTATTAGCAAACTAAACATGAGGTTCTTAGTTTTTCTGCCTGCCTGCCTGCCTGCCTGCTGCTGTAAGAGGCCAATAGTCAGGGTGTCTATGGTTGATCCTAAAATCAAATCTGAACTTTCTTTGAAGAGAGGTGAGGTAATCAATTATCTAAAAATTAGATCTGGGGGTGAGGAGGTGGAGTTGAATCTTTGTGTTGGTTGTGAATTGTTATGGATGGATCTGTTTTTCCCCTTGCTGCTCTTTTATGTGTGAGTTTGAGTTTTTTGGTCTTTCTGTCTAGAAAGTCATTAATTTGAGATGGGCAGCCGTGTTAAATAAATAAATAAATTTATGGTAAGCAACATAGACGTAATCATCTTGGCCCCGAAAGAGGTATTTGCAACCAGATAGAATTTAGTGTAATCCTCTGGGTCCAAAGAGAACTTAGGAACAGGTGGCCAACTGATTTCTTTAAAAAAAACTGATCACAATAGGCTCTTCACTGCTCTAGACAGCTCTGTTGAAAATGCAGCAGGGAATATAAATATTCTTGTGGCCTTCACTTCAACACTGGGCATCAGTAATATGTCTGATTGGTGCTCTACAACACTTGAACTTTAGAGCGGCTGAGAAAACCAAGGAGAGCCATAGGCTTCAGAGCATTGAACAGGGCACTTGGATTTGATCTTCTCACTGTTCCTGATTGGTTTTTTTTATTTCCTAGATGAACAAGGGACCTCACAACAGGTTCTCTAGTTCTGACTTCTGGAAATTCTTCCAGAACACTGAAGAATTAATCAGATTTCAAATATCCTCTATATGTTTAACTTGTTACTAGCCTTACGACAATGGAGCAACAGTGCCTCCCCTCCCATTCAAATCCTTGCATCCTAAAATAGAACAGAATTGAGGGAGTGTCCTGACCTAGCTTTATGTGTGTACCCAATGCAGTTTGAGATGGATCCATCACTTTCATTGAACTGGTGGGCCCTGGTAGAACAGAATGAATGTTGAAATCCGCACAATCACACTTGAGATAATCTTGGTTAGGAGGCTGTTCGGCAGCACGGTGGGGGTAGTATGAATCTATTGTAAAAAACTCTAAACTGGAAATGAGATTTTCATCTTTTTCTTATTTTAACAGATTTGAAGTTGAATTCATCCATTTAGGTTTTTTAAAAAAGTAAACCTAAAAAAACCCCATGCTAATTAGGAAGAAAAAATTCAAAATACACTGTCCAACCATAGAATCTATGACAATTTCCCACAACCAGCTTGCCACGGCCAACTTGCCGTAGGACAACTTGCTGTAGGACAACTTGCCGCAGACAAGAGTTACACTAATAGTGAAGAAATGCTGGAATAGAATAATTAAAAAAGGAATGAAAAAGGGACAAAGTAAAATTTGAGTCGAGGTGGCGCAGCAGTTAGAGAGCAGTACTGCAGGCTACTTTAGCTGACTATGATCATTTGAGTTCAGCTGTTCAAATCTCACCGGCTCAGGGTTGACTCAGCCTTCCATCCTTCCGAGGTAGGTAAAATGAGGACCCAGGTTGTTGGGGGCAATGTAAATATATACATTGCTTAATGGTGTAAACCGCTTAGAGAGTGCTTGCACTTTGAGGCGGTATATAAATCTCATTATTAAACAAACAAACAAATAAATAAATAAATAAATGTAAATGACAAAAAAATAAAATAATTTTTAATTATTTGAAATAATTAAAATTGAATTGTTGAATTGTCCCACAGCGAGTTGGCTCGCGGCAAGTTGGCTATGGCAAGTTATCCTGTGGTGAGTTGGCTATGGCGAGTTGTCCCATTCCACCAACCATATATGCATAAGATTGCAGGCAAACATCTCAGTTCTCTCCATCTGGCAAGAGAGAAGAAAGGAAGGAAGGAAAAAGAAAGAAAGAAAGAAAGAAAGAAAGAAAGAAAGAAAGAAAGAAAGACTGCAGCCCCAATTGAACTATGAGATCTGCATGAAAGGAAGAATTGCACATGGATTAGTTTCTACTAGGTTCATTCATTATTACCGGTAGTTTCACCCAGAACTTTTGAGAGCAATGAAAATCTAACGGTTAATCCACCAATAATCAACCAGATTCGGTTCCAGTTGTAGTGGAGATGCATAGGCTTCTAAGCAGTGGTGGGTTCCTACCCGTGCGGTGCGGAGCACAGCTCCGGTAGGAGCCCGGCAATGACATCATTTTTTGGCGCTTCTCCGCATCCTGAGCTGTCGGGAAAAAGCCCTCCCACCCGCCCTTGTGTGAATACTGACCTTTATTCTTCCTTCTTCCTGAGAAGCTCCTCAGCTGTGTTTCGGCTTGTAATGTCGTCCTGAGCATACGTGGAAGTGAAATCGCACAGTGGGACGCAATTTGACTTCCGCGCATGCTCACGATGCGCACCGGTAGCGAATGTAACCGGAACCCTTCCCTGCTTCTAAGTATAGTCCCTCTCTCCTGATTTTTTAAAAATCAGTTTTAGTGCTTTTCAGTTGGCTTTCTTCGTGAAAAATCCTCCCATATTTTAAAGTGTGATTGGTGTATTGGTATATTTTGGTCTTGTGCTTTCTAACAGATTGCTTGATAATGTGTTGTTGAAGGCCTTATGCCTAGGTATTAACCATATTGGTTTCTGATAAGTATGTACAGACACAGACACACATGCACATTTTCTTTTTGGCTGCTTGACTCTGGGATGAATTTCAAAGATTTGTTTTCCCAACTGTTAAGCATTTTGTTCTTTTTCTTTTAGTTTTCTATTTCAACTATATTAACTATATTAGAATCAGCTAACCTGTTTTTTTTTAAATATTCAGCAGAAGAGTAGAATTTTCTAAGTATTTTATGGTAATCTAGGATATCAAGAGGCTATCAGATTGCCTCTTTCTGCCTGTTCCATTAACAGGACTTATTCACAAAGTACTATATGTAGACATAGGATTATAAACTAACAACATAGAATGAATTTAAATGAAAGATTTCAGAAAAAAATGTTGAAGATTTCTATTCCTGTCGTCTTGAAGCAGAAAACTTGTATTCCCATGCTATTATTTCATGCAACCTACAGGGTTTTGTTAGATTCCCCCTAGTCTTAGTGCTAGTTAACCAAAGGTTAAATGGTAAAAAGTTAAGTGTGAGAACAAGGCTAAATGTACTAAAATTTTCATGGTAGCAGCAGGGAGGTTTTGAATCAATTTACGGCAATTAGGGATAAGATTGCAAATATATGTTTATACATCAATTGGCTTTTACCTGAAGTCCCATCAAATTACATATCAAATTAATTGCATGCAGCTATAAAATAGCATATTATTTCTATATCCTATGACAGTGATGGCGAACCTATGGCACGGGTGCCACAGGTGGCACGCGGAGCCATATCTACCGGCACGCGAGCCGTTGCCCTAGCTCAGCTCCAGCGCACATGTGCGTGCATGCCCGCTGATTTTTGGCTCACGCAGAGGCTCTGGGAGGGTGATTTTGGCCTCCGGAGGGCCTCTGGGGTGGCAGGGGGGAGCGTTTTCGCCCTCCCCAAGATCCAAGAAAGCCTCTGGAGCCTGGGGAGGGCACAAAATGGGCCTACTGGGCCCACTGGAAGTTGGGAAATGGGGGAGTGGGGGGGTCACGCACACATGCGCAGGTGAGTGGGGCAAGTGGGGGGCTTTGAATTATGGGTGTGGGCACGCATGAGCGTGCGATAGCGTGTGTGCACACTATTTCAGCACCCGAGGAAAAAAAGGTTCGCCATCACTGTCCTATGAGTATCCTCTTGGGCTTGGATGACTTCAGATCCACCCAGTATCCATTCAGTTGTAACATCCATCTTTAATTGAACCAGAGGACATAGCCTCTGTCCATTTACTTCTCCCCTGGATTTCTGAGAAGCTGCAGAAGAACAGAAACGTTGCATTAATAACGTACTTGTTTCAAAGCAATCTACAGCTCTGTGTGTACCAAAAAAATAAAACCTCCAAGGATCTACTTGGTTCAGTTAATTTTCTGCAAGGCTACTTATTTTACTGCCCTGTTTCATGCAACTCTTCAAAACTTACAAATGCCATTCAATTATATCTTTTTCTGAACAGCTAAATGGATTTACTTACTGACCATTGCGAAAATGTAATGTTGGTGTTCTACAAGTGTTAGGAATGCACGCATCCAAACCAGGAAGAATTGATCTCAGTTTTAATCAAGAGATTCATTGTTGGTGTTCTCTTTACAAAATAAATTCCTATCATGTGCCTTTTCACTTCTATTAACCATTGTTAAAATGTTCTTGATTCTTTGTTCATTATGGATTTGTAGTAAGAATTTGGTTAAGGAACTTGGGTAGGCAAGGAACCTTTTCAGATTTGATTGTAATTAATGTTGCAAATAGTGAAGTTGTGGGAAGGAGGAATGTTGTGGGAAGAGCTTGCATGATGAAATCTAGTCTCTTCTTATTTGCTCTTTTGTGTGTGTGTACCCTTATAAATATTGTATGATGTGTGACTCATATATGAAATCCTGGAGCAAAGGAAATTCTGCCTGGTTTGGGATCTTAGCCATTATCTTATTTCATCTGAAATCTCTGCCTCTTTAGTTTGGTTCATTTGAAAGCTTTTAATTTTGTTAATTTGTTTTTGTAATGGAAAGACCAGAAGTGACTTGTTGGAGCAAATGGCCCCAGCAGCTTGCTTGCATTCTCTCTCACTCGTGAGCTGTTTTTCTCACTTCTCGTGAACGTCAGATTTATTCACATTGAAAGGAAATCGATCACAGGTAAAGAAAAATCTACGGGCAAATCCTCCCCCAAGGTACATAACACAACTTCTATTGACTTCATGGAGATGCAGTGCACATACTTCAATTTACTACTTAAATAGAGCGAACAGCGATATGAGAAAAGCATTGTATAGTGATGCAGAAATAGAAGCAGAACTGGAATGCCAATACTTGTTCTGTATAAAAGGCATCATCCGTTGGGTACATGTGGAAGACATGGTGGTGACATTCTCTCAAATAAGTTTTCAGGTCTGCTTTTTTTGGTTCATAAACCAAGCATATCTGGAATAAGATGGCAAATTCATTAATATAACCACTGAAAGATAAACAGATGTCTCTTGAGAAGTTTTGTTCTTGCATTTTTTTTTATTCTAGACTGTGAGAACCCATAATTCAGATGTAAAATAGACTTCTTTAGCTTGGTGCTCAAATCATAACATGCTCAAATCATAACATTTAATTATGATAATTATTAAAAGTTATTTCATTAACTAGATATCGTTTTATGACTTTGTTCAACACAATGAAATGTGAATGGAAAATCATAATGTCCCAATTTCTGGTTTGGCATATATGGATGTTGAAATACAGAACGTATGGAAGGGAAAATAATGTTTGGTCAGGAGGGATGCTGAATATTAGAATATTTAGTATTGGGAACACGTTGCTATCTCGTTATAAGAACACATCTAGAGTTACAAAGCCTTCAAACGTTTTAAAGCCAAAGACAATGGCAGTCTTTTGATGGCGAAGGAACATATTTAATATTTTTGGGGAAGTGCAAAGAGTGCTCGGTGGGAATATGCAAAGGAAAAATGGCAGCATGATGCATGTGGGAAAACCCGTGATTTTTGGTTGTGGCAGTTAGAAACGTGCCACAGTTGGCTTCCTTCCAATTAGCAAGAATGCCAAATGTGGCATGGCTTCAACTACAGCAGTTAAGCTGGTACACACCTTTCATGTCTCCTTGAAAAGCATTATGTGAAAACTTCACTTGACCAAAATCACGGTTGGCAACGGAGGTCAGTAGCTATGGGCCATCTGGAGATAGCAATTTAAAAAAATGTTATTATCTCCATCTGGAGATAACAATGACATATAGGAAATTGGAATGGAATGGAAGAGATGTAACTGGTAGTGGATGAAAGTTAGTGGATGAAATGAAAGAAAAATAGATGTGTGTCTCTGAAACTTAACATATAAAACTGGATGAAGGGAAAAGTTGTATTAGATCTGAATGAAGATGACCTCATCTGAATGGAATGGAGTTGATGATGATGTGTGCAGAAAATTAAAATATAGACAATAATTGTGAATGAGAGGGCTAAAAATTGAGGAATGGTATGGTGTCATCAAGGTAATTGTGGGTGTGTATGAAAGTAGGGACCTAGATTTGATATAGTTATGTATCTTGTGCTCTAGGGAAAGTACAGGTAATCCTTGACTTATGACCACAATTGAGCCCCAAATTTTTGTTGATAAGCAAGGTATTTGTTAACTGAATTTTGCCCCATTTTATGACCTTTTTTGCCATAGTTGTTAAGTGAATCACTGCAGTTGTTAAGTTAGTAACACGGTTGTTAAGTGAATCTGACTTTCCCATTGACTTTGCTTGGCAAAAGGTCACAAAAGGGGATCACATGACCCAGGGACACTTCAATCATCATAAATATGAACCAGTTGCCAAGCATCCAAATTTTGATCATGTGACCATGGGGATGCTGCAACGGTCGTAAGTGTGAAAAATGGTCATAAGTCACTTTTTCAGTGCTGTTGTAACTTTGAACGGTCACTAAACGGACTGTTGTAAGCCGAGGACTACCCGTATAGCAAAACAATGGCAAGTTTAAAGAAATATAACTGCTAATCGAAATATAGGGAGTACAATGTAGTCTGTGATGAGGAATGAATGAACTATGGAAAAAGCTATCTAAGAACATGCTTCTTACTTTGTTTTGTGGAAGTTAGAGTTGGCTATGTCAGGAGCAAAATAAAATCAGACAAATGTAGCGAAAGCATGATGGTTATTGTAGGCACTCTGCTTTAAGTTGCTTACCCCAGAGCCTAAAATGCGATAGTCAGGAAAATGTAGATGAGATGTGAAATGGAATGTGCCATTCTCTGGCTCAGAGATGCATAGCCCATGGCTTCCTTTCTTCCTCCCCCCCCCCCCATTCACCGCTGATAGACTGATTGCCATCCAGTTGGGCTCTGTAACTTCCTTTCTGATCTCATCTTTTTTTCCTAATGGGGCTGCAGTACCAATAGATATTATCTATCATTCATTCAGTAAAAAATAAAATTAATGTAGTCAGAAAGACAAGTTCTAAGTATAGATTACGTAGATCAGAAAAAAGGGCTTTGCGGTAAGAGTGAATTGGGAAGGAAACCAGAGGTGGCTTTCAGCAGGTTCTGACCAATTTCTGGAGAACCGGTAGCAGAAATTTTGAGTAGTTCGGAGAACCGGTGAATACCACCTCTGACTGGCCCCGCCCCCATCTATTCTCTGCCTCCCGAGTCCCAGCTGATAGGGAGGAAATGGGGATTTTGCAGTAATCTCCCCCTGGAGTGGGGTGGGAATGGAGATTTTACAGTATTCTTTCCCTGCCACACCCACCAAGCCACGCCCACCAAGCAATGCCCACCAAACCACCTCACGCCCACCAAGCCACGCCCACAGAACCAGTAGTAAAAAAAATTGAATCCCACCACTGAAGGAAACACTGATTGAGTCTTATTTCAAATTCTTGAAAACCCTGAAAAATCAAGGAACACGATACCGTTGTGTTTAACAAGCATTCATGATAGTTAAAAGACAAACTACTAAATAAAGTCGTTCCAGTACACTGCAGGGAAATGCTTGCAGCAGATGTAATATCTCATTCTCAACATCTACATTTCCTTTCTTCAAAATAACAAAAAAGGAACTTTATATAGAGGCCAGTTGTAACTTTTGGGGAGGGATTGGTAACGAGACATTTAAAAGAAGAAATGACTTTAATGGGGGAGATATAAAATACTTTCATTAATTGCTTTTTGCTTGGCAGTTAAACTTTGCCTTTCTTTTTCATGACAGCGAGAACTTGATGCAACGGCAACCGTGTTGGCTAACCGACAAGATGAAAGTGAACAATCAAGAAAGAAACTTATTGAACAAAGCCGTGACTTCAAGAAAAACACTCCAGAAGTAAGTTGCAATACAATACAGATTTTGAGCTGTTTTCCATAGCATGAAATTGACTTTTTTTCCCAATCTGTTGAAATTAGCTGTAATGGCCTATTCTTCCACGTTATTTCTTGGACTTCTTCTCGCAAATGGAATCTCTCTTTTTCTCTCTCTGTCTATAAGAATCTTTAAGGGTCTGGCTTTATACCCTGGATGTGTTAGGATTTCCCAAAAAGATTGCATAGCATCATTTATTGTGCAGAATTCTTTAAAAGAACTATCATTTCATCAAACTAATTAGGAGCACAATAAAATAGAATACCTCTTAAATTTGGCAGTTTCATAATGTTAATGAACTACTTCAGATTACTGTAACTATTATAAATATATGTATATGTAAGAAAACGCTGGGCATGCTGAAATGAATATGTCAATAATTTTCAATGTCATAATTTTTCAATTAAGACTTTTAAAATGTAAAAGAGATTATGCTGCTGCATGGAAATATCTCAACATTTCGTGGAAGAATCCCAGAAACATTATGTTTTGAAAGAAGCATTTATACCATATTTAAATATGCTGTATAATTATTTTTTTCTTAAATGTTAATTTAAGTGGTTTTAGCTATTGGAAAGCTGTCAGGATCTTTTTTTTAAATACTTTATATAAAGCTAAGTAGGCATACTGTTTTAGTTTTCTTTATTTAAATATAGATCCATTTAACATGCTAAATGAGCTTCCCACCCTGCGCTTCCTCATATGTTGGTTTCCATCCATTCCACTTATCATAGATAATATCCTATCTAGTTTTAGTTTATGATGTCAGAAAAATATTTCCAATTCTGGAAATCTCAAACCTTATTTCTGTTTCTCTGAATGATTTCTCCATATTCAAGAGTACTTATAGCAATAGCACTTAGACTTATATACCGCTTCATAGCGCTTTTACAGCCCTCTCTAACCGGTTTACAGAGTCAGCATATTGTCCCCAACAATCTGGGTGCTCATTTTACCCACCTCGGAAGGATAGAAGGCTGATTCAACCTTGAGCCGGTGAGATTTGAACTGCCGAACTGCAGCTAGCAGTCAGCTAAAGTAGCTTGCAGTGCTGCACTCTAACCACTGCGCCACCTCGGCTCAGAATCCATTTGACATCAAGTTCTTCTCATTTGCTGCTGTTAAAAAGAGAGCATTTAATGCAGTGGATGTCTAGAATAATTACCGTATTTTTTGGAGTATAAGACGCACCGAAGTATAAGACGCACCTTAGTTTTGGGGGAGGAAAACAAGGAAAAAAGGCCTCTGCCTCCAAGCAATTTGCCAAACAGCAAACAGCACAGATGATATACACTGTTTGCTGTGTATTTCTGTGTATGTGTGCCTGACCCATAGAAATAGCAAATTGCATTATGCCAGAAAGTTTTCTTAAATGTAGTCACACTAACTCCTCCCAATTATTTAAATAGATCTACTCCAAGGTAAGTCAGGATTTAACTCTAATACTAAACAGGACACTGTTACATTTCAGACTATACTTGTACAGAGCTGTTAAAATTAATTAAAATTTCTGGAAGTATACATTATTCTCTATTATTTAAAAGAAGATACAATAGCACTGGGCCTCTTCAGAGCAAGCATTTATTTTAAAAAGCTTCTTTATTTTGTTAAGTTGTCTAGATTTACAGGGGTCTCCAACCTTGGCAACTTTAAGACTTGCGGACTTCAACTCCCAGAATTCCACAGCCAGCAAAGCTAACAAAGCTGGCTGTGGAATTCTGGGAATTGAAGTCCACAAGTCTTAAAATTGCCAAGATTGGTGACCCCTGGCTCTAGAACAATAATAAAGCAGTTTTTTAAAAATAAGTCTAATAATTTGAACATTCTACAGACATTTATAGTTATTCACTTACCCCCTTGCTTCCAGTTCAGCAGAAAATAAAAATCTGCCTGTCTCTTCCAGCTATTTGCCTCTTTGCAGTTTCAGTTTCATTTTAGCACGTGGCAAATCAGCTGTAGATCGGGAAGCTGCTAAGAACTTGCTTGGCTTAGCAGGCTCTTCCCTGTTTGCTGCAAACAGGTAAATTGCTGGAATACAGAGGCCAAAGGGTGGGGGTGGGTGGGTGGGTGGGTGGGGCTACATTTGGTGTATAAGACGCACCCAAGTTTTCACCCTCTTTTGGGGGGGTAAAAAGGTGCGTCTTATACGCCGAAAAATACGGTAGCTACTTCTCAGATCCTGTGCCCAACACAAGATAGCAATGAGTGAATATTGATAAAGAGCTGTGGCCTGTAAGAACTGTACCAGGAAAAGCACCATGGAAAAGCTAACTTTCTTTCATCCTCTTCATAGCATGAAATAGGATAGCATTGTTTTATGGCTAGTGAATATATGTTCCTCTGTGTGAGCTCTCTCACTCGCACGCACGCACATAAGCACTGTTAAGGTGCTTATCAATAGTATAATTGGTAGTGTAAGATTCTTGCTTCTTTCCCCCTCTTTTGACTTAAGGGAGTCTAAAGCAGTGAGGACTGGAAATACTTTATAGGTAGTTCTCCATTTACAACCACAATTGGGACCAGAATTTCTGTTGCTAAGGAAGGCAATTGTTAAATGAATCATAGAACCTTTTTTTGTTATTGTTGTTAAGTGAATCACTGCAGTTATTAAGTGAATCACTGCAGTTGTTATGTAAATCACACAGTTGTTAACAAAATCCGGCTTCCCCCATTGATTTTGCTTATCAGAAGACAGTCGGGAAGGTCACAAATGGCAATCACGTGACACTGCAGCCATCTTAAATACGGTACATGCCGGGTGCCAAGCGCCCGACTTTGGAACACTTTGATTCTGGGAATGCTGTGATATTTGTAAGTGCAAAGACTGTTCAAGAGCCACTTTTTTCAGTGACTACCGTGATTCTTTGAAGAGTTACTGTTCTTTGGATTTGCTTGCTCTTATCTAGACTACAATGTTTTGATTTGATATAAGGCACCTTCACCAGGGGTGGGTTTCTCCCGGTTCGGATCTGTTCGCCCGAATCGGTAGCGACCCGCTGGTGACGTCACGGTGATGTCACCGAACCAGATTGGTCGGTGCCAGTCCATGGGCGCCACCATCTTTATTTATTTATTTATTTATTTGAATTTTTTCCAGGTTTTTCTTCTGCGCATGCGCAGAAGCCGGGTTTCCGGCAATGCGCTTGTTCTGCCAAGCTTGTTTTCAGCTAGTTTTGCTTGTTTTGCTTGTTTTTGCTTCTGCGCATGCGCAGGAGAGGCATTTTTTTAAAGAAAACCCCGAAAAAAACCACAAGATCCAGAGCTGATGGTCTCCGGTAAGATGCGCATCTCATGGCCCGCCCCGCCCCATCCCCTGGCCCATCTGCCACCCCCAAATTGCACCCCACTGCAAGCATCTCTCTGCCGTTGTGTGCAGGGAAAAACCTTAAACGGTAAAGAAAAACGTCTCATGACTGTGAGGCAATTAACAACTTCTTGCACGCGCGAGAAGTTTTTCTTTACTTGTGCAAAGGCTGGGAGTTGCTCCAAGGCTCCGAGGAGCAAAACTTCCGCCCCCCCCCAAATCCCAGCCCCGCAGTGAGGGAGGAGGTAGTCACGTCAACAGCTCGGTCTCCCGCCGTGTTTAAGCAAAGCTCCAGTGGGGCTTGAATCTGCATTGTAGGAATACTCCGCTCTTGGGGTGCGTGCACTCCAGGCTTCCTCTGGAGACGCCCCCCACAAACTTCTTACAATTGCAGGGGACATCTTTTTTGGTCCGCCAGAGCTCTGCTTGAACACGCCAGGAGACCGAACTGTTGACGTGACCACCTCCTCCCGGCCTCTTTCCCTCTGGCAGTAGGGAAGCTGGGTTCAGTCCGAGCCGGTCACCGCCCGGCCCGATGCCAGCCCCCCCTTTGCCTGTTCCTGGGGTCGGGCAGCCCAGCTATGATCGGCTCGGCTCTTGGCTGGTGAAGAATCTACTGGTGAAGTGAGCCCCTCTGGGGAAGGCAGTGGGGAGCAGCTGCCCGTGAGGACCTGGCTGCCCTCCCTCACTCTCTGGCCATCGCGTGGCCGGAAGATTAGGCACCCCGAAACGTGCCTGTGTCACCCCACCTCCCTTAATTATTGTTTGTATGAGATAAATGTTTGTTAGACATGCTTCTAGGGGAAGCAATGGACAGTAGCAATATTTTTATTTTATGTGGATCACAAACATTTTTGAGAATGAAAGGGATTGTTGATGCTGGCCTTTTTTTGGATAGATTGTTGCTGGCATTTTATTTATTTATTTATTTATTTATTTATTTATTTATTTATTTATTTATTTATTTATTTATTTATTTAATATGCAAATAAGTATGTGTAGGTAGGCTAACCGTCTCCTATACTTGATTTGGCCATCTCACAAGTAAAACAGAATAAAAAACAGTAAAAGCAACCAGAGATAAAAACAACAAAAATAATATAAAACATAAAACTTCGCTTTGAGTATTAATGTTTGCCGTATCATTTTTAAAAGATCAGCTGGGACATGGAGCCCGGCAAGAGCCAGGGAAAGTTTTGCAGGCAAATTACGGAGCATTATATTAGGAATCTGGCATTGATAAGAAGAAAAATAACATGTACTTGTTTAAATAATATTTAAAAAATTATACTGGCATTCAAATTCCGTTCTTGCCATTTGAAGGTGGGATCTTTTAGAAATCCCAGAATAATATCATTCTTTGATTTGCCTGTTGTGGGAGCTAACTTTTGACATAAGTCTGTAGAAATGATTGAGCTATTTAGATCTCTTCTTCAGTAACACTCCCACACAAATACAGCACATCCACACAAGCTTCTTTTTGGAGAGTTTCAGTTGAGTTTTTCATGCTTAATATGTCATGGCTTCACAACGATTTATCTATTGTTCTTGGGATGGGCTGACGGTGTTATGATTCAGAAGGCCTAAAATAAAATAAAAAATCTACTTCCCACCCCTGCCTCCCTTTTAAGGTTATCTAGAATACAGCTCATTGTAAATCTTGTGCTTTTCATTTGATCATCTTCCAAAATATATGTTTGTGTGTGTGTGTGTGTATCTTGACAAGAGATATATACCTCTATACAAGATATATACCACCTTGACTATATATATATATAGTCTATTTCGAGCTTATTTTGCTCTCGTCAGATAGCCATACCCCTTACTGGAATTTGAACCCGGGCCAGCTGCCTTGCAGGGCAGCAACTTAACCACTAGGCCATAGGCTCTGTTCCCAATCAGCTATATCTGCCTGCCTGCCTGTCTGCCCGCCCACACCCCCGCCCACCCACCCACCCACACATCGTAAACTTCTGGAATTCACATTTTTGGCTTCATGAGTTTGTCATTTATTTGTTTATTTAAATTGATAGATATGGCTATCCATCTGATGAGCCATATGACTAATGGGACCTTGGGCAGCTAGGAAAGATTACACTATATAATTTGAATTTATACGTATATAAATTCAATCTCTCTCTCTCTCTCTCTCTCTCTCTCTGTCTCTGTCTCTGTCTCTGTCTCTGTCTCTCTCTCTCTCTCTCTCTCTCTCTCTCTCTCTCTCTCTCTCTCTCTCTCTGTGTGTGTGTGTGTGTGTGTGTGTGTGTGTGTGTGTCTATACACACACAAACACATATACCAATGAAAATGTTTCCATCTATGTTGGTGATGTGGTGGATTCATTTAGGAATTAAAAATTAAAATAAAGAAATGGGAATGGTTTAAAACAACTACCGTTTGCTTGAAAATGTAGCTCCTTCATGCCTTGCAAAGATTAAGGCCATCACTCCAGGAGCAAGAACCGACAGGGCCATCTTGTGCTCTCTCAGGTGATTACAGGCATCAGTAAGAATTTTTATTGACATAACCAAAGAGAAGATTAGTTCACCTGAAATATTTGCAAAGTCTGGCCTCTCATTGCCACAATAATTGCCGGTCCTGCAGAGAACGTTTAATAATTTCTATTAATATTTAATCCATACATTGAATGAACTGTATTTGGGGAGGACTTACCTATATTTAACAGCTTTGTATCCTCTTCCTTTAGGAAACGATTGGGTATTAAAAGCATACCCAATCTTTTAACATTCTAAAAAAGTGCAAAAAGAAAAAAGTACATTAAAGTAAAACATGGCAAGTTCTATAAAAGTAGAAGTAGTATCAGAGGAAAGTATTGATGAGTGTTTAATTGTTTTAATTATTTATATTACACAGAGTGTAATGGTGAGGGTAGCTGGAACACATTTAATAAAGTTAAGATTTAAAGATTTAAGATGGTAGAATGGTATTGCCTGCTCAGACTGGCAGACAGAGGTTTCAGGGAGCAGCTTTTCATTTTTAATGGAATAATATAACAATATTATTCCCCCTCGTCCTCAAGAAGAAACGATCACCAGATAGATGGGAAGAAAAAAAAATAAGAAGTGGTTTTTATTTATCCCGGTTCTGTTAGAAAGTGAGCTACATATGGGTGAGCCTAGTGAACATGGCCACTGATGACATATTTTTCTTTTTCGGTGCCTGCAAATATGCCAAATGTTTAATAAAATTAGTTGTACTTTGGCAATGTCTCCAGCTTTAGAGCAAACAGATTAAAGCATTTTTTAAAAGAATATTGTAGCCATTGCTATTTTAAAAGATAGTAAGTCTCTCAAATTCTAAATAGAAAAGTTACTAAATGCCCATAGGAAGTAAAAGAGATCATTTTGAAAAGTCTACTTTTGTAGATGCTACCAAACCAAATTCTTAATAGTATTTTATACAATGTACAATGCTATAGTTCAGAGGTCTTCAAACTTGGCAACTTTAAGACTCGTGGACTTCAACTCCCAGAATTCTAGCTGGAGAATTCTGGGAGTTGAAGTCCATGAGTCTTAAAGTTGCCAAGTTTGGGGACCCCTGCTATAGTTAAATGTTAATTTTTTAAATGTAATCAAGTCATCAGGTTAGTCTTGCACACCTCTGTTAGGAGCTGGGACCTATTTTTCTATGGGTAGCAGTGAAAATGTGTGTGTCTTCAGCTTCCTTGAGAATCTCTATGCAGCAGGCATCTAGCATTTCAGGTCTTTTGAATTATTTTCATTTTTTTGTGTATGGATTTTGCCGTAGGTTAAAAATTAAGTGTCTCTTGGCTCCCAGCTTTCTGCTTGTTGCTGACTAAGATGCCAAAGAACCATCTTAAAATCTGTTGCAAGTAAATTGGTATTCAGAAGAACCCTAGAGCAGAGCCTCTACCTCACTCAGCTGCCAGTAGCAGTTACGGCCCTGAAATGTGTTTGTAGACTAGGGTGTTAAACTGCTTAAGAGATAAGAAAAATAGAGGAGTCCATTAGGCAGATTCTCTAGGTCAGTGATGGCGAACCTTTTTTTCCTTGGGTGCCAAAATAGTGCGCGCGCGTGCTATCAGACATGCATGAGTGCCCACACCCATAATTCAAAGCCCCCCACTCGCCCCACCCCACCCTGCGCATGCGTGCACGACCCTCCGCATTCCCCCATTTCCCGACTTCCAGTGGGCCCGGTAGGCCTGTTTTTTGCCCTCCCCAGGCTCCAGAGGCTTTCTTGGAGTTTGGGGAGGGCGAAAACGCTCCCCCCGCCACCCCGGAGGCTCTCCGGAGGCCAAAATCGCCCTCCCAGAACCTCCGCGTGAGCCAAAAATCAGCTGGCGGGCACGCACATGCGCGCTGGAGCTGAGCTAGGGCAACAGCTCGCGTGCCGGCAGATATGGCTCCGCGTGCCACCTGTGGCACCCGTGCCATAGGTTCGCCACCACTGCTCTAGGTAGTACTCATAGTAAATTCCTGTCATATCTTCTGGCTTGTAATCCTACCAGCTGTTTAAGGAGTTTGATGTGCCTTTGGGATGAGAAGCAATACTACTGTAGCCACCTCTGGGTTTGTAATTGGGACAACCGCTCCAGCAGGAGAGCCAACGTTTCTTGAAGCTAAGATCTTGCCAGAGAAATATGGTGCATTCAGGATAAAAGAATGGTTTCTGTGCCTTTAAATTTTCTTCGGCTTATCCTTGCCCTCCAGGTCCCGGTCCCGCCCCCCCACGTATTTTGGAAAACATCTGGTACCCTATTCTGTTCAAGGACTAATGTAGCTGTAATGTCAGTTTCAGAAGCCAGAGGTCACCTCCCTCAATAATTGCTACCCTACCATAAGTATCCTCTGGTTGCTTTAATAGATCTTGTCAAACGCAGTACTGAAACTTGGATCCTAGATTTATTAAATGTGTTTTTAGTTGATGTACAGAATGCAAAGGGTACCTAAGCTAGTGCTTCATTAGATATTTGGAACATTTAAAATAACCAATTGTAAATTTTACGTTAGAATTGCCTCAACTGACTAGAGTCCTTGTTTCACTTTGAGTTTTGTAATATGAATAACTTAGGTATAGTAACATGTCTCTGGCTAGGAGCAAACTTGAGTATAATAACATGTCCCATTATTTCCTAAACTAACTAATCCCTCTTAAATAATAATCAGCAACTATGGGATGCCAGATTTATTTTCCGGTACTCTTGGCAGGATTAGTCACTTGTGGGTATTAGCTTCCATCTGTCTGAAGACTGAGGTTGTATCAGTTTTGGCTGGCCACTCTCCTTCGCTTGCCTGGGTTTGTCAGTTTTTTCAACGAAGAGATCCAAGGTAAGTACCTGAAAAAGAGAAATCACCACCCCGGAACTGGGCCTGGACCCTTATGCAGGGAGGGAGTGACTACTCCTGCCAAGGACCGAAAAGGAATGTATCAGGTAGGAACCAACATTCATTCTCCAAATCAGGATATTGCTTCTCAAATCCACTTTCTTTTAGGTTCCTCATTAAGAAAGCAAATAGATCACATTATTTAAACACCTAAGTGTTTTGTCTCCCTTTAATACAGTTTGGCAACCCCCAATTAACACAAACATGTATTCTAAAACTTGCTGCTTATATTAGCATGATGAGTCACATGGTTAAGGAAAAGGGAAGTCTGGATGGGCAGGAAATGTTCAATTCTCTGTGTCTAAATCTGACTCAAGTCAAAAGCCAACTAATGGCTTTGGCACTGGCAAATACTTGTTCACCTTTGGTTTTTCACGAAACCTGACATAGAATTTAGATGACTTTTCCCCAGATTCTCATTTACGTCCTTGTTAGGGAAATGCCACCATTCTTTAGAACAGAGGTCTTCAAACTTGGCAACTTTAAGACTTGTGGACTTCAACTCCCAGAATTCTCCAGCCAGCTATGCTATGCTGGCTGGAGAATTCTGGGAGTTGAAGTCCACAAGTCTTAAAGTTGCCAAGTTTGGGGACCCCTGCTTTAGAAGTTCAAAAAACAGCCTTGCTGTAATAGATTCTTTGGCAAATCTTTGTCCCATTGTAAATAAATCACCAACTTTTAAGGGAAATTTTATGAGTTGCCTTGCTATTAGTCTTTCAGTATAACTGACAAAAGATGATATTTCTAAACAAGGCCTTGCTAAGACTGTACAGTAGGCCCTGTTACATAATGATGATAGCCTGCATTTGAATTGTCTGCAGTTAGTAGCTCTAATATAATAGTTAATTACTGAGTGTTCTGGCCTTTACAGGATTAAGCTGCCAGAAATCTAAAAAAGTGTTTGTGTGTGTAGCTTTAATTAAAATAAGGCATTTTGCTTTCCCAGCTGTGCAGTTCCTGTAGATCTGCATCTAAGCATTCTTTATTAATTTTGAAAATGTAGTTGATCCTGATAATTTAGAGTCACGCAGGCATTCTAAAAAGCTGAAATCGGCCATAAAGATGTGATTAAGAGAAATGCATTTGTAAATAACAATAAGGTGCTTTGTTCTGTCTGCTATTGAAAACATCAGAAATGAGAATTTGGAGGCTTAATAAGAAGTTACAATTTTTTTCTTGTGTTTTTATTTTTTAGAGTACAGTATCAGAGGTGGAAACTGAGTTGAATTTTTCTCAGTATACAGTACTTACTTTTAGACCTGGCTTTCTGAGAAGTTTTAAATAATAAACAGTTCCCCTGAGAGTTCAAGGACCTGCCTCCAGGGAAAGCTGTCACTATGATCTGTGTGAGTGGCTGTTCTTATTATGTCTCTTAATCTTCCTCTTCTAGGGATGGGTAGTTTGACTATCTTTCCCCCATACTTCCTTAGCTTAGCTGAAATGTCCCAGAATTATTGACAATATAAAGGAGGCTTGTTTATTGAGTTTCCACTATGCAATTGGTCTGCAGTTACAGACCAGAGAGAGGCTGTAATTGCTACTGCATACTCTATACCAGCTGTTCTCAACCTGGGGGTCGTAACCCCTTTGGGGGTCGAATGACCCTTTCACAGGGGTCGGGAGACTTCGCCCAGATGCCGCCATTTGGGTTCTTTTACCCTCTGCACATGCGCAGAATGCTTTGCACATGCGCAGAGGGTAAAACAACCCAAATGGCGGTGGCAGGACAGGGGGCGCGGCGGGGGCGCGGGGTGTGGCATTAGGAAGGTTGAGAACCACTGCTCTATACCATTTTGACCAAAACATTGAAGTGTAGAACATTATATAATTGAGGGTGGGATCTGTCTGCCATATTGTTTGCTCTAAAAATGCTTCGAAAGCCCAAATAAATTATTCATTGCTATAGTGGTTAATATCATCTATACCAGAGGTCTCCAACCTTGGCAACTTTACGACTTGTGGACTTCAATTCCCAGAATTCCTCAGCCAGTTCATGATCTATACCATGCCTAGCTGACAGGTGCAGCTGACGTAAATTTGGTTCCTTCTCTGACAATACTAGCAAGTAGTTCTATAGGCAGCAGGGTAGATTTGATTTAAATCTATTTAAATCACGCCTTTTTACTAGTGATTTAAATCAGTGATTTAAATCAATTTGATTTAAATCATAATTTTTAAAGAGCAACTGTCATTTCTGTCCCGCAGCAGCTCCTCCTCTGACCTGCTGTTGACTCACCGACAGTCCCAATATTGCAGAATATACAGCCTCATGCTACATAACTAAGCTCCATTTCATGCTGAATAAACTACATTATTAATGCATCTTAAGTAGAAAACTATCTTTAGATAGATTTTTACTCCAAAAGCATTTTATTAAAATAAATTTGATAAATTTACATTTTTAAAAATCCAATTTTTTTGTGTTTTTAAATCGATTTTTATCCACCCTGATAGATAGCCTTTAAAGTTTTGTTGGTTTCATTTTGCTCTTCCTTCTGGCCTTGAAATATGTTTCCTGGATAAAACTCCAAAGTACAGAGCAGTCTTTTAATAATCTATCAATCATATCTTTCCTTGATGTTGATTGTCAAATCCAGCTGTAATATAAGGTAAATCCTGGAGAATAATCAGGCAGTAAGTGCATTTTGACCACAAACAGCTTCTAAATAATCTGGAAAAAGAAAAACCTGTGAGTTGATAAAAGACAAAAAAAATGAGTTCTCAAACAGACCAACTTTTTAATGTTTATAGAATTCTGATGGCCCACTGCTAACACACAATTATCTCCTAAGGAATTGGAAATTTTGAACCATGGAGAAATTATTTATGTTTTTTTTTCCTTCCTGAGAAAGCTCATGATCTCATTCTCATAAGCTTAGAACTACCTAAGACACTTCTAGTAAATTTATATAATGGCTTAAATTTAGTTTTGTGTGTAAGTTCTTTTTTGTGTGTGCCATAGCAATAATTTATTTAAAGCACTTTTTTTTACTATGTAGGCTTTTTGCCTTGTTTCATATAGTTCCCCCCCAAACTAGAATATTGGGTTTAAAAATAGATAAAAATATTCAGTTGAAATATTGAACTGAATGCAGTATGAAGACAAATATATGTGTCCCAGGATAATGTTGCAAGATCCAATTTGGGTCGTCTTCGGAGCTCGGAAGACAAAATCTCTGGTCCCGGTGACCGACCCAATTGGATCTGCAGAATGCAGAAGAAATGGAAGAGCTAAGAAAGTACAATAGATTTGTTTTTGCTCAATGTGATAGCATTGGGAATGACTTTGGAATTAGAATTCTTATCACACTTTTTAAGAGAGCAAATAATTATTTTTAATATTCTAACATTTTATTATACACCATCCAGAGGTCCTCTTTGAGGGAGATGTGTGGCTCACAAATGTGAAAATAAGAAAAATACTGTATTTTTCGGAGTATAAGATGCACTTAATTTTGGGGGAGGAAAATAGGGGGGGGGGGAATCTACCTACCAGGTATTCATCTGGCTAGCGTCCTTAGTCTGGTCAGCTTCAGCACATTATTTTATCCCCTGGTTAGGGCTGAAAAAAATCTTCTTCTGAGGGAGTAGCAATGAAAACAAGCCTGCAAGCCGAGAAGATCGTTAGCACCTTGTTAGGGCTGAAAAAACCTTTTTCGAAAGGAGTAGCAATGAAAACAAGTCTGCAAAGACTTAGGGCTGGAAAAAACTTCTTCAGAGGGAGGAGTAGCAATGAAAACAAGCCGGTAAGATCGTTAGCACCTCGTTAGGGCTGGGGAAAAAAAGCTTCGAAAAAGCTACATTCGGAGTATAAGACGCACCCAAATTTTCAGCCTCTTTTAGGTGCGTCTTATACTCCAAAAATACGGTAAATATTTCTTATAATTTATATATGAATTACATAGAATAGTCTATCCCTAAATTGGTACTGTCCAGATGTATTAGACTACAGTTACCAGAATTTTTAACAAATACACTGTATAAGTGTGTTTCATACCTCTTAGGACTATCTTCTAGTCTGGCCATTATTCAATTAACTTTAGTCAGAAAGTGCTTATTCGTATCAGATTTTATTCATATTTCAATTTTTCATTACAGAAATTAGTACAAGAGCCCATACTCACACATTTAATTTCATGGTACCCTAAGACTGCTGGAATGCAGAAACATTATTTTGCACTCTTGCTGCTAAGAGATTGGGGAGGGGGGGGAGAGGAATGAACATCAAGGTAAAGTGATTCTCTTCTGTATCTAATCTTCTGGGTCAGTGACCATTTCACACTTGAAGGAGACGAACAGCCTCTAAGTACAGCAGGTGATAGTAACTTCTAATCCTCTCCATCTAGAAGAAGACATTTCCTCCAGGACTGTGAACAAAGCAATGTATGCACCGCCACCCATTTTCATACAGATCCCTATTTTTAGAAACATCTTTCCCATTCACATCAATTTTGACCCATGCAGATTAGCGGGGGGGGGGGAGATTTCCTTGTTTGGCATTCCAAGAGAAAAGGGTGACATTATAAGTATACAAGTGGACCTCAACTTAAGACTATTGGTTTAACAATCATTCAGAGTGATGGTGCTGAAAAAAGTGATTTACAACGGTCTTTGCACTTACAACTGTTGTGGCGTACTCACAGTCACATGATCAAAATTTGGATGCTTGGCAACTGGCATGTATTTATGAGGGTTGCAGCATCCTGCGATCACCATTTGTGTTCTTCCCTGGAGTCTTCTGACAAGAGAGTCAATGGGGGAAAGCCATATTCTCCATCTTGGGGTGGAACCAGCTTTCAGAAAGGGTTGTCCTGGACCAATCATCTCGAGGGTCGAGTCAATTTGCATTCAGCACGGATCCGCCTCTTCCTGCCCAGATCTGACTCGACCCTTCAAGAGGGAAGGTGTGATAGGACTCCCCTCCTGAACGATTCTTTCTATCCTTTACTATTCTTTTAAAAAGGAACTTAAATTTAGAAGAAGATCGAGAATATAGCCCTTCTCAGGGCTCCAGCGGGGCTTCGGCATCGGACGGATCCAAGAAGGCAGGCAAGTTCGGCATCCTTTTGGGCAGTCAACATTCCTCCACCCCTGCCCTCGCCCTTAAACTAATAGCGGGAGGGAAGTTAGCAATGTGAGGTTTTTTGTCCCAGGGGAGCCCTTGAGATCAGCTGGAGAGCCGGAAAAGGTTTTAAAAGGCCCGCCGCTCCCTCGCCGCGCTACAGCTGGGACGCTCCTCCCTCGGTTCAGGAAGACTTAATGATTTGCTTAATGACCATGGCAAAGAAAAGGTTGAAAAATCTCATACAACTCACTTCATTGCCCCTTCACTTAGTGGTGGAAGCTTTGGTCTTCATTGTGGTTGTAAGTTGAGGACCAGCTGTATAGCTGAAAAGTAAGCCCTTCTCTTCTGTCTTGTTGCTGGGCCAAGCAAGAAGAAGCAGGGCTTTGGATTTTTCACGGGTTGGAGATTCTCCATGCCTGATGTTATAGGGAACTATGAATTAATGTATGTATTTGCAGATAAAAAGAATTTGATGAATTCATTTGCATGGCAGAAACATAAAATCGGAGTGTGGAACCCTCAGAAATTTTACTGTGTCCTAAGATAGCAATTTGACTAAGAGGGCATACAATAATGAGTTGTTAGTAGTATCCAGAAGGAGAATCACACTGCTGGAAAAATAAAAGAGAATGTAGCGGGACATTAAAAAGTAAAGTGTTTAAAGCAAGCAGAAAACCACCCTCTACACCAGAGACTATACTCAAAGACTCCACCCCAAATGACCCCATTTCTGTATTATATGACACCTGCCCCTTGAGAACGATTTACAATCAAATTAAAATGTATGGGAGAAGTAGAGAAACAATTTTTTTAATGTGGAATTCTTTTTGAATTAACACATTTTTAGTGTTGAATATATGGAAAAATAAAACTGCACTGCTATCCTTCTATGTCTCCAGAGTGACAATAAATCACTTTTCCTCTTTTAAAATGTCTGGCTCCATAATTTATGTTTGCATAGGCCTTTAATAAATTCATAATAGGTGTTTTAGTTGGCAAGCATCATTCCAGAGATTAAGGGGCTTTTAAAAAATACCGTGCTTTTGTTCTCGACCATAATTAGGTGTGGAAAAACGTATATATATTTTTACTAATCACAAAAAATCATTTGATTTCTGTTTTCTTTTGCAGCAATGCTTGTGCACAGACCATTTTAAACAATAAATAACTTAAATTAAGTAGAATCATGACTTCAGTATTTTGTTAAACTTGAAGACATTTAAAACAAGATCTGTATATTGTGGCAGTGAAGAATTTACGCAGCCCTGGTTAAAACTGAATTTATTGTTGGGCCTGAACATCTGGTCTCCCTACCCAAAACATGCAGCTGATTTTTCTGTGTACTTCTTGCATAGGTTATGTAGCCTCAGTGATGAGAAGAAATCATCCAATTTTCTAGTCAGGGCCTGGAGCAAATTTGTGTCTTTGTCAGAAGCAATTGTATAAATTTAAAATAGTTTGCATGAGCTTAGCAGATGCCGAACTATTATCCTCAGATATACTGAATGATCTTTTTTTAAAAAAAGAAAGAAAGACATCTCCAACTTAACCATATGAGCTGGGAATAGATATTGGGTAGTTAGATGCTTTACATTTTAGAAAATGAGTTAATATCATTTATTTATTTATTTATTTTATTAAATTTATATGCCGCCCAACTCCAAAGGACTCTTGACTAACAGTGTTTAGCTTGCTGATTCTTCCAGTGGTGAAATCCAATTTTTTTTTACTACTGGTTCTGTGGGCGTGGCTTGGTGGGCATGGCGTGGTGGGCGTGGCTTGGTGGGCGTGGCAGGGGAAGGATACTGCAAAATCCCCATTCCCTCCCCACTCGAGGGCCAGCCTGACGTGGTATTTGCCGGTTCTCCGAACTACTCAAAATTTCCGCTACCGGTTCTCCAGAACCTGCTGGATTTCACCCCTGGGTTCTTCACAAGAACAGACTTTGGGTGGAAGCGTATAAATGTGCATTCTATAATAGAGGCTAAGCAGGGAGGCTACTAGTACTGCCGTTTATTTTTTCTGTCTTTGGGAAATCTTTAGAGAGTATTGAAATATGTACCATGGAGAGGAATAATCACAAGAATTGAGAAAGGCTTTTTTTTTAAATTAAAAAACAAGAACAGGTAGTCCTTGACTTATGACCACAATTGACACCAAAATTTCTCTTGCTAACCGAAACAGTTATTTTGACCCATTATATGACCTGTATTTATTATTCTATTTGAGTAAGAGTTCACATCCTGAAATATACCTCTTTTTGAGAATTACAAAAAAGAAGCTGTATTTTGACTATCCTAGCCCATGGAGAACATTTGGTATATGATTTGAAGAGTTTCAAGCTTACGATAAATGCATATTCTCTCTCTCTCTCTCTCTCTCTCTCTCTCTCTCTCTCTCTCTCTCTCTCTCTCTCTCTCTCTCTCTCTCTCTCTCTTTCTCACACACACACACACACACACACACACACACACACACACACACACACACACACACACACGTCAGTCAGTGCAGAAGGAGATCTCTGGTATGTGTGTGGTCTCGGTCCCCCACCTCACCCCTGCAGCGATTGGAATATTTAGTATTCCTGTGAAGAAATAATCATGCTTTCAAAAATAAAAGGGGAAAGAAAGTAAAGCTTTATTTAGTTGATTTTGAAACCAATTAGAAGATTGGATGTGCTTCCTGTTGTAAACACCCATTTAGACTGCTTAAAATAGATGGCATATACTTAACTGAGTGGAAGGATGCTTTCGCTTCCTGTGAATGTGCTGAGGTAGTTTTACAACACTCCAGGAACCTTCTGTTTGGCCTGAGGATAAGAAGAAGCCTGAATATTGTCAATAGCAAAATCATTCTTGCTTGGGATGGGGGAGTGGACATCTAGGCAAAGACATTGTTAACTACAAATAGTTACCAAAATAAACTCTTCTTCTCAATCACTTAATCTCCCTAGATATATATTTTATACTAAGTTTAGTGGTGCCTGTAAAGGAAAAGAGTGATCATGAATAAGACACATGCAACTTTCTATGTACTGAAACCATACTATTCCATTAACTTTTAGGTCAGTGGTTCTCGACCTTCCTAATGCCGCGACCCACGCCCCCACCGCGACCCACCCACCGCTGCGCCCGCCGCCGCGACCCGCGCTGCCGCCATTTGGGTTCTTTTACCCTCTGCGCATGCGCAAAGCGTTCTGCGCATGCGCAGAGGGTAAAAGAACCCAAATGGCGGCGTCCGGGCGAAGTCTCCCGACCCCTGTGAAAGGGTCTTTCAACCCCCAAAGGGGTCGCGACCCCCAGGTTGAGAACCGCTGCTATAGGTTTATAGGAAACTAGGGTAATGATCATGTTAGTGTTTTTAAACTTGGCATTGCTGGCTGGGGAATTCTGGGAGTCGAAATCCACACACATCTTAAATTTAACAAGCTTGAAAACACTTTGTTTATTAAATATTTTGACTTCTGCGGATATTTCATTATTACCAACATGATGGCAAAGCTTTCTTCAAAATAGTCTTATTAATATTTTAAATAGAGGATAAATGCAGTCAGTGCAAAGTGGAGACATTGTCTTGTTACAGTATGCAGAGTGATTCTTGGAGTGGATTAAAGTATACCCAAGTTCAGTTTAGATATATTATAATAGGTGGTACTTATAAATCTTGGGAGTGCTGTTCCACACCTTTGAGCGCACATCGTCCTTGCTGGGCTAATGTAGATGGGCTGAATAAGACCTGTCACATCTTGTGTGATGATATCCAGTTACACATCTCAACTCAAGGCAAACTTAAGTGGTGCCGTGAGTATCTTATCCTGGTGTCTGGAGGCGCTGAGGATCTGGATGGGATACAACAGGCTTCTGATGAACCCTGGCAAGACTGAGTAGCTTTGAATTGTGGGGTCTACTGATTCTAGCACCATGCCATCTTTGGTGCTGGATGGGGTTGCCCTGCCCCAGACAGACCCAGTCCACAATTTGGGAGTCTTCTTAAATTCACTGCTCCTGCTCAAAGGAGCTGGTTGCAGTTTGTGCCTAGGAGGTTAAAATTAATTTTCTTCTTTTTAGATTTGGCCCTTAGGCAGTGCTTTCAATGAAGGCAGCTTAAGAAAGCTATTGACAAAGTCCAGTTACTGGTTTTTTCACTGGGAAGCTTCTGCATTATAAATACACTCAAACGAGAATATGGGGACATGGACTTCCAATTCAATCTAACCCAGACCTATAATTTATCATCTATCGATAAACATTAGGATATGAGAAATAACGGGGGAATAGGGAGAAGGCACAGAAGAAGCACGCAAATGATGCACTGATGGATTAATTATGTATTGTATGTTTTTTGTCTATAAAAATAAAAAAAATATTTTAAAAAAATTTATCATCTATTATCAACATTGAAATTTTGTAGGGCTTTTACATTAATTAAGCTTGACACATTGTCTTCAGCAGTCCTCTTTAGATTCTAAGTGCCTGTGCACATGTGGGTATAGTTCAACAGAGTCTTTGAGCTATTTGATCCTTTGTTCCTTTTATAGGGATTCCAGGATGAGTCACATCTATCCCATCCTCAAGACATTTCTGGGCAGAGAGCTCAACTTCTATTTTTTGCTCCTCTTATCTGATAAGAGCCCAAGAATATCTTCCCAGGTTCCTTAGTTTTGTGCCTCAGTATGTGCTATTCACATGACTTCTCTTTAAAATTTTTGATTTTCATCTACTTAATTTCATTTTATGCTATTTTATCCTGTCACTACAGTATTTTAATTTTTGTACTTTTATATTTTACCTTTCATTCTTACTGCTTTTTATATAGTATATACCAGTGATGGCGAACCTTTTTTCCCTTGGGTGCCGAAAGTGCATGCGCGTGTGCTATCGTGCATGCACGAGTGCCCACACCCACACCCATAATTCAATGCCTGGGGAGGGCGAAAACGGCCTCCCTCGCTCCCCCGGAGGCCCTCTGGAGGCTGGAAATGGCCCGTTTCCCAACTTCTGGTGGGCCCGGTAGGCCCATTTTTCATCCTCCCCAGGCTCCAGAGGCTTCCCTGGAGCCTAGGGAGGGCAAAAACACCCTCCCCAGTCCCCCCGGAGGCCCTCCGGAAGCTGAAAACACCCTCCCAGAGCCTCCGTGCGAGCCAAAAATCAGCTGGCCAGCGTGCACACGCGTGCTGGAGCTGAGCTAGGCAATGGCTCGTGTGCCGGCAGATATAGCTCCGCGTGCCACCTGTGGCACCCGTGCCATAGGTTCGCCATCACTGGTATATACTATAGTCACTGAAGCAGTCGGTATGAGCTTAAATGGACTCCGGGGGATGGTAGAGGACAGAAAGGCCTGGAGGAACGTTGTCCATGGGGTCGCGATGGGTCGGACACGACTTCGCAACTAACAACAACAACAAATCCTATAGTTATACTTATTGCATGTAAATTGAGGTTTTTGTATGTTTTATGTCCCTCTTGTCTGCCCTTATGGCTATAATAAAATTTATTGGATTAAATGTAGACATATTAATTGATCTTCCATGCATCTTTAATCCTACTTAAATGTGGTAGATAAAAAGCTTTTCAGGGATGGCTCTTTCCCAGGTTGTCACTCTCAATTAGTTTTTTATTTAGACAGCATGCAAAAACATTTTTGTTTTCCCAGGTTTTTAATTACTGCTGATGTTAATGCTTCAGATGCTTTGGTTTTATTGTATGATTGAATTACTTGTTTGATCTTTTCATTTTACTTTCTATTTGTTTTATAGTTCTGTTTCTTACTAATCTGTTAGTTCTGGTAACTTAACTTGAATGCAGAAGGTGATTGATATAAACTAGTAAATTAATATACTAAACAACCAATGTT
The DNA here is from genome assembly GCA_023053685.1 of Diadophis punctatus similis. Classification (NCBI taxonomy): domain Eukaryota; kingdom Metazoa; phylum Chordata; class Lepidosauria; order Squamata; family Dipsadidae; genus Diadophis; species Diadophis punctatus. Next base: position 17,935,372 of record JALIGW010000001.1, on the reverse strand, counting down.
TCCAATTTAGAAAATCCAACTATTGACAGCATTTTTATCTTTTGAGATTATATCATGGGGGGAAAAATTGAACAGCTTTTTTAAAGAGAGACTACATTCCATGAATATAGAGTGTAAATGGACAGTTTACTTATATGATTAAATAGTATTTTGACTCAGTAAACTAGTTTTGAAAGTCTTGGAACATTTTGCCTGCAATATTGAACAAACAAACAAACAAAATCTTCCTACCCAGTTTGTTGACAGCAGTGCGTAAAGGGAAGTCATCAAGGGGAGGCTAAAATATTACGATGAATTAGTAACTATATCAGGTATGTGAAAATTTGACCTATTTGACAGTCTGCAGTACACACTAGAACACTGCAGCCCTCAAGCAAATCCCTTTTTGAGTATAATAAACATCTAAAATTTCCCACCCTATTGTAAACAGGATAGAGGTGCCTAGAGCACTCTGAATTTATCAGTGCTATTAAAAGAAAGTACAGAGTGCTGCAAATATAAGGACACATGCTTGAAAGATCACCTCTTAAGTAGCAATGTTAAACAACTCTATTCTAAGCTGGTAGTTTTAGAATTGGTGTGTATTTTGGGGTGGGATATTTGATCTTGAATTCTGCAGTAAACAAAAAGTGCTGTAAAGAAGGTCTATATCAACCTGTTTACTGAGTTTTAACGCTACTAGAATGAGTTGTGCATTATTTGATAAATGCCTGTGGCATGTATCTTGATTGTTGCCTGTCTACTCTAGGCTGTTATGACCTAGCAGAAGGGCACTACTGGGGTGGTTCAGGGATGGACAAGATCTCATTCAGGGCGGGAGGATCCTTGTCTGATGTAAAGTGATGGTACATGGTCCTTCTCCTAAAGGTGACCTACTAGACCTGGACCTGGAGATACTTGAAAATTATTGCTGAATTGCAGATACCTCTTTCTTGTACTGGAGAGGATGATGGCTGATCAGCTTTATGTATTATTCTTTGAGGGGATGGATTGTCTGGACATATTCCAGTCAGATTTCAGAGTTAGTTAGGCTCTGAAACTTTCTTAGTCATTCTGACAGATTATCTGCTCAGAGGGAATGACTGAGAGACCACAACTCTGCTGGTCCTCCTCAATCTCTTGGTGGCTTTTGATAGCATTGACCACAATGTCATGTTACCTAAGGCTGTATGGAAGACATTGTTCTTCAGCGGTTATAATCCTACTGTATTTCCATGGTCAACTGCAAACTTGAGCTTTGGGGGTTTCTGTTCATTCCCGTAGCTGCAGGAATCCATCCTGCCACCCTTGGTTTTTTTTAATATCTATGTAAAGCTGCTATGAGACATCATTAGAAAGTTTAGAGTTGATTCCCTCTGTATGCTGATGATAAGGAGCTTTATTTTTCTCTGACATCAGAGTTAGGTGAAGATTTTGGACCAGGGCTTGATGAGGGCCAGTAGATTGGAGGTACTGTAAACTGACAGCATAAAAATTCAGAATTAGGTTTTTAATTCTGGATGGAGTTGCATTTCCCCCAAAGGAACAAGGGGACAGTCTTCATGAAATCTGGGATTAATTTCTGTATTGAGCCTTAGCGATGCAGAGTGCATTCTCCAGCTGTGCTTGGTCTGGCAGTTGTGACTGTTCCTGGAAAAGGATGGTGTGTCCTAGTCTTCCATTTAGTTTTTTTCTCCTGGCAACCGAAATGCTGGACTTGGCACAGAATGTGGTAGCAAGGCTGTTAGCATTAGCATACACAGATTTCTTCTTAGATTGTTGCAGGTGCAAGTTTTCAAATTATTATATTTGATAATCCAGTATTTGAGGTAGAATCTACTTAATATAATTAATTCAGAGGAAATAGATGGCTGCCTTCAATATCTCTGAATTAGTCATTTTGCTTTTATTCCAGTTTAACAATTTAGTGCATTAAAACCTCAAAGACGCTAAATTCTAAATCTGTTGACTCATTATTAAGTGATAACACTGAGACTTTGTTATCTTAACCAATCAGTTATCTTAGGGTTTTGAAATGCTCTAGTTTTTGAAAATCATTCACACTGAATTTTGGGGTACAATTGATTGCAAATCCTACAATTTGGAAGACTTAACTTTTATTGATTGTAAATGGTAACAGTTGTTAGTGTGTGTGTGTGTGTGTGTGTGTGTGTGTGTGTGTGTGTGAGAGAGAGAGAGAGAGAGAGAGAGAGAGAGAGAGAGAGAATGAGTGCATCTATCTGTATTTCTATCTCTCTAGTTTATTTTATTTTATTATTTTATTTTATTTATTTTATTATTTATTATTTTATTTTATTTATTTTTTATTTTATTATTTTATTTTATTATTTTTATTTTATTATTTTATTTTACTATTTTATTTTTTTATTTTATTTTATTTTATTATTTATTTATTTTATTTTATTTTATTTATTTATTTATTAGTGACATTTATATACCGCCTCACAGTGCAAGCACTCTCTAAGCAGTTTACACCAGTAAGCAATGTATATTTATATTGCCCCCAACAATCTGGGTCCTTATTTTACCCACCTCGGAAGGATGGAAGGCTGAGTCAACCTTGAGCCGGTGAGATTTGAACCGCTGACCTGCGGATCACAATCAGCTAAAGTGGCCTGCAGTACCCCACTCTAACCGCTGCACCACCTCGGCTTTTTTATTTTATTTATTTATTTTATTTATTTATTTTATTTATTTATTTAAATGGATTTCTATGCCGCCCAACTCCCGGGGGACTCTGGGCGGCTCACAACATATTTTATTATTTTATTTTATTTTATTTATTTTATTTTACTTATTTTTTATTTATTTTATTTTTTATTTTATATTATTATTTTATTTTATTATTTTATTTTATTTTAGATTAGATTAGATTAGATTATGTGCCATCAAGTCAACATTAATGACCACATAAACAAGCCTTCTCCAGCATTCTCTATCTCCAATCTGTCCCTTCAGCTTCTCCAGTGCTGTTGTACCCATCCCTACTGCAACTGAGTCTGTCCACATTGCTGCTGGTTGTCATCTTCTTTCCTTTCCTTCCACCTTTCTCAGCATTATGGACTTCAAAAGGGAACTGGGTCTTCACATAATTGTCAAAAATATGATAATTCCAACCTGCTTATTTGTTTCTTTAATAAGAACTGTGGGTTGATTGATTCTGTGACCCATTCTTTTCGTTTACTTGTCTATCCATGGAATCCCCAACAGTGTAGTCCAACACTAAACTTCAAAAGCATCAATTTTTTTCCTGTCCTACCACTTCAAAGTCCACTTTCACAGAGTATCACAGGAAAACCTTTCCCCTGAACAGTTCTGATCTTGTAGGCATAGATACATCAGAGGATCTAAACATCTTTTCCAGGGCCTTGTGGCTTCTTTACCAAATTCTAATCCACAGCATATTTGTTCTAATTCAGAGGTGTCAAACTCAAGGCCCGGGGGCCAGATCCGGCCAATGGGGTGCTTAGATCTGGCCCATGGGCCATCCTGGAAATAGTGAAGGACTGGCCCGTGGTGCCTCTGTCAGCAAAAACGGAGCTCGGGAGGACTGCCATTTTCACTGGCAGAGGGATGCATGAGACTGTCCTAGCCGAAAACAGAGCCTGCAAGGGGCACGTGTGCCCCTCCCCCCGAGCTCCATTTTCGCTGGAAGAGGGTTGCAGGAGGCAGTCCTGGTCGAAAACAGAGCTCGGGACCCCGTTTTCCCTGGCAGAGCGCTCGGGCCGCCACAGGCGCCCCTGACATGAGTGATGTCAAGCTGGCCACACCCATCCTGGCCACGCCCACCCCGGCCCCCTGAGGTCAAACACAACCCTTATGTGGCCCTCAATGAAATCAAGTTTGACACCCCTGTTCTAGATAGTTGATCCTAAAAATCTATGTTATGATAAAGATAATTTTAAAAAAAGATAGGTGTATCTAGACTGACACCATCACATTCCCAAAACTAAAAACTGCCTCTTTCATCTGAATACCCTCATCTTCATCTATAACTATTGTCTCTTTCTCTCCCTCCCTCACACAAGTGCACATGTGCGCACACATGTATGTGCGCACGCACACACACGCGCACACACACACACACAATCTTTGTAAGTGTGACAATTATCCCATGCTATAAAGAATGGCTTTTGGAGTAAAAATGTTCCCCAGGCAAGCTAAATGAATAAAAAAAGGGGTGGTGGTTCCCCAGTGCAATTTGGCCATAACTCCGGTGCCCACCCTCCCTACCCAGAGCTTCTGATAGTCTCTAGCTAGGAGGCAAAGAGAATGAACAATAAGAGAAGTGCATGGCTTATAGATAATTATCTTGTTCCATCTGTGGAATGTGTGTGAGAGAACCAACACCAGTGGAATAAAATTCTATGTTTTAACAACAACAACAACAAAGTTGGAAGGGACCTTGGAGGTCTTCTAGTCCAACCCCCTGCCTAGGCAGGAAACCCTACACTACTTCAGACAAATGGTTATCCAACATCTTCTTAAAAACTTCCAGTGTTAGATAGGAAGGATTCATATTTTCTCATCCTGGCAAAATTCCCAGTTTTTAACTTTCAGCTTTAAAAGGTATAATTCTTTATGCAGAATAATAATTAGTTTTGTTCTTTTTCCATTAAAAAAAAGGTATCAGGACAATTTAAAAACAGTACAAAATATTCCAGATAAACTTCCTTTTACAAAATTTTAAGAGGCTAGTTCTATGTATTTCTATAGTTTTAATTTCAAGTAACTTTTGGAAACTTTAAGAAATGCAAGTGTACATATATTTATATACTTAATAAATATAGCTGTCACAGTGTGATGACATATTGAAAGTTTACACCAAAAATAATGGCTATAAATATTTTAGGCAATCTGTGTAATTTATACATTATAGTATGTCAGATATTGTGTAATACTTTTATTCTGTCCTCATGGTATTTAAATACTTGCAAAGAGTCCGGCAAGGCTGTATACTGTCGCCCTGCCTATTTAACTTATATGCAGAGCACATCATGAGAAAGGCGGGGCTAGATGAATCAAAAATTGAAATTAAGATTGCCGGGAAACATATCAACAACCTCAGATATGCAGATGATGCCACTCTAATGGCAGAAAGTGAAGAGAAACTAAAGAGCCTCTTGATGCGGGTGAAGGAGGAGAGTGCAAAAGTTGGCTTGAAACTCAACATTGAGAAAACTAAGATCATGGCATCTGGCCCTCTCAATTCCTGGCAAATAGATGGGGAAGAAATGGAGCTAGTGACAGATTTTATTTTCCTGGGCTTCAGGATCATCGCAGATGGGGACTGCAGCAGTGGTGGGTTTCAATTTTTTTTTTACTACCGGCTCTGTGGGCGTGGATTGGTGGGCATGGCAGGGGAAGGATACTGTAAAATCTCCATTCCCTCCTCACACCAGGGGAAGGTTACTGCAAAATCCCCATTTCTTCCCGATCAACTTGGACTCGGGAGGCAGAGAATAGATGGGGGCGGGGCCAGTTAGAGGTGGTATTTACTGGTTCTCCGAACTACTCAAAATTTCCACTACCGGTTCTCCAGAACTGGTCAGAACCTGCTGAAACCCACCTCTGGACTGCAGCCAAGAAATTAAAAGACTCTTGCTTCTAGGGAGGAAAGCTATGACAAATCTAGACAGCATACTAAAAAGCAGAGACATCACCCTGCCAACAAAAGTGTGTATAGTCAAGGCTATGGTTGCAATGTATGGCTGTGAAAGTTGGAGCATAAGAAAGGCTGAGCGCCAAAGAATTGAGGCCTTTGAACTATGGTGCTGGAGAAGACTCCTGCGAGTCCCTTGGACTGCAAGGCGATCAAACCGGTCAGTCCTAGAGGAGATCAACCCTGACTGCTCTTTAGAAGGCCGGATCCTGAAGATGAAACTCAAATATTTTGGCCACCAAATGAGAAGGAAGGACTCACTGGAGAAGAGCCTAATGCTGGGAAAGACTGAGGGCAAAAGAAGAAGGGGACAACAGAGAATGAGGTGGCTGGATGGAGTCACTGAAGCAGTCGGCGTGAGCTTAAATGGACTCCAGAGGATGGTAGAGGACAGGAAGGCCTGGAGGATCGTTGTCCACGGGATCGCGATGGATCGGACACGACTTTGCAACTAACAACAACAAAGTTACATATTTGACCACATTTGTGAGCCTTTTCTCTTAGGGAAAAAAAACATTAGTAGAAAGTTGTAATCAAGTAGCTGGTTATGCATCCTATGTATGTTAATGAGTCTTACTTTCAAGTAAACCTTCCACTGAGTAAAAGGAAGAGTAGAATTGGACTGTACCATGTAGTGAACTGGAACAGTACAATAAATGTTGAGACTTAAGGTCAACAGACTTCACATTGAGCATTATTCATCATAAATGATAATTTTTATCCAAGCATCTTGGTTATAAGTATTAAATTCTGAGTTTAATAGCTTCTTGATGATCTCAAATGTCATTTGGGCAGGAGGCACTTGCTAATCTATGCAGCAATGGAAACTGGCAGACTTTGTCAAGAGTGCTCTTCCTTTTGCAACTTCTGAACAAAATGTACACACACACACACACACACACACACACACACACACACACACACACACACACACACCCTTCTTGCCACCATGACACATCAAGGTTGTTTTGTTATAGTCTTGCTGTTCAATTATGTCTCAGCTTCACAGCAAAGTATCCCTGCTCTGTGATGAGAGCTATAATTAACTCGCCAAGGCGCTAGTCAGCCAGATTTGGCCAGGCGCCATGAAATCAACCCCAATTACTATATTCACATTGCCAGTAATGCCCACTTCACAGTTCCTGCTAATTGGAAATGGCAAGCCCCAACATCCCGTAAGTAAAATTACCATTTGTGCCCTATTCTATTTGTGATATTTGCTCCCATTATTTTGGCTACATGAAATTGGTTGATGAGAATTTTCTGAAAATGGTTGGTAATTGTAGTGATTCAGAGAGAAGCACTAGAGACCCCAAGGTTATGCTGTTCTTTTTCATCTCTAATTTTGAGATTGACACACATGCTGTTCTCTCTTATTACTGCTTGTGCTGTGCCGCAGTAACTGAAAGGGTATTTAGACTTAGTTCAGTGGCATTATTATATTCATATAGAATCGACACTATCTATGACCCTTCACAGAGTAATCTGAGGAGGAAAACCCAGGTCACTGTCTGCCCCAAGGAGTTTGAAGTCTCCGTATCCACAGGGGTGGAACTACCACCGAAAAGAAGGGGGGGGGATCAGAAAAAGAAAAAAGGACCCAAGTGAGCATATTTGAAATGTTGAGAGCTTTCTATACTGTGGGTGTTCTGTTCTCCCACAGTGAGTGCTGGTGGGGAGCTTGCTCATTCATAAAGTGATTGCTATGAGGGATCTAACCACGACACCAATTTACTAGAATGGCCCCTGCATATTTTCTAAACTCCCTTCCTCAGCATGATATTCCTGCTTACGTTTTTCTCCTTTTTTCTGGACAGATGTCATGCTTCCAAACTACCGTATTTTTCGGAGTATAAGACGCACCTTAGTTTTGGGGGAGGAAAATAGGGGAAAAAAATCTACCTACCTGGTATTCATCTGGCTAGCGTCCTTAGTCTGTTCAGCTTCAGCACATTATTTTATCCTCTGGTTAGGGCTGAAAAAGCCTTTTTCAGAGGGAGTAGGAATGAAAGCAAGCCTGCAAAGACTTAGGGCAGGAAAAACTGCTTCAGAGGGAGTAGGAATAAAAAAAAATGCAGCAAGCCAGGAAGACCGTTAGCACCGCATTAGGCTGAAAAGCACCACTTTTTCAGAGGGAGTAGGAATGAAAACAAGCCTGCAAAGACTTAGGGCTGGAAAAAACCTTCTTCGGAGGGAATAGGAAGCAGGGAAGATTGTTAGCACCCCATGCCCTTCATGGCTTAGGACCAGGTTATCTCCGGGACCGCATTCTGCCTCACACTTCCCTTCGACCGGTTAGGGCCCACAGAGTTGGCCTCCTCCAGGTCCCATCGGCTAAGCAATGTCGCCTGGCGGGCCCTAGGGGGAGAGCCTTCTCTGTGGCAGGCCCCGTGCTCTGGAACCAACTTCCCCCAGAGACCCGAATTATCCCCACCCTGCTGGTCTTCCGGAAAGCTGTTAAGACCTGGCTTTTCCTGCAGGCAGGGGGTAGAGCGTAGTCCACTTGAGCTCACCCCCAAGTATGTATGATGCTGAATGGATAGTAAATGTTTTAAGATGTTTTTAATTTTTATATCTGTTTTAATGTTTATTTATATTGGTTTCTTGTATTTTTTCTGTTGTAAGCCGCCCGGAGTCCTCCGGGAGTTGGGCGGCATATAAGAAACACCAATAAATAAATAAAATAAATAAATTAGGGCTGGAAAAAAGCTTCAAAAAAGCTACATTCAAAGTATAAGACGCACCCAAATTTTCAGCCTCTTTTAGGGGTGAAAAAGGTGCGTCTTATACTCCGAAAAATACAGTAAGCACTGGACTGCAACTGCCCATCAGGTTTATTTGTTTAGGAAAGCTCCAGATTTAAGTGGGAGGAACAAGAAACCTGAATGGCAGAATTGAAAGATGCAAAGAGAGTTTGATATGTCTGAGGTTGCCAGTGCTCGAAGAATGAAGGGCCAAGGGCCAGAACATTGTTAGAAATGGGAGAAGGTGGTGTGGCAAAGCTATGGATAGCCTTGGTAAAGGCAAGAATCTTAACATTAATGTTGAAAGGAGCCATGGTGGCGTTTACAGACAATTGTCATGTGAATTGGCAAATCAGAAGCAGGTGCTTTTTGGCCATGATGTTATAGATATAAATAACATATATAGGTATAAAGCAGGGGTCTCCAACCTTGGCAACTTTAAGACTTGTGGACTTCAACTCCCAGAGTTCCTCAGCCAGCTTTGCTGGCTGAGGAACTCTGGGAGTTGAAGTCCACAAGTCTTAAAATTGCCAAGGTTGGAGACCCCTGGTATAAAGGATAGTTCCATGTTGGCTGGGAGGGCGGGCAGTAGGAATATGGGATGGATGTTAAGTTATTTTAAACAGATGTAAAGGCAAATATTCTTATTTCCCGAAAATGACTCATAGGTTGCTAACAAAAACAAGAACACTGCAATAGGTAAACAAAATATATTACTTTGTTTTGCAATGTATGAAAAGCAACTGCATTCTGGAAATTACGTATGAGATTTTGTTCTACTCCTACGAAAGACTTGATTCTCCTCTTATAACAATCTAGATTTACTGGTGGTGGAAATTTCATTCGGTTCAAGTGAATGATAGGCACTGTGCTATCCCTTCCTTTCATAAATATCCTATGATGAAACTTTTTTCCCCTATACTGGCTTCAGTAAAATATGCATTCTCGTCCTCCTCCCATTGTGCTCTCCACCTACCACCCCCTATTTGCAGGCTCTGGAGCTAAAAATATATTTGTGTATCTGTGACAAACAGGCATGGATGGCAGCAGGCTTTGGGAAGATCTTTTTGAAAAATGAAAATGAGCCAGTTATAAAGTAAGCCTCTAAAATGACTGTTGATTTCCTCACATTGAAATCTTATATTTCAAACAATTGTATCTGAATATTCTGTTGTGTTCTACTATTTCCATTTTAAGGATATATTATTATCCTTAAAATGACAATAGTAGTGTAAGATAGACCAGTGTTGACATCTTCCTTTTGCATATGGGGTGGGAATAGATACTGTCTTAGCTTAACACGAAGTCTAGTCCAGCACTCTATCTTCCAGTTTTATTGAAACTACAGTCCCCAGCTAGTATAGTAGTTGTAATTCAAACATCTGGAGGACACTGAGGAAGATTATCTATAGTGAGTTCCTGAACAAACTGGGTCATAGCCTGGAATATTGTCAGTCTTCGTCACCCTTGGTGCACTTAATATCTCAGAATTCCTTAGCCAGCTTGGTCATCACTGGAAATTCATTGAAGAGCACACATTTGGAAGATGCCAAGATTGAAGCAAGCGGGACTCTATGATAATTTCGCTGACATCATCCCCTCAGATTCCCTGCATACAAGATAACGGCCATTTTAGCCTGTCTGCCTCTCTCCCCCCCCCCCAAAAAAAACCCTTCCACATTTTAAAAATGGTTCCGTTATGAGTAGTGATGAAATTATATAAAAATCCTGATGGTGAACAGCTAGAAGCTCATAAAAAGCATGGGCATCAACTGTCTGGTTCTTGTTCTGTTCTTGTATATACCCAAACCAAATTTTAGGGAAACACAGGGATTGTCACTAGTTATTTGTTCAATGCAAAAGTTATTTGAATGCTGATTTTTATACCTGGACAGCTTAAGACAAACTTGAGCATGATCAGCATTAATTTTACTTATTTTGAATTTGTGATTGTTCATAATGGGACTTTTAAGATTTGCTTGTGAACCCCAGTTTCCCCACAGACCTTTAACATTCCTTAATCTGCTTTTGAAATGGACACCACCCTGTTCTTTTGAAAGGTTTCAAAATGTGTTCAGATAATTATTCTTCATGCTCTGGAAGATTAAACAGGGAACCTAGCTGCCAAGATGGTTAGTGTTGTTGTCAAATACCTTTAATACATTGCCAGACTGATCTACTTTAACTTTTCCTTGCTGTTTGAGCAGTAGCTGAAACAGCATCACTTCAGATTTTCTTCATTTCTGTTTTATGCAACTCAGCCTTCATTTGTGATTGCTAAGTCTGCAGATGATGCCATCTGATGCCTTCAAAGCTAATTCATTTGTGGACATTTGCTATCCTCTAGCTTTGTTGATAAAGTCCAGGATTGCTGGCTCTGAAAAACTACCATTGCTGTAATGCCAGAGTTACTAAACATCTTTTCATCTTTTGCTAGAAATGTCTGCATTTTTTTTCCTCTTTGCAAAGTTGCCGTTGCTTCTTGAACTCTATGGTACTATACCTTTAGTAGTTAAATTCTCTCCAGAGTGGAGCATTTTGGATTCACTCAACTTCAGCTCCTATATTTTTCAATCTTCATGGCCAAGAAATCCCCAAACAGGTGCAGAGTTCCAAAAAAGAAGCCTTATATATAGATTATGTATAAAGAACACAAAAGATTGTTATAAATTGTGTCATAATAAAATCCCGTACAATGGAAGAGCAATATAATAATATCCATAGTCTTATAAGTGCATACTTGCATTGGAAGTGAGTATACTACAGAAGGTTATAAACACTGTTTCCAAAATGTTATCCATTAATAGAGTTGTGGTTTCTAATAACGGAGTGTGATACCTCAGCTAAAAAAGAAAGCGTAATTGGAGAATGTGTGACCCTACACAAAAGGAAGTGTTCAAACATCCTCCAGTGAGCAGTTGTTGAGAAGGCAAAGCTACATTTCCCTTCTACGTGAGTACAGGTAGTCTTCGGCATACAACCTTTCATTTAGGGATCGTTCAAAGTTACAGAGGCACTGAAAAAATTGACAATGACCCATTTTTCACACGACAATTGGAGCGACCCCATGGTCACGTGATCATGGCAACTGGCTCATATTCAGTGGTGAAATCCATTTTTTTAACTACTGGTTCGGTGGGCGTGGCTTGGTGGGCATGGCAAGGAAAGGATATGGCAAAATCTCCATTCCCTCCCCACTCCTGGGGGAAGGATACTGCAAAATCCCCATTCCCTCCCCACTCCAGGGGAAGGATACTGCAAAATCCCCATTCCCTCCCCACTCCAGGGGAAGGATACTGCAAAATCCCCATTCCCTCCCCACTCCAGGGGAAGGATACTGCAAAATCCCCATTCCCTCCCCACTCCAGGGGAAGGATACTGCAAAATCCCCATTCCCTCCCCACTCCAGGGGAAGGATACTGCAAAATCCCCATTCCCTCCCCACTCCTGGGGGAAGGATACTGCAAAATCTCCATTCCCTCCCCACTCCTGGGGGAAGGATGCTGCAAAATCCCCATTCCCTCCCCACTCCAGGGGAAGGATACTGCAAAATCCCCATTCCCTCCCCACTCCTGGGGGAAGGATACTGCAAAATCCCCATTCCCTCCCCACTCCAGGGGAAGGATACTGCAAAATCCCCATTCCCTCCCCACTCCAGGGGAAGGATACTGCAAAATCCCCATTCCCTCCCCACTCCTGGGGGAAGGATATTGCAAAATCTCCATTCCCACCCCACTCTGGGGCCAGCCAGAGGTGGTATTTGCCGGTTCTCCGAACTACTCAAAATTTCCGCTACTGGTTCTCTGAACTACTCAAAATGTCCGCTACCGGTTCTCCAGAACCTGTTAGAACCTGCTGGATTTCACCCCTGCGTCATATTTATGACAGTTGCAGTATCCCTTTTGTCACTTTCTGACAAGCAAAGTCAATGGGGAAGCCCGATTCACTTTACAACCGTGTCATTAACTTAACACCTGCAGCGATTCACTTGACAACTGTGGCAAGAACAGTCGTAAAAATGGGGCAAAACTCACTTAACTTTCTTGCTTGGCAGCATAAATTTTGGCCTCAATTGTGTCACAAGTCGAGGACTGCTGCCTGAATTATGGGGATTTACAGCTTAGATACTTCATTATGGTATATCATTGTAATTAAACTGAACAGTAGTGGTTAATTTTTTTTAAAAAATTAAAAGATAGAATTTGTTTGAGCAAAATTGCAAAACAAAGTTTAACATGAGTAAGAAACAGTTTTTAATTATTTTTGTTGTAAGGAGAGGCAGATGGAAATTGAAGTTGCTGTACTATGTAGGGTCAAAGAGACAGCATGAAACTGGAATGCTTCATATAATGTTTACCAATATAACACTCAAGTTAAGAACAGTCAATCTGGTTATATACTTCAATACTGCTGATTCCCCCTTCCCCTCTTTTTTTTTTTTTGGAAGTCATCCTTATCTCCCAGCTTAGTCCTAGTCACTGGGTAAGATGACTAAAACATGATGGGGTGACAGAAATGATAAAGAAGTTGAACTTTCTCCTACTCATCAAGGGAATAGAGATACAGTTTCCCTCTTTACTCCCTGCTGCTCTTTAAAATAACTGTAACCCAAACCCACTTAGCGGGTGTCAGATTTTTTTTTGCACAGAGTTTGGTCAGTTTTGCTTTTGTTTGCATTGGAATATCATCTGGGATGATGCATTGAAGCACAATTGTGATGATGATGATAATAACAATGAGGGCAATGCTGCTTGAGCTGAGGGTTGGACTAGAAGACCTCCAAGGTCCCTTCAGCTCTGTTATTCTGTTAAATAATGACCCCAGCTGTGTGTGCTGGCTCCTGAACCAAGCAATCAATTAAGAGATAGAGCCATATGTCAACCATATTTTTCCTTGCAAAATGAAATGCGGGTACCGTACTTTTTGGAGTATAAGACACACCTTTTTCCTCCCTAAAAGTGGCTGAAAATTTGGGTGCGTCTTATACTTCAAATGTAGCTTTTTTTTGCCAGCCCTAACTAGGTGCTAACAGATCTTCCCAGCTCTTACCTTGCAGGCTTTTTCATTGTTACTCTCTCCAAAGAATGTTTTTCCAGCCCTAAGTCTTTGCAGAATTTTTTTCCATTGCTCTACTTGCTCCGAATAAGTTATTTTCTAGCCCTAACCAGGTGCTAACTATCTTCCCAGCTCTTACCGGCTTGCAGGCTCTTTCATTGTTACTCTCTCAGAAGAATGTTTTTCCAGCACTAAGTCTTTGCAGGGTTTTTTTTCATTGCTCTACTTGCTCCGAGTAAGTTTTTTTCTAGCCCTAACCAGGTGCTAATGATCTTCCCAGCTCTTACTGGCTTGCAGGCTCTTTCATTGTTATTCTCTCAGAAGAAGGTTTTTTAAAGTCCTAACCAGGAGATAAAATAATGTGCTGAAGCTGCTCCGAATAAGTTTTTTTCTAGCCCTAACCAGGTGCTAACAATCTTCCCAGCTCTTACTGGCTTGCAGGTTCTTTCATTGTTACTCTCTCCGAAGAAGGTTTTTTTAAGTCCTAACCAGGGGATAAAATAATGTGCTGAAGCTGACCAGACTAAGGATGCTAGCCAGATGAATACCTGGTAGGCAGATTGTTTTCCCCTATTTTCCTCCCCCAAAACTAAGGTGCGTCTTATACTCCTGTGCTTCTTATACTCCGAAAAATACAGTAATCCTTGACTTATGACCATAATTGGAACCAAAGTTTTCATTGCTAAGCAAGGTGATTGTTAAGTGAGTCATACCTGACTCACTTTATGACCTTTTCTGCCATAATAGTTAAGTGAATCACTGCAGTTGTTAAGTGAATCACACAGTCTTTAAGTGAATACCACTTCCCCTATTGACTTTGATTGTTGGAAGTTGGCTGGGAAGATCAGAAATGGTGATCACATGGCTGCAGGAGACTGCAACTATCATGAATACAAGCTGGTTGCCAAATGCCTGAATTTGGGATTACATGAACCATGGGGATGTTTCAGTGGTCGTAAATGTGAAAACTGGTCATAAGTCACTTTTTTCAGTTCCATTGTATCTTCGAACAGTCACTAAACAAATTTGCAAGTCGAGCAATACCTGTGTATGAAAAAGAGCAGAATCCAATGCTGCCATCATCATCATCATCATCATCATCATCATCATCATCATCATCATCATCATCATCATCATCATCCTCCCCTCCAAGAAAGCAAACCACTATATCTAACACTATCTCATCCACACTTCTCCACAACCACCCAGCATTGCATGGAGAGAGAGTGACTGGCTCAAAATTGCTTCGTAGGTTTCATGTGGAAAATGGATTTGAAGTAGGGAGTTCCTAATCCAGTACTAAAACCATCACATTATATGATTTCATTCCCCCTTCCACTCACACACACCCTTCTTTTTATGCACATGGATTGTATTTTTCTCTCTGTGTGTCCTTTCTGTTTGGCTTTTGGGGAGGCTCCTGTTTCTACTGATTAAAAGTGGGAATGAAAATTGTCATCATTGGCATTTCATCACACGCAAATTAGATGTTTCAGAAAAAGGTGATGCATGTGCCATTTTTAGTGTAACTATAGCCTTGAAACTTTGTCGGGCTGATTAACTAAACAATTTAATGCTAGTTCCTTGATCTGTCAATGGTACAACAAGTTTTTCTTCCTTACATACCAGTTTTGCAGATTTGCCTCAGAATCCATCTTTTTTTAGCCAGGCTCCATATCCATAACAACTACTTCCTCCTCCTTGCACCGTAAAATAGCATGAATTACATGCACAGGGAGTTTAGATTTTGTTGATGTGGAATTCTCCTCATGAGATTATTTATTATTGGATTTTTATCCCACCTTTATTACTGTATAGGTAACTCAAGGCGGTGAATATACTTAACAGGTGGGTTCTACTTACCTTCCCCACCGGTTCGCATCACGACGGAAGTGCACGTTTTGCATGCGCGCGAGAGCACATCACTTCCCGGAAATCACCCTCTGCGCATGCGCAGTACTATAAAACTGCACATGCGCAGAAGCAAAAAACAAGATGGCTGCACCTATGGCGCCACTGAGAGAACTGGCTTGGGGGCGTGGCAGGCCTGGATCACTGCCGGTTCCAGCGACCCAGGCCGTCAAGTTACTACTGGTTCTATAGAACCGGTCCGAACCGGGAGGAACCTACCTCTGATACTTAATACTCCTTCCTCCACCTGTTTTCCCCACAATAAAAACCTTGTGAGATAGGTTCGGCTGAGAGAACGTGACTGGCCCAAAGTCATCCAGCTGGTTTTTCATGCCTAAAGTGGGACTAGAACTCACAGTCTCCTCATTTATAGGCTAACCCTATCCCTCACTTTCATCACTACACCAAACCACACTATTACAAAGGAGATACATTTATTTTGAATTATTGTGGATGCATCAATTTTGAATGTTAAATATATGGAGTAAGATTATATAGCAAGTGATTATTAGTCTGGCTACCTCAGTGTGTCTTTTTCCTGACTTTGAGGTTCCAGTTTTATTTATGCATTTACACTGCTAATTATGAGGTGTTAGATCATGTTTTCCCTAACGCAGGCCACTTGACCTGTTGGCAGAGTTGATGATGGGAGTTGTAGTCCAACACCAGCAGTAAATCTATATTTTCACCTGCTCCTCAGCCGAAGATTTTTCCCTTGTTGTTGCTATCTGATTATTTTAATTGGGATTCCTCGGGTTTGAGCATAGGGTGTTTTGTACATGCAAGGAAAGCATCTTGTTTCTATCTTTGTTTACTTGACTGGTATATGTAATCAGAATCTTTTGAACCCCAAGCAGTTGTCTTTATTGCTATTGCTAACAATGTATAATTAAAATAGGAGTTCACTAATAGTTAATTCCTCTCCCATCCGAATGAAATTTTAATAATACAGTGTACTTAGAGATAGTTTATAGTTGTCCTAATCATAGGAACTGGATTGTATAGTTATTCTATTTTTAAAAAGCATCTATCAAACATTATGACATCGTTTCTAGTTTCATAAATTTTCAGAAATCAGGTAGCTGGGCATTGACATAATTCATTAATTATGTCCTGGGTTTAATTTGAAAAGAGTTATTATTTAACCGTAATTTTTATAGCACGAATCACAATTCTGATTTGTTGTCTTATTTCTGATTTCTACAAGCTTTTCTGGGAGCCTTTTCTTTAACTGAAAAGTAGAGAATTATTTATTATTTCTTTAACTGAAAAGTTTAGAATTATTTATTTAATTAATGTTTATCCTAGATTTATGCTAATATTTTAGATTTATTGACCTATGTATCAATTGTATTTTCCAGTCACTTAAAAATAATGTTTTTATGTTCTGAAAAGGAATGTTCAGAAAACAAAAATGTATTTGAAATTGTAGGTGGATGGCCAACCAGTTTGGTTAATTGATTTTAGACAATTATCTGCTGTTGGTTTGTTGATTTTACTTTGGGGTTTCGGTGTAGAACTGTTTGCAAGGTGTATACAGTTTACCTTTTTTAGGGCACAGTTTGGCCATGGGGTTTGTTTGTCTGTCTGTCTGTCCATGTCTGTCTGCCTGAGCTGCCCATCACACACATATAACTTTACAATACGTGGTGTACAATAAAATAGATAAAATTAATGATATCCATGATGTAAAATAAAAAAAAAACACATCGCAGACAAGCATCATAAAATAACCATCAACAAACCTCAAATGATGGATTCTATTAAGCATTTATCCATTTTTGGAAGAATTGGAGAAAAGAATCTGAAAAAGATCACTGAAAGAGGACCAGAAATTTAAATCCCATGCTTATGAAGACACCTTCATATAGTTTTCTTTGCAATAATATATAAGTGATTTACAACTGCCTTCTCAATTTTTTTAAAAATACACCAGTTTAGATTACAGTCTGGATTTCCCAATGGTCCTTTGTACCATAGTATATTACATATAGCATATGCATCAATCTTTCCATGAAAAATGCATACAAAGTTTTTAGCTTGTTTGCACTTCTGGCAAACAAGGTCTCTCTGCTTCTACTGGTTCAGCTTTCTAAATAGATTTGTGACAGGTGATCAAGCAATGTTAGGTATTTTAAGGTTATTCGGTTAGTATAGGATTAAATGTAACCATTATTTCTGTAAATATTAGACACTTTTACTCCTCCAGGAATTTCTCTAATATTCAATGGTCATTCATTGGTTGTAGAAACAGAATGGGTGAAACCAACACCATAGAACTCTTGAAGTCGTCTGCTGTGTCTGCAAAGTATTGTTTTCATGTTTATCATTGTATTATACTTATTTCAAAAATAAAGAATAAATTGGCTGGCCAGGAGTTCCTCAGCCTATAGAACTGACCCCCAGCTGCTTGCTTGCGTTGTTCCACTGAAAACATCTGGACTCTGTAGGATCCAGACACATGAGGACAATGAAGTGAACCAGTAGTGGGTTCCAAATGCTGTTGCACATGCGCAGAAGCATCCCTGGTGGGTGGGCGGAGCGTCCCAGCTGGGTGGGTAAAGCCTCCCGCCTCCGCTACCTGTTCGCAGAACCGGGAGCAACCCACCGCTGAAGTGAACCCCTAGAGGAGGTATTCCAGGTTAGGGCCCACTGCAGTTGACTTGGAATGGGAGGTAGAGGTGTTGAATTTTCCTTTCTGTAAAGTGGGAGCTTGATTAACTGTTCTCTGCACAGTAAGCATAACATAAGTAGGCATTCAAAGAAACCGTGACAGCTTCAACCCTTTCTCAAAATCTCCAAAATTCCCAAAGACCCCAGATGGATGTTTTAACTGTGCAATGTGCAGAGAAGGGGGCTTTTATCTGTCCCTTTACGCCTTCGTATAATAGTTCCAAATTTATCTTAAAAAGGAGAAACTCCCTATCATTTTTCTCTCATGTATAATTTATATATTTGTAGCTTATCTGCCATTAGTTGCCTTTTTAAAAGCTAAAAATCACCTTCCTTGTGCACAGCTCCTTGATCGTTTGGTTTGCCCTTTTCCGTCCCTTCTCTAGCTCTGTAATTAACTTTTTGAAATGCAGTGATCAGAGTTGTGGTCGTACCATAGATTTGCATAAAGGCCCTGGCAGTTTTATTTCCGTCTTTTTCTAATGATTCTTAGCATAGGATTGATTTTGGGGTGGTTGTTTTTTTTTTACCTCCACAGCTGTTGTGTTTCGGATTAAACTTTTCATTGAACAAGGCTGCAAGATTTTTTTAAAATGCCATTTGATACTATTTATGTTTACTTGCATTAAGATTTTATTGCTCATTTGTCTATTTTAGAAAGGTTTTTAGAGGTCACGGTATTTTTGTTCTAACTACCATTGGCAAACTTTTACCATCTTGAAACTCACACTTATCTCTTGATTATTTAGGAACAAGTTAAATTGAAGTGATTGCAGTAATATCTCTGAGAAACCCTCATTTCTTATTCTCTCTCCCTCTCCCTCCCTCCCTCCCTCCCTCCCTCCCTCCCTCCCTCTCTCTCTCCCTCTCTCTCTCTCTCTCTCTCTCTCTCTCTCTCTCTCTCTCTCTCTCTCTCTCTCTCTCTCTGTTAGATAAGAATTACTCTCATCAGAGGCGAAATAGATCTTTTCCTGAAACTCTGACATTATAGAAAGAAAACTGCAGTTTAAATACTAAGGTATAAAATATTTATTTCGGTACAAAAACAAATAAATCACATCCTGGCTATAAAAAAAAGGTCTTGCTCCTTACAGAATCAGAAGAAGAAGGAAGGAACAAAAGAAAGGAATGTACACATGCGTACTAGGAACATATTAATCACGTGCTCTGGAATAAACCATTATATTTGATAGGGATGCATCTCCCTTGCATATACATGTAACAGGCAATATAAAATCACTGCCTGACACTCTCTCTCTCTCTCTCTCTCTCTCTCTCTCTCTCTCTCTCTCTCTCTCTCTCCCTCCCTCCCTCCCTCCCTCCCTCCCTCCCTCCCTCCCTCCCTCCCTCCCGTGTTTTGTTGCCTTTGAGTCAGAGTTGACTCTTGGAGACTGCCTGTATTGGTCGCTACAGTTTTCTCGGCAAGATTCCAAGGATTCCCATCTATTATTCCTACTTACTGCTTCCTGTTTTTAATTAGTTACACATCCAATAAAAGGGCCTACTCTTTTGCTCCATGACTGCCGGGAATAGTGATAGTAGTAATAATAAAAGTAAAATAATAAGTTATATTCTATTAATATAATACACTAATCATAATTCTCTAAAGCTCACGCAGACTGAATACAAACATCAACATGACAAAGTAGCAACAATGGTGCCTTGGAATAGCTGGAAGAAATACCTGCAAGCAAGAATTGGCAGAACCACAACATAAACAAAATAATACTCCCCCCCCCCCCCCGGTGAGCTTGGCTTCTTTTATTATGACCAACAGCTTTCAGTCTTCCTGGTGCCAGCAATCCATGCCATATTGCAACTTTACGGCTTCTTATGGCCAGCCACCATCCTGATAATCAGGCTATGGATACACACTAGCTCAGGGGTAGGCAAAGTTGGCTCTTCTATGACTCATGGACTTCAACTCCCAGAATTTCTGAGCCAATCATGCTAGTTTAGGAATTCTGGGAGTTGAAGTCCATGAGTCATAGAAGAGCCAACTTTGCCTAACCCTGCACTAGCTGATCTCAAATAACAAGCCATTGATTTAGAGCTACAAGCAGATTTCCCAGTTCTGCTAGAAACATCTTCCTGAGTCACTCTACACATCTTAGCCAGCCAGATAACTTAGTCACATAACAATTCCAAAATTTAGAAAGGCCTTATCCATGGCCACATTCAATGCCCTCCCAACAGTTGTTACTGAAGGAAGATTCTGAAAGATCCGGTCTGTCGGTCTATTTTTTTTTACATAATTTATATAGCTGCCTACTCACTCACAGCAACTCTAGGTGGCTTACAGATAGTAAAAACACAATGTAGACGACAATGAAAATAATAAAAAGTACAAAATAATAAAATAATAATAAAATAACCCCCCACTCCACCCCCTCGGCAACAACATACATTCAAACCAACCATTTAATGGGCTCCATTCCACTCTGGGTTCCCCAGGCCTGCTGGCAAAACCACGTCTTCAGGGCCTTGTGAAAGAGCGTCAGAGGGGGGGCCAGTCTGATTTCTGGAAGAATGAGGTTCCAGAGAGGGGGAGCCACTACAGAGAAGGCCTTTCTTTTGGGTCCCACCAGCTGTACCTCCTTAGAGGACAGGATCCGCAACATTCCTTGCCTCCCCCTTTTAGTGGGTCAGATGGATGTAACCGACAAGAGACAGTCCCTGATCCCAAGCCATAAAGGGATTTAAAGGTGACAAACAGCACCTTGAATTGCACCCAGAAGCAAATCGGCAACCAATGCAACTCCTGTCGGAGAGGTGACACATGTGCACACTGAGGTCTGCACAAAACCATGCAGGCTGCTGCATTTTGAACCAACTGGAGCTTCTGGATGCTTCTCAAGGGCAGCCGCATGTAGAGCATGTTGCAGAGTTTGAAGAGAGACACTGTCCATGTGGTGAAGGAATAATTGAAGTGATGGAACATGGTGTTTTGTATTGGCCCCCACAGATACTCGCTAGGAATTATTATTATTTCCATTCCTCACTAAACATCCTGGTTGTTCTGACTTGTTTTATCTTAAAAATTGCTATCAGATCGATTTTATTTTACTACTTTGACCACAGCTAAGTACTGTTCTATAGTTTGCATAGTATGCAGTAATACAGTAATCTTTTTTAGATATTTTAGGAAATAGATCTTTTTCTTTTTCTCTAATTAATTGTGACTTTCTTGTTTACTTTTCTGGTCAATGATGGAATAAAAATTGATTGACTGATTGATGAAGTAATTGGAAAAGAAGAAACTAAAGTGCTCCGGGACTTTGGAATTCAAACAGACAAGCATCTGCCACACAACGCCTCAGATTTAACAGTTTGTGATAAGAAAGACCAACCCCCCCCTCCCCAAACACCCTGGATAGTGGATATTGCAATACTCGCAGACAGAAGAGAACCGGAGAAAATTACCTGCAAATAGAACTAGATCAATTACAACAAGGCAAAGATAGTATCAATAGCAATAGACACCTATTGTACAAGACAGCTTTACTTAGAACAGGTTACCTCCTGGGACAATACCTCAGATATTATGAAACAACACCTGCCTATCCCAGATGTTCTTAGGAAGGACTCAAAAGTTGAACCAAAATGCCAAATCCAGTCTAAACCTCTGACTGACTATGCGACCAACCATAATAATCTACGTACTACTAAAACTCTTGTTCCTGTAACCTTCAACTGGGTGAAATGGTATATCATAAAGCAACAATTTTTGAACCAAGGTACCTTAAATAGGCTAAATTTACAGATTATGTCCAAAAGCCTCCCAGAGTCACCTTGGAGAGATGGGTATTCAGTCAATCAATCGGGCCCATAATTCCCACAGAATTGAAATTTGGCATAATACAAAATGCCATAGAACTTGTTCTGTAATGATGTTTGACTCTGCTGCACAGACCAACATGGGCTGTTTTCAAGTCAGATACATCTTTGAGTGTATCCCAGCTTTTTCAGTGAAGGCAATATTTTAGAAGTTCTCTTATTGTTGAAGCTATTGAGGACTTTAAAATATCTCTGGAAGAATGACCCAATGGGTCACAGGTTGTCTAGTAATAAATTAAACTTGTATGCCGCCTGGCTCTCAATGGCTCCAGGCAGTTCACAGTAATATTAATAAAATTAAACAGATTGTCATTTGTTTCTTTGTTTATGCACTTGAACTGTTGCCTGAAATTTGTAAAACAGACCCTTAAATTTGATCTTTAATAGTGCTTACAATAACTTTTTCCAGTCTAGATCCCAGCCTTTAACTTCCTGAAATTCTTCCTGATCCTTCCCCCCCCCCCCCCCCCAAAAGGAGGCATTGCATTGGCTGCTTTCCAGTTTTGGTGCAGAGTCTAACCTAGGAATGTGTTACATATTTAGTAGAAGATTTCTACACTTGAGAACTGTTTAAAACTCTTGGGTCCAATATTACCTAAACTTGGCGATTGTGAATTTTTAACTTGTCAGCAAGGTCTCTCTAATGTGATAAACATTTGTGTAAGCCGTGATGACATCCATTTGGATTTTTTTTTTCACAGAGAGGTTTTGCTTCCAAATGATTAATTGCTGCATGCACATGAATTCAAATGCATTCTATTGGAATTAAAAATAAATTTCGTTTTTGGATCTCCCAAAGTGTAGCAGTAGTTTTTAAATCCGCAGCATTTGAGGTTAGGCTACATTTCAAGGATGGAAAAATCAGCAAGGCATTTCTAAAATAAGCAGACAAATTCCCTTTTTTAATCCTCATGAGATGCACAGCCCAATCTAGAGCCTAGATTGAAACCTAGAGCCAAGAAGAAAAGTATTTATTTAACTTTATTATTGCAGCCCAACTCCAAAGTTTAGCATATTTGTCTGATGCTAAAAGTCCATTAAGGAATCATCCATTTTCTAAGTACTGTGTTTTGTTTTGATTTTCAGGGTTTTTTTTGGTAACTATAGCATGTGAAATTTTTGCATCATTTATTTATGATTTCGTAATAAGCAGATGAAGGCCATAGTTAACATTACATGCTCTATTTCTTTTGTTGATGTTTGTGCTTGGATGACAGCACTTGTAAAAGAAACAATACTCAATATTCCTTTTTCATCTTGAGAATGTCCACTCTAAGGTATGTTATGGACGGCCTAATTTAATGTAAAGCTTATTGCTCCTTTTGTAATAAAGTTGTTTAAATGTAAGCTTTCTCTTAGACTGATTACCATACCAGCGCTTATTGTAGCTAGCAATAGGTTAGCTGAGTTTTTTTCATCACCTACTTTTGCTCATATCCCATTTTTTCATTTACACAAGATTGGAGACACATTCGCTGCTTCAAATCATTCCAACAACAGTGCTGGGTTTTGAGACAGTTGCAGCCAAATTAAAAACATGAATGATCCATAATTTCCATCTAGTTCAAAGCATATTGCTGGGCAACTATAATATTTAGATTGGCTTGACGGTATTAAGTTATAGTTGCTTTTCCAGGAATGGTGAAGAAGATTAAGGTTTTTCTGCCCCGCTGAGATGCCAAGGCCAGTTAAATATTTGGGGAGTACAACAGCAAAATGACATCTACAGTCTATATTAAATATAATGTAAACTGCCCTTTGAACCTTACAAGATCCATTTTAGAGATTAGACTAAAATGCTATAGTTTAAATAATGAAACATTAAACATACTACATAAGACTACATAACCTCTCTGGTAAGAGAGGCTTGGAGCCATAAAAATGTTAATTTTTAATGATAATTAAAACATGACTCAAGATTCTCTTCTTATGGGAATAAATTCCGTTCACACCAAAAAGGCCCATCTCCATAGCTTATGGAGTATGAGACACTGTGTGTGGTTGCACAATAATGGCAGTTTCAGCAATAAAAAGCAACAAAGCCAGTTTCTTTTGATCTGAAAAAGTGGTTAGTATACTGTTTGAAATTTTCAGAATGTCAATACTGGTTGATTATAATTACTTTGTGTTAAAGATACCATTGAAGAATCAGAACAATAATGTTTGCTTACTCTTGTCATATTTCGATCTGACATTCATAAGACGGTCTTCTTTTGAGGAGATTGAAACTGCGGTGGGGGTGGGATAAGGATGAGATTTTGAGAGTTGTTCTTGCAAAGAGGGAGGAAGTGCAAAATGAAAAACAAAACAATAAACATAGCAATTCTGCTTTTCTGAAATTGCCATCCAGTAGTTGGTCCACAACCAAGTTGTAATGAAGCCTGTATCTACTTACGTGTTTCAGATTTTTTAAAAAAAATTATTGGGTGCTATTCCTCTATTTCAGTGGTTCCCAACCTTCCTAATGCCGCGACCCACGCCCTGCCCCTGCACCCCCACCGTGACCCACCCCGCTGCCGCCATTTGGGTTCTTTTACCCTCTGCGCATGCGCAAAGCGTGCTGCGCATGCGCAGAGGGTAAAAGAACCCAAATGGCGGCGTCCAGGCAAAGTCTCCAGATCCGGGCGAGGTCTCCACTCGCTTCACGTGTTGCCTCTGGGAGCTTTTTGAGCCCCGTCGTGAAAGGTGTGCACAACTTTGGCAGGGCCAGGACAGGCGGCTGCCCGGAGAGAGCCACCCCCTTCGCAGAGTCTCTCCCGTCTACCTGTAGTGTTCGGGGCGAAGGGTATGGCTCTCTCCGGGCAGCCGCCTGTCCCGGCCCTGCCAAAGTTATGCACGCCTTTCGCAGAGGTGAAATGCTCCTGGTTCGTTCTTGCCTGTCGGTCGTCGCAGAGCCAATGGAGCCGGTGGCGGATGCAGCACGGGGCTTCCCCCGCCTGCTTCCCCCGAACGCCTGGATTGGGTCTTGCGCAGAGGGTAAAAGAACCCAAATGGTGGCGGCGGGGTGGGTCGTGGTGGAGGCGTGGGTTCTGGGGCGCGATATGGCCAGGCTTGTGGCAGTGGGGGGGAGCTGAAGATGCCGGGGTAACCCCTGGGAAATGGTCGTTCGACCCCCAAAGGGGTCCCGACCCCCAGGTTGGGAACTGCTGCTCTATTTGATGCTGAAAGACTCGTATCTTATATGTCTCTTATTTATTTATTTTTTCTTGTTAAATGGATCCTCTTTCTTTTCCCTCCATTTCTCTCTCTCCCCCCCCCCTTCTTCTGTGGCTGAGCTTTCGGTTTCTTTCCTTTTTTAAAAGAAATAATCCCAATCTCTAAATCTGAAAAGTTGTCTCTGTTCTCAGTCATCTTACTATGAGCACAATTATGGCACCTTCTGGACACCACGAACGTTATTAAAATTCCAGATCAATTTGGAAGCTTGGAATACAGGAGAGTTTCAATGAGTCACAGGCAGAACCTTCCAAATCTGCTGTTTCACAGACTCCTTTGAAAGCTATTTAAGTAGTACTAAATTGAAGCCAAATAATAATAATAATTTTGTATTAACACACCCGTTGTACTTTTCTTTAGCGGAGATGTTTGGGCCGGTCCCATCATGAGATAACTATCATGTTGCCTTTAAATGTCTAGATTGCAATTGGCCAACAGAAACACTTCTTTATTCCTTGCCTTTGTGCCTCCAGCAAAAGGTGCAGATACTAGAATTGTGATAAGGAACAAGATCGGCAGTATTAAAAGAGGTTTCGAAACCATAGATAGCCAGTCGCAGAGGAATCTTATTTTTCCCAGAGAACACAGATTAAAATTTTCTTTCTTGGCTCTCAGTAAGATCTTCTTTCACTTATTTTGTGTTTATTTGGCATGATGGTATCAAATTTTTTCAAGTTGTCTCAGAGGTACCTGCCAAGCTCTAAGAATATACCAGAGAAAGGATGTGACAATTTGGATAATGAATCAGTTGGGCAAAAAAAAGGGGGGGAGGGGGGCAGGCTAGCATTTATAGGGGTTTTATGTGGTTTTGAAAACTTAGATTTAAATATGCAAGGGAGGGGAAGATAATGACAGAGACAACTGAATTATGATTTAAAACTTATTTCTTCCATATAGACATGCTTGCCACAAAACCTCTGCATGTTAGAAAAGCTGCTTAGGCAGGTTCTGGGCTATCTTTCACAACTAGGCATTTTCTAAATATATTTCATTATAACACAAATCATTCCTGATCCTTTCATACATTTTTGGATTTTTTTAAGGTGCACTTTTCCTTTATGCAGAGCAGATCATGTATAACGCATGTCTTTTTGGACCTTGCAAAGTGAGATTACACCCACCCTCTCTACTTTATAGGGAAAGATAACCATTGACAATCATCTTTTTGGGGAAACTGATCCTGTTAGCATAACTGCAGTAAATCTTCAAGGACGGTTTGTAAAGCAGTTTAAAAAGTGACTAGATTAGCTATTGGAGCTCCTTGAGTTCTAGTTTTATATAACAAGGCTGAGTAGTCCAATTGTAAGCCAAGACTCCAATGGGCATTATTTCTTTTAAGTACCAAATTTGGGTTACTCTGCCTCTGAATTTATGCTCACTTGATTGTTCTTGATCGAGATAAGAGGAGGTGACAAAAATTCCATGAGAGTACAGGGGAAGGGAAGGTGGTGGAAGAGATTGATGGACTGATTATGTGCCATCAACTCATTTTTCGACTCCTAATGACCACATAGATAGGAAGAAGAGAAGTATGTCCAGATTAAAGGTAGCTTTAGATCAGGAGTGAAATTCAAAATTTTTCCCTACCGGTTCTGTGAGGGGTGGCTTGGTGGGCATGGCAGGGGAAGGATACTGCAAAAATCCCCATTCTCTCCCCACTCCTGGGGGAAGGATATTGCAAAATCTCCATTCCCACCCCCCTCTGGGGCCAGCCAGAGGTGGTATTTGCCGGTTCTCCGAACTACTCAAAATTTCCACTGCCGGTTCTCCGAACTACTCAAAATTTCCGCTACCGGTTTTCCAGAACCTGTCAGAACCTGCTCAATTTCACCCCTGCTTTAGATATCTTTCCCATTTGAAAATTTGTAGGTGAAAATCCAAGGCCAAGAGGAAAGGAATAGCACAGAAGAGAAATTTTTATAAGTATCACTCTCTACTACTTTTACAACTGATAATCTTTCAGAGATTTTAGGGTGATATGATAGTTATACAATTTCAATTTTCCCTTACAAAACCAATTTGCCCAGAAAAGTAAAAAGTATCTATATCATTGTCAACAGTGGTTCTATGCCATCATTATTTTCTAAAGATTTTGTTCCTGCTCAGAATATCCATGCTCTGAAAAGTAATTTACTTTTCAGATTGATTATGTATCAGAAATCATGCTAAGAAACAAGCTTGTTTTCACCTTGTAATATTCTTACCTCTGTAATGTAATTCCTTGAGATGAATTGAAGCAGCTTTTCTGGATGTAAGAAACCTAGTTAAAAAATAATCTTTCAGTTAAGGGTCCAGCATGCATGTTAGAAGTGGAGAATACTTGGAGGAATGCCTGATACCCCCAGCTGTGGCATCTACTCTTTGAGGCAGCTGTCACCCCAAATAATGGATGACGTCATTGGTTCTGATGTTCAAAAATTCAATAGAATTGATCTGTTTAGACGAGCGTTATTTAACAACTGCTAATATTATTTTGATTGCACTAATTTGTGAAAGGGTTTAGCAATTTAAAGGTTGCTTTTGCATTTTTTACAATTGTTGGGATTTTTATTTGCCTTATGAACATATGTGGAATGTGATGTATATAAATTCAGTAAATAAATAAAAAGGAATCTAATTACAGCAGGTGATTGAATCTTACTAGCACTCCAAAGCATTAAGATCTTCCAAGGTACTAGAATACATGGGCGCAAGGAATCATGTTAACTTTTGCATGTTTGAATATTATTTATGTTTGGAAGACAATTAGATTCTTGTATTTCCGCTGGGGTTTTTTTGTGCCCCCCCCCAATTTCTATTTTTTTCCTAGGCTGTTATTTTAGACCCTGGTTCAGATTTATGCTTTATAGGAGTTGAAGCAAATTTGGCTCAGGCAAATTACGAATAATTGCAATTATTACATGGCAATTTTGATCTTTTTTTTAAAAAAAAAAAGTTCAGCTCCATGGCTGTAGCTAAAACACATGATATACACATTATTTCCCCTGCTGCCTATATTCTATCCATTATCTCTTCTTAAGAAGATTTTTCTTACTTTGAAATGTTCCAGCATGAGGTCTTTAAAAGCGCTGTTATGGGCGGAAGGAAGTGCATTCATAATCAAAACAATGATTACTGATGCATTAATTGAAATGCGAAAAGCTGTTTGAAATGTGTACGCCAACCCATGTTGGATGGAGGAGGAGATACAATATAACACCCCCCACACACACACACACATATTAAAAGTTATGGTTTCTTAATCTCCACAGGGGAAGATTAATTTCTCACTTCTGCTCTGCAGTTTTCTTAAATTTAGTTCTGTTTCTGTGATTAAAGCGATGTGATGAACATTGGTTTGGGGGGGATGGTTCATTGTGATGATCTTAAAACCCCCATGCTGGTAAATTTAAAGGAAGTGCAGTGTGACTGACAGGCAGCCAGATATATGGGAAATATGTGTTTCTTGGGAAGACATGGTTATCTGGCAGATGCAGCAGAGTAGCTGAGCAAATTAGTACATTTAGATGTATGGTCAAACTATAATGTAACACAGTATTTTGTTTATCCAGTATTCTCTGATCATGTTGGATTCTATAACTTGTAGTTAGGATTCTTGGAGGCCACCGGACTGAGGAAGCTGTGTTAATTTCTAAATACGACATACAGACTTATGAGTCCTTTTTGTTTATGACCCATATTTTCTTATGGATTCCAATAAGGCCAGCCAGTTCATAATCTATGACTCTGAGTGGTATACTGCAGTACAACTCTAAACAATGAACTATCATGCACACAGACATGAATGGACTCAAATAGCATGCTGGCCAGGGGCAGGTTCCTAATTTTTTTACAACCACTCTGTGGGCGTGGCTTATTTTGTGGGTGTGGCTTGCCAGCCATGTGACCGGGTGGGCGTGGCTTCTCGGACTGCTGAAGGGAGGGGAACTGAGATAGGTCCTGCTGCCCATTCCCCCTCCCCTCAGCAGCTCGAGAAGCCTCAAACATGCGAAAATGCCTAGGACCGTGGTGGCGAACCTATGGCACGCGTGCCACAGGTGGCACGTGGAGCCATTTCGCCTGGCACGCCACGGGTCCGTCACTCTACTTCCGGGTTTCTGGCGCGCATGCGCAGAGCTACCCGAAACCCGAAACCGAAACTGAACTTCGGCTTCTTCACTTCGGCTAAGCGTCGGCGGAGGGGGGAGGGCGAGGGCGATGAATATTGATGAGGCTGCTCCGGCTCTATTGTGCAATTGGAGCGGCGAGGTGAAGGCGCAGGCAGAATGGAGGTGGGGAGCTGCGCAGCGCTCGTAAGGCTGGCGCTTTCTTTCAGTCCGCCCGGGCCGTCGCCTTCCACCTCACCCTCCTCTCCCGTGCCTCGCAGCCAAGGCGGGCAGCCACCATGGAACCGGGA
This sequence comes from Diadophis punctatus similis, assembly GCA_023053685.1. Taxonomy (NCBI): domain Eukaryota; kingdom Metazoa; phylum Chordata; class Lepidosauria; order Squamata; family Dipsadidae; genus Diadophis; species Diadophis punctatus. The sequence continues at coordinate 17,905,878 of JALIGW010000001.1, read as the reverse complement.
CAGAAGCAGCTGTAAGGGAGAAGCGGAGCCCCCCTCCCCAGCCTCCCAAGGAAGAAGACGACAGAGAGCGAGAGCGAGAGCGGCTCGCCCCCGACCTTCCTCCTCGCTCTGCCACACAGAGAGGCCCCTGCTCCATGAGGTAATTGTCCAGGGCCATTTTAATGCTTGGAAAACGGGTGTGTGTGTGTGTCTGTGCTTGGTGCTCGAGGCTGGGGGCGAGATTGAGCGAATGGCCGGGTGGGTTCCCTTTCAGGGAGGGGGGAGGTGGTTTTTTAACCCGCGGAGGGGTTTGCTCCTGTTGGCCAGGAGGATCTCTCCCTCCTTTCCCTCATCCGGATTCCATTTCTTCTCCCCCCACCCAGCCGCCTTTCTTTGGTTTTGGCCCTTAGGGGTTCCTGGGTGGGCGCGTGGACCGGGGACGGAGCGCCGCACGGGCGGACTGAGCGCAGCCGCGCCGGCTTTGGTGGCTGTTGCCTTATCCCGACCCCTGGCTGAGTTGGGGGATTGTTTGTGCTGCTCCGGATCTTGTCCGTTGGTTTGGGGGCTTGGAAGCGAAGGTGTGTGCCCCGAAATAGGCGGCGGCGTGTGCCAGGGACCGACCCCTTGGTGGTTATCATTTTGATCGTCTGGGAATAGGGGTCATTTGGGGGGGGGCATGAAGAGTGGTTCGGGCTGTCTTGAGATCCTATTCAGAGGGGGGGAGTTCTTGGTGTACTTTTGATTGCATCTTTCTTCTGTTTTGTATATCCGTGGTGGTCTTTTGCCTTCTTAGGTATTGTTTTTGAACTTTTAAAATCTTTAAATGTTATTTTTATTGGTGAGGGTGGCTGGCTGCTGCCCGGCAGCAGGAGGAGGAGGGGGCGGTTGCGCATGCGCAGTAGGTGTGCGCACGCGCAGTGTGGGCGCATGCATGGTGCGGGCGCGTGGGTGTGGGTGCGCATGCGCAGGGGGGGCACGCATTGCATTTTGGGTAGTGGCACGCGGGAGCGCTGGTGGGTGTGCGCGCTCGTATTTTTGGCACGCGAGCCGAAAAAGGTTCGCCACCACTGGCCTAGGATCATCACCGTGCATTCATAGCTTCTCGGACTGCTGAAGGGAGGGGAATGGAGATAGCTCCTGCTGCCCATTCTTTCAGCGTCTCACGCGCTCCCTCAGCCATCCTCCGCTGCTTGGACTCACTGTGGGGTAGGAAGGCAGCGCATGAGCAGTGCCGGAAACTCAGCTTCTGGGCATGCGCAGAAGAAAATTTTAAAAATATATATATCATTTTTTTAAAAATGGCGGCGCCTAGGCACCAGCAACCGACCACACTGGTACTGTGACATCACCAGCGGGCCGCTACCGGTGCTATAGAGTGGACCGCACTGGTAGGAACCCACCACTGATGCTGGCCCAATGCATGGGAGAGTCTGCTCTTCATGGTTCTGCAGAAGACTGATAGGTCAGGGTGGGAGAACTCATTCCAAAGGACAGGTACAACAACAGACAAGGTATGTATCCTAAGTCCCATTAGATGACCCTCCCACAGAGTGGGTACCTGGTGCCTACCAACTCTGTATGATCTAGTCAGACAGGCAGAAATAGTTAAAGGTAGATGGCCCTTTGCCAGATAGTGCTTTATAGATGGTAGCCAAAACTTTGGGTTGCACTCAGAATCCTAACTGATGCTAATGCATCTCACACAGTAGTGGTGTTACATAGGCATTTGGCGGCATATCCATTACTATCTGTGCCACTGCATTCTAGATATGTTGCAGCGTCTGGATGATCTGCAATGGCTGCCCCATATACAGCAGCAACTACAACTAGAAGACCAAAGCACAAATGACTGAACAGAGCCCCTCAATCCAGAAATGGGCACAAAAATTGTTACACAAGATACAGTTGTACAAATACCCTCCTGATCATGGCTGCCACATGCTCCTTAAGTCAAACCCACTTTTCCCCCATTGAGAGAAGGAAGGAAGGTTTCTGATGCTCCCTGCTAGCTTCCTACAAGAAAACTTGATGGGGAAGCCAACAGGAAGTTGGAGGTATCTCTCACTGCTTTTTGCCCACCCTCATTCTTTCTGTTTCTCTGTTTACATAAGGAAATATCTCTAAAATGGTGACCCAGTTAGTTGCCTAATTAAAGACAGGTATTGAGATAAGAAATTAGAAAGTTTATTTTATAGGAAGAATTCATTGCAAGGTTCTGCAGTCCAGTTGTGGGTAAGATGTATTAGTTTTCCAGAACCACCACCTTTTTTTCCACTTCATTGCCAGGCACTTCATAAGAAGAACTATTGTACTGCAGCTGAAATCATGTCGCTCTTAGTAGCATGTGTAAAATCTTAAGGGTGCTACAAAGCCTTCCATATTGCTCTGTTCCCACAAGTAGTAAGATAAAAAAGATCTCAAGTTGCCAGCTGGTAAATTCCTCAATTTGCAGAGACCATCCCATTTAACACTGATGAGTAATACAAGATCTCTGTTCTTCCAGATTACATAAATGTTTGAATTTTGGCTCAGGTGCAAGGGTGAAATGCTCCTGGTTTGGGCGGGCCAGGAGGTCGTCGTAGAGCCGGTAGCGATCGTAGCGCAAGGCTTCCCCCACCCGCCCGGACGTGACCATTTGGGTTCTTTTACCCTCTGCGCATGCGCAAAGCATTTTGCGCATGCGCAGAGGGTAAAAGACCCCAAATGGCAGCATCCGGGTGGGTGGGCGACGCCTCGCGCTGCGATCACTACTAGCTCTATGACAACCGACCGGTCCGTCCAAACCAGGAGCATTTCACCCCTGCTCAGGTGGTGTTGGATAGTAGAATGGGATATTTTTTTAATGCATTAGCTTAATCTGAAGTTTGGGTAAAACGTTGAATAGTTGAAGTACTGTGGAAATATCATAAATATTTTAAATGCCTATTGCTGAAACATTTTTTTTCTGCAGTACCTTTTTGTAAAGAGAATTATATGTTTTTAGTGAGATAATGGGTGGTGGAGGGAGGATGGAATTTGAGAAATTGTGGAGCTGGCTGAGGTGGCTGTCAGTGCAGAGGGTAATGCTATTTATTAGAGTCCTGGTTTTATTTAATAGCCAGATGAATGGAACAGTTAATAAAAGAAATATTGCTTTATTCCCTGACATTTATGTCCTTGGTTTCCAATAAAGAATTGAAATTATGAATAGTTGATGGTTTAAATTGATGTTTTATGTTGAACGCTAGCTATAATTTGCCCTCTGAGGATTGTAATACCAAGAAACAGATGGTTTTTCACAGTAACAAATTGCTGTGTATATAGAGCTGGCTTTCAGACCCTTTTGCCTTCCACACAAAACAGTCTTGAATCAAACCGCAGAAAAAATAAAGGAAATGTCTTAGCTTTAGAAGAGGGAAGAGAGGCTGGATAATCAGAAGATAAATCAATACAGAATATCTCTCCCCCTCCCTTTTACATTTTAATTTTAGGTAGGGCAAGGGCTGCTACTGCATTAAGCAGAAAAATGTTTTGTTGAAACATGAACAGTGAATTTTGCTTGCAACATATGGCTGGCTAGGAGTCCTTCAGGATAAGGTTTATCCTTGCCTCCCAATGAAATCCAAGTCTTTCATCTAGAGATTGGGTTTTACAAAGAGGGAGGGAGGGAAGAGTCCAGAATATCCTTAAGATTTTGGTCCTCCTAATCGAGGCATTACTTTGACAGGTTTTAGGGAAAGGAATTATTGCACTTGACACATTGGCTTTTTTTGTCGCATACAGTCAAGGGGACGCGGTGGCTCAGTTACTAAGACACTGAGCTTGTCAATAAGAAGGTCGGCAGTTCAGCGGTTCGAATCCCTAGTGCCGCGTAATGCAGTGAGCTCCCGTTACTTGTCCCAGCTTCTGCCAACCTAGCAGTTTGAAAGCACGTAAAAAATGCAAGTAGAAAAATAGGGACCACTTTAGTGGGAAGGTAACAACACTCCGTGCACCTTCGGCATTTAGTCATGCCAGCCACATGACCACAGAGACGTCTTCGGACAGCGCTGGCTCTTCGGCTTAGAAATGGAGATGAGCACCGCCCCTAGAGCCAGAAACGACTAGCACACATGTGCGGGGGAACTTTTACCTTTACCCTACAGTCAAGGGATTGGGAACTTTTTAGAGGGAAAGACTAGGATTAATAGAGGAAGCTCAGCTAGACTATATATCTGGTTTCTAAACATTTACTATATAGATACTTCATGCTTAGGACACATCTTAAGAATTTCCCCCATAACCTAAAGTTAGACGATTGGGTGTTTTTTTTTTTAAATTTTAACGTCAAATGTATTCCCATTTTTATAGTTATTAAAAAGTTCTACATGAACTTCCCAACTAGACCATTTACTGTGGCACTTTTCCCTTCTCTGTCTTCTGATGTACTTTATTTGCTTTAAGAAAACTTGCTGTGTTTGGTGCTTTCCAGGTATGTTAGACTACAGTTCCCATCAAATAATCCAACTTTTCTGAAGAACAGCAGCTTTTCTTTGGAGGCTTTCCCTATTTGTCTTCTCATCAGCCTGTACATCTCATGATGTACATATCTAACCAGGTTCAGGCCTGCTTAGTGCTTGAATGGGAGATCAATTGGAAAGTGCAGCTCTGTAGCAGACTGGTCTGGGTAGGAAAATGCATTGGAAAAAGCAGTGGAAACTCCCTTCCATATTGTGTCAATGAATGTGTGTGGATGTATCCCTGTAAGACAAGCAGGAGTTGACCTTGATTCAAAAGTGTCATCATTGCTCTATTGGTGATAAAGCATAGATTTGTGAAAAAGAAGTGTTACTAGTAATTCCTCTGGGACACAGTGTTGAGACTAATGCTATTGTTGCTTGTGTTGATCCTTGTGATCCAATACAGTTTAAAATAAAATCAGTAACCTTCTGGAGATGGGAAGGGCCAAAATGAAAGTATAAGACGAGTGAAAGAAAGGACACACACACACACACACACACACACACACACACACACACACACACACACACATCACTTCAGCATTTTTGACACAGTAAAACAACTACTAAGCATATTTATTGGCTGTTGATTGGGCACTTTTAAAGACAGATTTGAAATTTGATTTGATGTTTCTATAATAACTGCACTAGTTAAATTTATTTTTGTGGGTCACATTTAAAACTACAATCTCACATGCCAAGATGGTTCTAAAATTTGTTGTTTGCAGACTTTTGATGCTGTCACCAGTGGCCATTGTAAATAAAGGATAAATAAAATAAATAATAATACCACATTGATGTGCAGTATGTAGCACATAAAGAAGGAAAGCAATGCTGTGAAGTGATTAAGTGCATGCCTAAATCTACCCCAGTAAAACCTTTTGATATGAAAGCATAAAAGCTGCCATTTAAAAAAAAATCTCTATGGTGATGATATATTTGGCTCATTTGTTTGATTCAGATTCTGCCTTCTTTGGCTGCATTTATATATTAATGAGTTTGATCACTGTTTCATATAAACATGGAGATGTAATGTTGATATCTGAAGATGTCAACATAACACCAGGCTTACAATGTACACTGAGTGAATGTATTGGAATAGCTGTTTAAAATACATGTCTATTTATAATCACACACTTTGTGGGGCTTTACAGAAAAGTTTATACCAAAGCGGGTTCATTTTGGAAGAGAAACAGACTACCCCTGCAGATATCCTATTTTAGAATTGTTTGGTCAAAATATTCTGGATTTATTTTTTTGTAAGAAAAACTTTTAAAACTTGCTTGTTTTCTTCATTTTTTTTCTAAGCAGTTAATAGGATTTAATTTTTTGTAATGCTGTTTGAGTTGATAAAGAATAAAATTGTTTGTAGATTGAAAATAGAAAGCCATGAGGAGAGGCTTTTTTAATAAGAAAAGCTATGAATCAGTGTAATTTATAAAGTACTCAACAATTAAATGTAACAATTCTAAAAGCTCTAAAAACAATGGCTATCAGTGAACCTCATGACATTGGCACCTCAAATAAAGCCCCTCCGTCTGCATTGCTGTTTTTTCAAATAGTATTTAAAGTATTTAAAAGGAGCCAACTTAATTCCTGAAAGAAAGTTTTTTTTTTAATGGATTCAAAGTCAGGTGTCATACAGTGAATCCAGCAGCAACAGAAATACAGGTTCTCCTCAACTTATGCCGATTCATTTAACAACCATTCAAAGATACAACAGTGCTGAAAAAAATTCTCGCATTTACAACTGTCACAGTATCCTTAAGGTCATGTGATCAAAATTTGGCCACTTGTCAAGCAGCATGTAGTAATAATGGTTGAGGTTAACAGATTAACATAGTTGGAAGGCACCTTGCAGGTCATCTAGTCCAACCCCCATGTGATGGCCATTTGCAACCTTCCGAGGTGACTTCCGACAAGCAAAGCCAGGGGGGAAGCCAGATTCACTTAACTAGATTGTAATTTGCTTAATTACCTCAGCAAAAAGAAAGAAAAAAGACATAAAATTGGATGCAACTCCCTTAACAACTCCATCACTTAATGACAGATGTTCCAGTCCCAATTGCGGTTGTTAATCAAGGACTACGTGTAAAAAATAAATAAACAGAAAACATTAGAATTTCTCCATGTTTTGACAGCAATCGGGAAATTAAAGGTCTAGTTTCTTCACAGTCTTCTCTGGATGCCCAAAGAAGTTTGGGTCTGGGAGTAATTGGATGGAAGACCATCAGGTATACCAGAGCTTAAGCTAGAGAGGAAAGTCAAAGCAATAAAAGTCCACATTCCTTGAGCAGATGTGCATAATATTTTATCTTATATTTTCCAGTATGTAGAATTTACTCTATAATTAACATTGTTTGCACCTTTTTAATTCATAAGCCACATTCAGAATGGAAAAAGTAAAGTGTTGAAGAAACTGAGCAAATGGAAGTGACAATTTAGTCAGGGGTCTCCAACCTTGGCAACTTTAAGACTTGTGGACTTCAACTCCCAGAGTTCCTCACCCAGCAAAGCTGGGTGAGGAATTCTGGGAGTTGGAGTCCACAAATCTTAAAGTTGTGAAGGTTGGAGACCCCTGACTAGGTTGTTCACTAGCTTCGGTTTTCTTTTCAGACCTCCTTCGGCAAGTTCAATAAATTTGCTGAGCATATTTTGTACTGCTTTGTATTGTGTGGGCTACTTTGGTTTGGTTTTGCCAAAAACCTGAGCTGATGGACCAGCAGCTTGAACTTTAAAAACAAAAAAGGATTTCCAGATCAGAATGGTCAAGAGATCAAAACATCCAAATTGAACAGCTGCAAGTCAATAATGTACTTGACTTTTAAGCAGCCTTTTGACTGGCCCTCAGAGTGGCACTGGCCTGTTAATCTCCCATTTTCTCTGACACACAAGCTTAGTGATGAATAGCTCAGACCATAAACTACTGAGGCAAAAATGTAAAATAATGTTCCTGTTTAATATTGGTCCATTTTTATATATTAGATTTTATTGCACATTTTGTGTTCCTTTTCTGTTTATGATCATTTTGGGGAGGAAGAGCGATTTCTCAGAGGCAGAACATGTTTTTTTTTGTTTAAACAATATTCCAGGTTTAGAAGATGGGGGCCAATTGGACTTTTAAGAAAGAAGGAGTTATCTTGTCTGGGCCTGGAGCTTTTCCTGGCTTTTGTCTGTGAAATAGGTCTTGCACTTCCTTTTCTGTGATCACTAGGGGTTGTGAACCCAATGGTATGGGGTCAGTTGTAGGAGGCTTGGCTGTTGTTGGTGTGTCTGAGATGGGGGTTGTGGAGATAGGTGGTGTGTAGAACAATCATTCTTGCAGGACAATTGAGAAGCCGTTCTCAGCTGGCCAATAGCTCTTCTCCTTGAGGTGTCAGTTGAAAATAGTCTCTTGCTAAATTGGATTTTCAGATTTTTTTTAAAACTCTGTGTCCCAAATAATGAACTCTGCCTGATGCTTTTGCATAAAATGGCAACTTGGTCTTTGCCTGCTGTGCGTTTATCTGGTTGCCTTGATGAGAACAGGAAATTGATTCTTCCAGAGTGCCAAAGACATACTTTCCAAAACCAATAATGTGATGTCCAAAGCCTCCAAATGTTAGTTCTGTGTTGAGTCCGTCTGGGTTGTTTCTTGTCCTCAAATGTCAGTCAGTTTTTGAAGGTTGTCACTTTGGTGATGATGAAGGAGGAGAAGGAGAAATTTAATTATCATTAGTGCTGCATTATTGAACCAAGGGATTGAGAGAAGTCCAGAATTTTCTTAGTTTTAAGAGTTTTATTACTTGTTTTATTAGAAGAGAAGTCTTTTCTACCAGTTGAGTTTTCAAAGCTTCAGCAGCATTCAGATTTTTTTTCACAGTTTCTCGAAATTTATATATAGCAGCCATCTAAATATAGGCATTAAAAAACTTCCAGTAATTTACATTTTAGTTTTATGTAGTGACTTGTAATCATCTTCTCTGTTCTGATCCTTGTAGATTCTCCCAGAAATAATTTTTAATGGTCAGTATTTTACTGATACCCTTCCTGCTTGTGTTTTTGCAAACTATGTTTACAAAATGCAGTGTTTCAGAATGATGTGTGGCCCTGTGATTGTTATTTTCATAGAGGAAAACAGACTGTATAGGGCAGGGGTGTCAAACTCACGGCCCGCGGGCTGGATGCATCATGCGTTGGCCACGCCCACTCCTGTTTAAGCGAAGGGGGGGAGTTGTGATACGTCACATGATGACAACGTGTCGTTGCGAGTTTGATACCCCTGGTATAGGGAAACAGAGGACAGTTATTTTCACAGAGGGAAACAGACTGTATACACTTTGTTTAAACCAGTGATCCCCAACCTCTGGGCTCCGGACTAGTACCAGGCCGCAGCCCATTGGGAACCGGGCTGGGCAAACGTCGGGCGAGTGCATGAAGCTTTATTTGCGCATGGGCAGGATTAGGCTGCACAGATGAAACCATCCCTTCCCACCACCACCAGTGCTGGCGCCGCTGCCGGTCCGTGGACCCAAAAGGGCTAGGGACCTCTGATTTAAACCATGGGTATCCAACCTTTTGGCTTGCCTGAGCCACTCTTGAGTGAAGAGGAATTATCTTGGGCCACATATAAAATATATAATATAGTTAATGAATATAAATAGCTTCCTGGCAAATAGAAGGGGAAGACATGGAAGCAGTGACAGATTTTATTTTCTTGAACTGCTAGATCACTGCAGACAGCAAATGCAGCCATGAAATTAAAAGATGTTTGCTCCTTGGGAGGAAAGCTGTGGCAAACCTAGACAGCATATTAAAAAGCAGAGACATCACTTTGCCGACAAATGTTTGTATAGTCAAAGCTATGGTTTTCCCAGTGGTAATGTATGGCTGTGAGAGTTGGACCGTAAGGGAGGCTGAACACTGAAGAATTGATGCTTTCGAATTATGGTGTTGGGGAAGTCTGGGGAATTATGGTCTTGAGAGTCCCTTGGACCGCAAGGTGATCAAATCAGTCAGTCCTAACCCTGAATGTTCTTTGGAAGGACAGATACTGAAGCCGAAGCTCAAATACTCTGGCTACCAAATGAGAAGAGAGGACTTAATTAGAAAAGACTTTGATGTTGGGAAAGATAGAAAGCAAAAGGAGAAGAAGATGGCAAAGGATGAGATGGTTAGATAGTGTCATTGATGCAATGGGCATGAGTTTGGGCAGAATTTGGGAGAGGGTGGAGGACAGGGGGGGGGCTGACGTGCTGTGGTCCATGGGGTCGCAGTGGGACACATTTTAGCTACTGAACAATAACACATAAATAGTGCTAAAATCACACAATAATATTCAAAGTTTAAGATCTGGTGGGGCCGCATTACTAGCTGTCGAGGGCCATGCAGGTTGATCATACCTGGTATAAACAATAGTTTAACAGACATAATATCCTGCTGGGTTGAATGAAATGCAGCTATCTAATCAGTGGACATAGTAACTAAATGAGCTGCCCTTGAGCCAAGTTGTGACTCTTTTCATTGACTAAGATTTATTCTTTCAATCTCATTATTTCTTAATTGTCAAATACTCTTCCACTTTTGTGCTTTTCTTAACTTTTTCAATGCCTCCTAAATTTCTCTTGTTTTCTTTTTCCACTTCCTAAGCAGCCTTTGGTAAGGAACCAGTATAGTCCTGCTGCTTTTCAGCCTGTGCGTTGCTGTACAAAAGGAGCCAGTTTCACTGTTGATTGTTTTGTCATCTGATAAAAGAACCCAACAAGCCCAGAGTTCAAAGGTCTCGTGTGTAGGAAGTTTGCTAGCAGCTGTCTAGCTTCATTAGGTTTCCTTTCCCTCCCTGGTATGTTCAAAGCATTTCCTGGTATTTATAGGATACTGGAAGAGGACATCCATTTGCCCTCATCTGTGGAACAAATTCCCATTTTAAACGGAATTGTGAAAACAGCCTCATCACTTGTCATGTGGCCTGTAATCTTTTGTGGCCATTTTGCAAAATTGTTAACAAAAGGAAAAACAAGCAGCCGTATTTTTTCTCACGACAATGCAGACTATGTTGAATGTTGGTACATATAGGATAAAAAATATACACTTCGCATTTGCTTCTCAGATATCGTACTTGCATTTTTGTTTTGTAAAAATAATTTTGCCTTGACCAAATTTTGAGTCGGTTCCCTAGCCCTTTCTCATTCCACATAAAAAGAAAGCACAGAATTCTCTAGAAACATTGAAAAAAGATTTTTTTTAAAGGACTTTCTTGGTGAGTAAGGATGAAGTCAAGGCAGATTGCCAAATCCTCTGTCCATGTCTCATTTCATAGTTGTGAAACTTGATTATCTCATGTATGGGGGAAGCAGAAATTCCCTTTCATTTTAGTAGAATAGCTTTGCTACTTGTTCATCTATAATGTTGTGCTCATTGCAAGTAAATAGGCAAGTGGCTGTTTACAGTACAATTGTTCATTAACAATAGTAATTTGGGAAGTGCTGCAACTCATTAGTCACACACAGCTGTTATATTTATTTATTTACCATTTATTTATTAGTCAGATTTATATAGCCACCCATCAAAATCTACTCTGGGTGGCGCACAACACTCAGATAAAAATCACAGGTATAAAAAACAAATACAAAAATAATGTAAAAATCTACATTAAGAAATAAATATTATAAAAATAAATATAAAAACCTTGGAGCCCTGGTGGTAGACTGGTTAGAATGCAGTATTGCAGGCAAACTCTGCCCACAGCTTGGAGTTCGATCCTGACAGGCTCAAGGTTGACTCAGCCTTCCATCCTTTCAAGGTTGGTAAAATGAGGACCCAGATTGTTGGGGGCAATAGCTGTCACTGTTCAGAGAGTGCTGTAATGCACAATGGGACAGCATATAAGTCTAAGTCAGTGGTTCCCAACCTTTTTGTGATCGAGTATCACTTGGAGGTCCCGTACAGTCGCCGTGTACCACCTGGTTCCAGAGAAACTAAATTCGATCAGATATCACTTTATTTCCATAATTGTACCGTTCCTTTTTTGGCCCCGCGCATCCAGCAACTGGATTCTCGGGCCGCTGGGACCAGGTGGGTGGCGTGTGGCAACAGTTGTGTTAGGCAGTAAACATTTTTGTGAAGTAAAAAATAACTAACTAAAAATCGTTCATGACCCCGAAAGTGTTCGCGTACCACCTGGAAGGCCCTCGCGTACCACTAGTGGTACACATACCACAGGTTGGGAACAACTGGTCTAAGTGCTATTGCCATAGATGAAGAAAGGATAAGAATGGCCACCTTAGCAGTTGAGGTGGAGAAATTCCTTCGTTCCTTCTATAATAAAAGATAGATTGGAAACTATGAAGAAATTTCTTTAAGTCTACATCTTTGAAAAGTCATTGCCAGACTGAATGGACAATTTCTTTACAATTTCCACTTTTTTATAGGGAAATCTAGAGAATCTAATTCTGATGTATACAGAGAGAAAGTACTGGCCATTATACCTAAATTGTCCACTATTATGAAGGACAGATGTCCTTTCCCCCTGTGGGAAGGGTATCTAATATGCAGTGGTGTCTATGGATTCATTTTTCCAGAACTCTCATATCTCAAATTTCTCCTAGTTATAGTTAATGTTATAGTATGTTATGAAGTTTGTGCCCCAGATTGGAAGTAATGAGTTCATACAGAGTTCAGGATTATCAGTGAAACCTAAAACACAGGAATTTATTGATATTGAAGATCAGAGTGAAAGGATAATGAACAATCTAAATTTGAGGCTTTAAATATTGCATTTGCCTAAGAAGATGTGGCTGGGAAACATAGAGAACAAAAAAATTTCACATATGTAGTAAACCCTAAATTATACTTCCTTATGAAAATTCAGTTAAACCTTAAATGATGCCCCCATATGAAAGTTCAGTATTTGGGGGGTGGGACTCTCATCTTCCTTTCAGATAAAGAAAATGATTACAGCTTCAGTGTGGCACCACGTAAACCAAGAGTTGACCCAACATTGGAAAATGAGGAGACGATCCTCTGACGAACAGACTTCTGGAGAAGACTGCATCTTATCTGTATTCTTATCACACTTTGGAGATCTTGGCAATTGCAGTTTGTCCTATTGGAAATGCTTTTGTCTTTGAGGCAGTTTATCTGTCCATCCTACAGAGATGTCCTCCATCCAGATCTTCTTTCTCTCCCTTCAGTCTAATGTATTGGATTTCACAAACCCTTTGGAAAAAGATAAGAGAAGCTTCTCACAAAGGACAGTACGTCAGGCCTTAAAACAGATCAATGCAATCAATGTTCTAGTGCCGTGATTGCGAACCTATGGCACACGTGCCAGAGGTGGCACGCAGAGGCCTCTCTGTGGGCGCGCGCGCCATCGCCCCAGCTCAACCAGCTGGTCATTGGGTTTCTGAGGCACACATGCGCGCTGGCCAGCTGGTCATTGGGTTTCCGAGGCACGCATGCATGCTGGCCAGCTGGTCGTTGGGTTTCTGAGGCGCGCATGAGCACCGGTCAGCTGGTCATCGGGTTTCTGGCGCTCTGGCACGTGCGCACGCGCGCCTTCCGGTTTGGGCACTCTTTGCCTAAAAAGACACTTGTTCTAGTGTCTCCTCTGAAGCTTTCATGTGAAGCCAAAGATGAGGTATAGTAAAGTTTATTTCAGATGCTTTTTATAAAGATTAAGGTATTAAATCCTGTGGGGTTTTTTCTTTTGCTTCTTGGTAGTAAGAGTTTTCTGACTTTAGTGTTATAGCCGCCTAGAGATTGTTTATAAAATGGTCCTTTGAGGTAAACAAGAACAAGAAACAGACTCTACTAGAAGAATTTAACTATACTTTATTGAAATAGGCTGTAATGACATACTCTTGCAAGCTTGATTGTGCTTTACCTTACCTTTCTCATAAATCTCAGTGAATCCTGAAGGAGCCTAGCCAAGCCTATTTGAAATACTGTTTTGTTTCCCAGCACTTAAGGAATGTTTTAGCCCTTTTTGCTTATATAATGGTTTTTGACAATTTCCCTTCAGGTCATCTCTCTGATTCTCTACAGTTCCTTCTATGTATCTTAACAGAAATATCTTGAGGACTTCATATGGGAACACAGCTTACTCCCATATAACGCCATGTCCATCATGTTTTCCCTTTCATCTGAAACAGTCTGGGTCTTCATGAATATAGATTAGAGTAGAGTAAAGTAGAGTAGAATAGAATAGAATAGAATAGAATAGAATAGAATAGAATAGAATAGAATAGAATAGAATAGAATAGAATAGAATAGAATAGAATAGAATTTTTTATTGGCCAAGTGTGATTGGACACACAAGGAATTTGTCTAGGTGCATATGCTCTCAGTGTACATAAAAGAAAAGATACGTTCGTCAAGAATCATAAGGTACAACACTTAATGATAGTCCGGGTACAAATAAGCAATCAAATCATATTAGGAACCAGTCAATATAAATCGTAAGGTTACGATCAACAAAGTTACAGTCATACAGTCATAAGTGGGAGGAGATGGGTGATGGGAACGATGAGAAGATTAATAGTAGTGCAGACTTAGTAAATAGTTTGACAGTGTTGAGGGAATTATTTGTTTAGCAGAGTGATGGCGTTCGGGAAAAAACTGTTCTTGTGTCTAATTGTCTTGTGTGCAGTGCTCTATAGCGTCTTTTGAGGGTAGGAGTTGAAACAATTTATGTCCAGGATGTGAGGAGTCAGTAAATATTTTCACAGCCCTCTTTTTGACTCGTGTAGTATACAGGTCCTCAATGGAAGACAGGTTGGTAGCAATTGTTTTTTCTGCAGTTCTAATTATCCTCTGAAGTCTGTGTCTGTCTTGTTGGGTTGCAGAACCAAACCAGACAGTTATAGAGGTGCAGATGACAGACTCAATAACTCCTCTGTAGAACTGTATCAGCAGCTCCTTGGGCAGTTTGAGCTTTCTGAGTTGGTGCAGAAAGAACATCCTTTGTTGTGCTTTTTTGATGACGTTTTTGATGAAATGTCTTTTGATGTTTTTTTAGGTTTTTGACATTTTTGATTAAAAGTAGATTTTTCCACACATCTTTGTTTTTCCTTTGTCAAAGGTAGTTTTTATCTAACGTATTAGTGAAATGAAGAATTGAATAAAAGGCCTTTTACATCTCTGACATTCTTACCCATTCTGGCCCAAAACTTCCCTCCCTTATTGTTCTCTATTATAATACTGAAGTTCTTTGAGACCCCAGCTCCTCTCATGGAACATAGCTTTTCTGTTGCCATGACATCAGATAATTGAGCTGGAGAACTGTTAGTTTTACAAAAGATCAATTTGTTAATTTTTTCATAGGGACAAAATAGTTCTTGTTCCAGGGTATTCCCTTCTTTCCATTTTAATCAAGATATCATCTTGCCTACTATTTTCCAACTACTCAACAATATTAGAAATATTGATTTGGTCTTTACATGAATGTTGTGGCCTCACTTTTTCCTGGACAGGGTAATACTAGCTCAGCAGGATCAAGATTTTACATCTGTATTTCCAAGGCTCGCCTAAAGACTTGGGCTTTCCCCCCTGAATTGTGGCAAATGGATCAGGACCACAATACACTTTGCTACAAGCTGATTGTAACAGCCATACTTCCATCCAGTCTGTGCTCACTCCGCAAGGGCAACTGCAACACTAGCAACCTTTCTTTGCAGTATTCCCTTACAGGGAGTCCTCAACTTACGACCACATTGAGCCTGCAATTTCGGTTATAAGTTATGACAGTCGTAAAGTGGGTCGTCACATCACATCCAATTTTCTGATCTTTTTTGTAGCATTATTTAAATCAGGGGTTTTCAGACTTGGTCACTTTAAGACTCGGGCACTTCAACTCCCAGAATTCCGGGAGTTGAAGTCCCCAAGTCTTTTAAAGTGGCCAAGTTTGGGGACCCCTGATTTAAATAAACATGGCGATTGTTAAGCAAATGCTCTGGTTGATAAGTGACCCCTATTATTCGCTTTGGGATAATTTTTTCCAGAAATCGGAAGTAAACAGCAGTTTCCAGAAAAACTGTAAATCACATGACTGTTGGATGCTGCAAGCGATTGAAAATGTGGGCTGGTCTCAAAAATGTGGTTATGTGACCATGGGGGATGGGGAAGAGAACCTAAGATCGAGGTTTAAAATAATAGTACAAGGAGGACTTATTTGGGACAATCATGCGGCCAAATACAGTTGTTTTTAATTGATCAAGGGAATTCGTAGAACATTGAATTTGCCAAAGAGTTTTCTTTTTTAAGTGTGCTCTTATGCTGAGATGTTGCCATCTACAGTCTCCTGCTTGTACACTGTTGCAACACCGCTTTTGTCAGCTTGACTTGTCCTTGCAAAAGTACTTGTGAACTTTATTGACTCCTTGTTACAGAAGATTACTTACAATCCCAATACGTTACGCCTAGTGAGTGGAGTTCATAATAAAGAAGGTGCTCTAATTTGATTGATGCATGCGGTATCCCGAAACAAGACTTGGCGCAGACAAAACATGCATGAAAAAGGAACACTCTTCTTCATTGTCATTGGGTGACAAATGGTGCTCAAAATCTGGGTGACAGTTTGTGATGTATTCATCTGGAGCAAAAAGAGCTGGTTACTGCAATTGCTTTGGAAAACAAGTGTGTCTGAGGCAAAGCTATTTTCGATTTTTCTTAGTTGTGTCTACATGAAAACGTCCAGGGCATGGTTGGCCTCCTCTCAAGTAGGCTGAGTAAGATAATGCGGTTTTGTTTCCTTTTAAAAGAGCTCCTATCTGCGTCTAAGCAGAACTGGTTTGGTATCACGAACAAATATTTTCAGAATAAGCAGTAGGATATTGGAAATATTTTTGTGAAATCATTTATTTGGAATATTGAAATAAAGCAAAACTCGATGTGCTTTATTAGCATGTGAGGGTCTTCGTGGTTTGCAGAGCATGGTTCCCACTGATTTAGCAAGTAAAATTGACCCAGGAGTCTCTGCTAATCTTCAACTATGAGGTTGCTATTTGGCTTCAGTGTTGTCCCAGCACTGCTGAAAGTGCCAGAGGGGTGGGGGGGTGGGGGTTGGAAACTGCTTTTTAAGGTCCGTAGGAATCCCTCTGTTTTCCTGACTTGTTGCATCAGAACTTTCTATTGGGCACGGTGGCTTCTTTCTGGGCTCTCGTAGCTATAATGCAACTTTATATTCGCACTTCTGCCAACTTGGTGAGAGGCATTGGCATATTTCAGAGTCAATGACATGGAAATAGGCATTGCTAATTCATAGAACTTTAAAAAATTAATATTTGATCTAGAAGTCCTATAAAAGTTTTTAATGTTCCAGATGCATTAGGTGCAGATAAGTGTCTGTCATTCCCCCCCCCCTGAAGAACACTGAATATTTTAGGAGAAGGGAAATACCATGTGACTTGCGAGTCTGATCCTATGTTATTTCAAGGTCTCATGGTGATGCCTCTGTTACAAATTCCTTTTCCATTAAATATACAAAGAAGCAGAATAATTTCTCTTCCTTTCATTTCCAGTTCTTCCACAGTACCTGTAACATAATGATGTCCTCCTGTCTGAGTACCGTTCGGTTTGAGAAATATTTCCATCTCCTGAATACTCAAGAAACCTTGAGTATTCAATATGTCAAATAATAGCAAAGCATTTTACCAAATGACTCTTAAATTGCAGCACATACCACAGGAATTTTAGTGTCGTCTTTGTCCAAGCCACGTTACAATGTTATTTCTTTTGTTTAAATAATGTATTAATTGCTTTTATAACTTGCCAAATCAAAATGCAAATTATGCAGGCTTTTTTCATTTTTTTTCATTGTTGTATTACTGACTGAAGCGTGGCCAATTATATAGCAAACATACCAGGGACGGGTTCCTAATTTTTTTTACTACCACTCTGTGGGCGTGGCTTATTTTGTGGGTGTGGCTGGCCAGCCATGTGACCGGGTGGGCGTGGGCCTCGGGAGCTTGGCAGCGGCCGCAAAAGCAGGGGGTATTGGCCACCTGCAACGCAGCCCCCCGTAGCGGGAGCAGCAAGACCACGGCAGCGGTTCTTCTGGGAGGTGCTGTCCAGCCTGAATGCTTCTCCCCATTCGATGACCCTAGGCTCCTGCCACCCATTCCCCCTCCCCTCAGCAGCTCGAGAAGCCTCGAACGTGCAAAAATGCCTAGGATCATCACCGCGCGTTTGTGGCTTCTCGGATTGCTGAAGGGAGGGGAATGGAGATAGCTCCTGCCGCCTGTTATTTCAGCGTCTCACGTGCTCCCTCAGCCATCCTCCCCTGCTTGGACTCACTGTGGGGTAGGAAGGCAGCCCATGCGCAGTGCCAGAAGCTCAGCTTCTGGGCATGCGCAGAAGAAATTTTTTTAAAAAAATATTATTTTTTTAAATGGCGGCGCCCTGGCACCAGCAACCGACCGCACCGGTATTGTGACGTCACCAGCGGGCCGCTACCGGTGCTATAGAGTGGACCGCACCAGTAGGAACCCACCACTGAAACATACTCTTTTGTATTCCATATTGAGCTGTGACATGGCCATATTCCTCACTGTTGCATTGGCTGGTATTAGTCATTAGGGCTTTGCAGCACTTTTGACTGAGATGGGCATCTCTATAAATCTATTCCATAAGTAAATGAATAAGTATGTAAGTAAATAAAAAATGCTTTGGAAAATGGAGAGGGTGGAACAAGTAGAACTGGCTATAAATTCTTAAGTAGCTGCAGCATCTCCCAAGATTGTGAGATTTGTTTCTCCAACTGTTTGATTGTAGGTTTTGGGATGCATTTTTAGAGCTCTAATGCTGTACTGTACTTATTATGGGGGGGTGGGACATAAAATATTATTGCCAACCTCAATTAATTGATTCATCCATTTACAATATATGTAAGCTTATTTATTATTTATTTATTTTATTTTGGTTTTCTTATATGCCGCCCAACTCCCGAGGGACTCAGGGCGGCGTACAGCAGAAAAAAAATACAAGAATAACCAACAATAAACATTGCTTAAAATCAAATATAAAAATTAAAAATTCAATATTAAAACCATCCAGCAGCCATACATACCCGGGGGTGAGCTCGGATGGATTAGGCTCTACCCCCAGCCTGCAGGAAAAGCCATGTCTTATCCAATCCATAGACGTAAAATGGTTGAGGTAAAAATCCATAAACATACAATACAAGTAAACATACAATACATTTGCAGCTGGAATTTCTATCATAAGTCATTGCAGTCATAAGTCAGGTTGATGTCTATGAAGATGCCCAGTCATCCAGGTCATGGTTGTCCCAAAGGTGCTTTTTCAAGAGGCAACTGGACTTTCTGGTTTTTCTTTGAAGACGTTTCACTTCTCATCCAAGAAGCTTCTTCAGCTCTGAGTGGATGGTGGGGAATGGAAGGATTTATACTCCTTGCAGACAGCTGGTCATTTGCATTCTTTTAAAGAAACCACTTCATAAACATGGCACAACATAGGAGAACAAAGCCATCAGAATAAGATTCAGTAGTCCAGCTGCATTTAAAAGACAAAGACCTTTTTTTGAAGACAGCAAAGTCCACATTTTGGACAGAGAGGACTGCTGGTTGAAAGAGGGCTCGAAGAGGCCAGCCATGTCAAAATTGAACAGCCCTCTCTCAACAGAGGGGGAGGGATACAACACCATCTATCTCCAGTCTACAACACAGTCTTTTCAACAGTTCCAAGAAGGCTACACACCCATTTTCACCACTTGTGACCCTGACGACACAAATAAACCTCCAAGTGGCCTCAAGGACCCTCAGAAAGGTTGCAAATGACCAGCTGTCTGCAAGGAATAGAAATCCTTCCATTCCCCACCATCCAGTCAGAGCTGAAGAAGCTTCTTGGATGAGAAGCGAAATGTCTTAAAAGAAAAACAAGGAATCTAGTTGCCTCTTGAAAAAGCACCTTTGGGACATGTCAGGTTGGACCCAATTCTACATTTTTTTATGGTGGACATTAAGGGAATCACCAGCAATTATGCAAATGCATGGTTGTTGAGCAAATCACACAGTCATTAAGTGAACCCAGCATCCCCAATGGACAGGTTTTGCCAGAAATCAGCCCAAAAGGCAGCAAATTGGGATCACATGATCAGAGGAGGCTGTAGCTGGTCATAAATGCAAAGTCATTTATGCAATGCAAGTGCCCAAATTGTGATCAGATGATCATGAGGGTGGGGCGAAAGTCTGAAGTGCAAGTATAGGTTGTAAGTCATTTTTGAGAAGTCTTTGTAATTTTCAATTATTGTTCAGTGAATGAGTGTAAGTTGGGGATTATATGTAGTTTAGATAACCTCAATTGTTTAATATCAGGATCTTCCATAGGAATTGGCTGAGAATCCCACCCCATCCTATTCCCAGTTAAATAAAACCATAGCTTGGTGTCCCTTTTAAACTCTATTTTGTTTGCTGGTTGGTTGGTTGCTGACAGTCAGTTTGACAATTTTCAAGCTTATACCAAACTATAATTATACTTAGGGAATATGAGACATTCAAATACTGTGTTTAAATACGAAGCCATATTTAGATAAGTTGTCCGAATGGCACCACTGAATCTCTTGATTAGTCTGTAAAATTAAATTAGAAACTGGCTTTTCTTGTCACTGAACTTAGAGGCTGGAGGATCTGCATCAGTGTAAAATAGCCTAGCAAATAATGTTCTAAACATTAATAGTCTGCCTTTCCTTTTGCTATGTGTCGAAAGAAATAACAACTCACTGTCTTTGTGGAAATGTTTCTGCCTAACTGCTGGCAGCAGAGTTTAAACCACAGGTCTTCAAACTTGGCAACTTTAAGACTTGTAGACTTCAACTCCCAGAATTCTCCAGCCAGCATAGCTGGCTGGAGAATTCTGGGAGTTGAAGTCCATAAGTCTTAAAGTTGCCAAGTTTGGGGACCCCTGGTCTAAACTTTCCTAGGAGCAACATCTTCACTTTTGACTCTAGTTTCCCAAACATTTTTGAAAAAACGGAATCATATTACTGGAGAATATATATATGGTTTTACTTTTTTATTTCTTTCACCTCTTAAAAAAAGTTTGTCCAGGAAAGAGGCCTAAAACAAGATGGGATCGACGACATCAGCAAGTATTGCAGGTCCAACTGGCAAAGGAAAGCTCAGGGCCACATTGGTTGGAAAGAAGAGGCCTTCTTCCTCCCATGAATAGATAATGCTACAATGAATGAATGGACTTTTTAATTTGTCAGATAGTTATGCTTTTATTACTTGTGTCATTTCCATTATGACACTTCAGAATTATTCAATTCGAAGATTCAAGTTAGAAATATGGTAGTTTCTTGTCATGGTTTTCTTTGGTTACTGTAAGTTCAAATATTGATTTCTCTAATATGCATGAAAAGTATGAATTGGAATTTTGAAGCAATCCACTCCGTACTCCCCCCCCCCAAGCACACATATTGTCCTAGACACTACAATGAAATTTAAACATGTATTCAGCATAATAAGTTTTGCAAACATAATGGCTGTGACTAAATTTGTACTATATCCCTTCAGATTGTTACCTGGCATTTGTTTATGCAGGAACTCTGAATCATGTTTTCCATTTATCTGTTATACACGCAAGCTTCTTGAGGCAAGGGATGAAAATGTTTTGAGATTTGGCTGCTGTCACGTTTAGAGCTGTGTTTTAAGCTGTATTGTCTGCCTTGATTGCTCCATCCGACTGTTAAATTGACTCCAGTTTCTCCTGGATCTCAAGGGCTCTTGTGGGCAGGAGGTGATGCTTCATCAGAGTGGAAAACTTTAGTATGTATAATTGCCTACTTGAAAAAGACCAGTGTAGTACAATTGCACGCTGCAAAGTAGCATTAACATTACGGGAAGGGTACAACTGTCCAGTACCTCTACTCCGTATAGTTTCGGTTTTCATCTCTCTGTTTCTGTTTTCTAACCCTTCTTGCCCTTCAGCACTGCCTTGGCAAAGTATTGCTTATATATCCCATAAGTTTTGCCCTTCCCCAAATCTCTGAATTCTAAATAATGGGAGTGGACAATAATTTGTTCCCAGCAGCCCACAGACAAAAAGGCTACAATTCCTTACATTGCACACAATGATGCATGCATTTCTACGATGACTGTGATCATGATTTATCACAATTGCTTCTATGTACACTGAGAGCTTATGCACCGGAGACAAATTCCTTGTGTGTCCAATCACACTTGGCCAATAAAGAATTCTATGTCTATTTTGTGTCAGCACACAAACATTTTATACTCTGTTCACTGAAATTGATAATGTATTTAATATTTTTGATGAATTTAATTTTGATAAATTTGATGCAAAGAAGACATAGATTTTAATTTAAGAACAAAAGGAATAAAACGGAAAATAGATTTGTCAAGGTGTGATCAATTGGCTTGTCAAATATTGTCAGTTAACCTCTGATCGCGTCATTGCTACATAATATTAGATGTTCCATTTAATCCCAGAGTGCAATTGTGTAGGTAGCTGTCCAGTTTTGTGCTGCATTATGGGACTATTAGTTAGCAGAGCTAGTAATTAAGATTCTCTCTTAGCTTTGCAGCAGTCATAGGTAGACTTACCTGTATAGCAAGGGACTCCTAAAGATATTAGAATAGGAATACGAAAAGAATGAAAGCTGGTTCATGATGCATTTTTATTTAGATGGTAAATTCTAGTGCACAGCTGACAAAGTAAAACCTTCCCTGAGTTTTTATGGGATCACATTTTACTAACGATCTTGTGGTTTTCAAAGGCAATGTCAGTACCTTTGATATTATGCTTGGAAATGAATCAGTGGCTTCCATAGTAAAGGCAACCTTTTAGGTCAGAGGTCTTCAAACTTGGTAACTTTAAGACTTGTGGACTTCAACTCCCAGAATTCTCCAGCCGGCATAGCCAGCATAGCTGTCTGGAGAATTCTGGGAGTTGAAGTCCACAAGTCTTAAAGTTGCCAAGTTTGGGGACCCCTGTTCTAGGTTGTAAGGATAGTAAATATGTAAAGTTATCTTTGAGATGAACTCTCTCCAAGTAACTTTATGCACATGTCCCACATAATTTTCGTCATAAAAATATGGAGAGTTGGCAGGACTGGCCAGCAGCTTCACTAATTAAGAAACAACATTACCATATATTCAAGATTGCAGGTACTGATATCTCTGCTTTCCCTATATGGCTGTCTGCAGAATATCTGTCCAAGTTGGCTAGACATTTATGGACTTTGCTGATTCATCTGCTTGAGCCAAGAATTGTGGCCAAGACAGAGTGTTTGTTTGACTGTGTTAAGTTTCTGAATTGCTGTGGAGCCAAGCAAAAGGCAGGGATTTGTGTTTTTTTTTAAATATGCTTGCAAAAAAATAGTTCATTGAAATCTGAAAACCATGCAAGCCACTAAGGGTTTTGAATATTTTCATTGTAACTGAAAACTTTTAAATTGTATCAACACTTATTCATAACTGGCATTGATGGCCCTTGGGATCAGAATGTGCTTTAGTGGCAATAAATTTGTTTCAGCACTTGTGTGTAGACATGTACATGCTCAGTGCAGGAATACACAGGGTTTTTTTTCTATTTTTAAAGTTGATAAGGATTAAGTTTTTATGCATCCTCTTTGTGTAGGCAAACACAACTTGTTTTATTTTGCACTCTGAAAATTGTGTGATTGATGGTTCAACATGCATGCTCCAATGACAGGAGGAAAGTGAGTACAAGACCTGCAAAAGTATTTCCTTTTTTGGTATTTTACTACAATAACTTTTGAAACCCTTATAAATTATAACTGGGGGATCACACAGCTTGAGTTCTAGATTCCTTCTCTACATTTTATCTCTGAAAGCTCATCCTTCTCCCAGGTTGCTGTGCTGGAATGATGAGAGGGAAGTCAGGCTGTTCTAAGCACAATCTTCTCTCACGGCTTGTTCAAAAATGGCACAGAGACAGACCCCAATTCTTCTGTCTCGGGGCATAGCTGGTCCAGGGGTGGGTTCCACTTACCTTCCCCACCGGTTCGCATCGCGACGGAAGCGCACATTTTGCGCTCGCTTCGCTCATGCACATGCCCTCATCCCTTCCTGGACATGACCCTCTGTGCATGCGCAGAAGTCTTTGCACATGTGCAGAGGGGTTTTTTTGCAATCCGCAGTGACCGGAGGACCGGTTCGGGAGCGTGGACCGCCAGTCATCACTGCCGGTTTGGCGAGCGGTGCCAAATTTCCGCTCCTAAAGAACCGGTACGAACTGGGAGCAACCCACCACTGAGCTGGTCCCTATATATACTATTTATACTAGAAAGTATAAAATATATATTCAAAACTACTAGTAATAAGTGAATAACTCTAACTCTCTAGAGCAGGGATTTTTATACTAAAGTTTGTAGATAAGATTCCTTTGCTCTGGATTTGGAAAGTGTTGTATTTGGGGTGAGGTGGGAGATATACCCTATCACAGTGATGGCTAATCTTTTACGTCACCGCGTGCCGACCTGCATGCCGGAAATGGCATGCAAAACCATCCTGCCTGGATCGCGCAGCCTCACTGGCCTTCGTGTGCTCGGGAGTGCCGAAACCCGGAAGAGCAGCGTTCCAGCGCACATGTGCTCGCCGGCACCCAAACTTCCCATTTCCAGCGCGGACGCGCACCCGATGAATAGCTGACCATCGTGCATGTGTATGACGGAAACCCGGACATTCGGGTGCCGTCGTGCACATGCACGCTGGAACGCTGCTCTTCCGGGTTTCAGCGCTTCCGCGCGCGCGAAGGCCAGCTGTCTGGGACGCGTGTGTACACAGGAACGCAGAAGAGGAGCCAGCGAGGCCATGCGTCCTGCACGGGATGGCTCTGCATACCGCTTCCGGCACGCATTCCATAGGTTCGCCACCATGGCCCTATCAGAATTAAATTTGTCATTCCAAGTTTTGCTTATCCTATAACTGTATGCAATCTGTCTTGAATATATTATGTCAGGGGTCCCCAACCCCCGGTCCATGGACCTGCACCATTCCACAGCATGCCAGAAACTGGGCCGCGTAAGCAAGCAAAGCCCCATCCGCAGGATGCAGGCAGCACACAAAACCACACCCCTTTCGGTCCATGGAAAAACCTCTCTTCACAGAACTGGTCCCTGGTGCCCAATAGGTTGGGAGCCGCTGCCTTACGTTGCCAATGCAGAAGCATTGGCTAAGAAATTAGCGAGCTACAAATGCTTTTAAGTGTAACAGGCCACAATGATGGAGGACAGAATGATCAATCATTACATCCCACAAGAAACTTTAAAAATGTAATGTTTCGATCACATACTATTATTATTATTTGTTACATTCTTAGAACATGGCCCCCATTTGTGTATAAGAAGTTTCCAGAAAACCATGTGAATCTAAGAGGATCCAAGTACCATCCACTGTGTATCTTTTCCCTATAGTTTTCCTTGCAAATGAGTTTTTGCATACTTTTGTGGTACCTACAGTCGACATATACTCAAATATATTTTGTATATTTAATAATACAGTCATTTGCTTGTTTAAGAATTCTATTATTACCTGATACTCAGATAGTTAACTTGGTTCCAAAATAGGGAGTTGGGGATCACACTTTGCTCTTACATGATGGCTACATATACAGTAAAATGCTTGAGCAGGGGAATGAATTTTTGAGATAAATAGTCAGAAAGGATTAAGTGTGATGGACTTCCTTCTCTCATGCTCTTCTATGCAAAATTAACTTCCCAAGGCTGCTTTTCATTAGTAGAAAAAAAACCTTGCTGTGTGCAAGATCTAGTTTGCCCCTCTCTTTGTTAAAAATAGGCATGAAGGAAGAATAGTGGTATGAAGATGGAACGCATGGAGAATTCTGTATCTTACTCAATTGAAAAAAATTGTGTTTATTGATCAGGTTTGAGTAGTCTCTCTTAAAAGCAAGCTCTCCCCTGACATTTTCAGTAAATGATTGAACAGAAAAAAATTGTTTCCCTTTCTGTTGTTTCTTGAAAGTGTTAACTTGCTGTTTCATAACTGATGGCACAATATTAGCGTGTTCGGAAAAATGTGCGGTTTGAAAAGAATTGACTTGCAGTTATACGAAGAGAATTGATTCCGGTGTGACTGAATGCAACAGCATTTTCCATGTGCAGTGTGTTGTGTAAACAATTGTGAAGGCAGTCTATTAATATTTGCACACCACCGAACATTTTTTTTAAATAAAAGATCTGCCATAAGAATATGTGCAAAAGAATATGGAAAGAGTTTGTATATTTCAAAAGAAGTTGATAGGTCTCACCATCTTAAGGGAGAAATCTTGAAAATTGTAATTGATTTGCACTCTTTCCTATAAAACTATCCATGGCTATATGTTGCTTAAAACAAAAGCAAGCAAACCTCAAACCTGCAAAATTAGCATTGCAGAAATGATTTGCATGCATGGCTGGCTCAGGAATTCTGGGAGTTGAAGTCCACAGGTCCTCAAAAGAGCCGTAGTTTGCCCACCCCTGGTCTAGGTCATGGTACAATGACATTTTCAGGCTTAAAGCTTGGTCTTTAAGAAACAATTGGGGGCCACACTTCAAAAGGAAGGAAGGACCACAGCAGAGGTGTTAGTAGGAAGAGACAAGAAATAAATTTGATTTAATTGAATTAAAATTTAATTACAGTGTAATAAGGTTACTTCCCAGATTGTTAACATTTTCTTCCTTCTATAAATTAAATGAATTAAAAATTATAATTGATGGAGGATTCTGGGTTGTATTTCTAAAGTTTTCAGGTACTGAATGGGAACTTTAGAAATTCAAGTTGTTTACCACAAGCCAGGATCTTCTTTTTCGGCTTCCTATATTGTTGGAGGCTTCCCTGTTATCACCATATCTTTTAAGAAGGCCTGTTGAATAACACTGTTCATTTACCTTCCGTTTCTGGATCTCTTTTTTTTTTTTGCTGCCTCTCAGACTCTTTGGAACCCTTGTTTAAAGTTCTTTCCAGCAAATGGAGCAGCATGGGAAATATCCACCCATCCCCAATCATCAGATAGACGGGAACCTTGCTGCTTCTCTCCCCACGAGATCCTGGGTCTGCAAAGCAAAAGGGAAAATGCACTTTTGTTCCACCCTACAATATTCTTGGACACAATGTATTTGAAACCATTCTTGGCAACGTATTCTGCAATGTGCCCCTAGTGCTTTCCTGTTAAATGGAAGAAAGTCGTAGGAATGAGGAACCATAGTAGATAGTGCTTAGGCAATGTGGACACGTTTCCCCTTTTGCTTCTTCATCCCAGACCACAGATAAATGGAAGGCCTGGACTACCGTCATTGCATGCTTCTTGATTTCCCCAGCTCTATATATACCCGTGTTTCCCCCAAAATAAGACCCTGTCTTATTTATTTTTTTTTTGGAACCCTGAAATAAGCTCTTGGCCTTATTTTCGGGGAGGTCTTATTATTTTGGGGCACGTGGAGCAAGACGGGGCTCCTCTCGCCATCTTACCTGATTTCCAGCTCTGTCTCCCTAACCCAGTGGTTCCCAACCTTTTTGTGATCGAGTACCACTTGGAGGTCCCGTACAGTCGCCGCGTACCACCTGGTTCCAGAGAAACTAAATTCGATCAGATATCACTTTATTTCCATAATTGTACCATTCCTTTTTTGGCCCCGCGCATCCAGCAACTGGATTCTCGGGCCGCTGGGACCAGGTGGGTGGCATGTGGCAAAAGTTGCAAATCGTTGCCAGATTATCTTGTGTTAGACAGTAAACATTTTTGTGAAGTAAAAAATAACTAACTAAAAATCGTTCATGACCCCGAAAGTGTTCGCGTACCACCTGGAAGGCCCTCGCGTACCACTAGTGGTACACGTACCACAGGTTGGGAACCACTGCCCTAACCCTAACCAAAGGAAATGGCGGGGACTGGCTGTGCATGCATTTAAATATTTTCGGGGAGGGCTTATTTTTTGGGGAGGGCTTATTTTTGGGGGAAGGGTTTATTTTTGGAGGAAGGCTTATTTTCGGGGGATGTCTTATTTTCGGGGAAACACGGTACCTACCTACATCTTATCCTGATACTTCACGAGACCTAGTTATAATTGGACCATTTTGACTTTTAACTAGGTCTAAAAGTTTGTAGATCAGGAGCGAAAGAGGCGATCGCCCTGTTTGTCTCCGAGCAAATGTAATAATGGAATTTTGGTGTCAAACGTGAGGATGGAATTTTGAATGCCTTTCAGAGGGAACATGTAGCATCCTGACACATGGTTGTTTGATTTGTTCTTACCAGATTTGCCCAACCACACAGCAAGTCATCCTCCTCTGCAAATGCCATTCTTTGCCTTGCTTATTGGGTAGCCAACGGGATAGGGGGATAGAAAAAAATAGGTCATGAACAGTAATCCAACCTTTCTTCTGATAAATAATTAAAGTTAATGGAATTTTCACAAGATCTCTGAGCTGAAGTCATTCTTAATGCACCAGTATGTTCTTTTTTCTGCTACTGTAAAATCAAGGTCATTATTTTTTTATTTATCAGAAGGAATAGCTAGGAACATTCTCCTAAACTTAATTGAAAAACAGGGTATTGTATGGTTGTGGATTTCTAGGGTGAGCTGTTCTCTATGGAAATAAAAAAGCCTCAGAGTAAATGCATTGATTATCAAAGGATTGGGCATTTACTTGAATGATACTAATGAATGGCAAAATGGTTCCTTCTGCCCTGCAGGGAGGCCCTGCCGGGTTCTTTTTTCTTCTCTTCGTGACCTGTAAATATGCAAATAGATACTTAGGAAGTCTGAATAATTCTCCCAAGGTGCATTCTTCATTGAAGGCTATTCCATTTACAAGCAGCAAAACAGTATCTTTTAGCGCATGTTTGAATATTAATGAACATTTACCGTTAAGTACCTTCTGGCCATTGCTAGGATTATACTTAGTTGCTGCCTATAGAAAAAGGGAAGTATTTGGCTTTCTTTTAAGTATTGCTAGACTTCTATCCACTCTGTTCTCCATAGTGGTGGATATAGCATCCAGGAATCAGCTTGGAGGACCTCGTCCTCCAAGCTGATTGGACTGAGTCTGTAAGAGCTGTTGAGGACACGCCTTCGTTGCTATCCCTTCCAGCTTTTTGACTCAGTCACTCAGCTTGGACAGATGTGCCAACCTTTCTTCCATTCTTGGACAGTTTTTTCCTGGATACTATCTTCACAATTTCTTCTGCTCGTGAGTTGTACACCCGGCTGACTCCCACACATCTGGTTGAGTCACTTTGCGTGTGTGTGTCCCCACAGCATGAGCTTTGGCTCAGACTACTACCCATTGAAAATCATTTACAGAATTCAGAGCCTTTTGGAACTAATTTTCGAGCTACCGCTCTGACAGTTCAGTGGAGCTTCGTGCTCCTGAATTACAGCCAGGGACTCTGGGCTGCGGCCCCGCAATCATCTCAGGAGCCCAAATAGCAAATGGATAAAATCTGTTACCCAATCTTCCTCAAACTCCCAAATAGGTTATCCAGACCTAATCTACATATCAAAGGATAAGGTCTGCAAACACAAATATCATTAATTAAATTAGGCCTCCTAGGCATGTCCACAAGAATACACACAAACATACACATATGCCCTTCAAGTGTCACCCTAGAATCAGCCCGTAGACCCTTCCATACCTGGACAAGCTCTCCCTATAAAAGTCTGCTGCTGTACCCCATTTCTCAGCAGCAGCCACTAAAGGCAAATTGTTTACTTTCAGGAATAAATTATGTCTTCTTTCCTCACAGCGGTCTGGATTTCATTTTTATTTATTCTTGCGCAACCCTGGCTCGAGTTGGAACCCCAAATTATTCTTCTAACACTGCTTTGAACCTTAAATTAAAATAAAATAGATTCCCAAACACTTGAAGCAGCAGAGATAAATACGGATTATAATTAAGAAGCAAATCAGTATGTTCAGCCCACAAAGCCCTGGAGATAACATGGTTGTAGCCAGGGGCTGGAAGGATTAGCAACATTTGTAGATGAATTGATCTGAGTAAAGAAGCGAGGGGTCAGGGGGGAGTATTGCCCTCCCTCAAAGTCATCTTTCTCATATGCACCTGCCTAGCTGCTTGGTCACTTGGAATAGGTGTACAGGTGGCCATCTCACTAGAATGTGCAGTTTCTCATGAGAGCAAGTCAGTCTTTTATTACTACATCCATCAGTCTGTTTTCCTGTGAAAGGAAAAGTTGGGGCCTCAGAAGGTCTATTATGTGCCAGTTCCAGGGGAGGAGGACAGGAAAGCATTTCCCTTGCAAGGTTAGAAGTCTTCGGGTAATGGGGAAAGTGTAAGATACTTGCCAGATGTTTGGGATTATAAGTGCCATAAGTTCCAGACATGAGTCCTATTAACCAGACCTTATAGGAACTACAAGACATCAACAGAGCAGCAGGTTATTTACTTCTGCTTTACGGCATCATGTGGGGATACAACGAAATGGGTCTCTGAAGTCAGACTCTGATGCTCTATTCCTTCTTTAAACCTGGCAGAAAAAAATGTGCTATAGAAATCTCAAATGGTTGCAACCCTTGCCTGAACATAAAGTGTTAAAAATAGCCCCATAGCTAGGTGTGCTGAATCTAAACAATTTATATTTGTTGTGAAGAATGTTCATCTTTCTCCCCCCTCCCCCCCGCTTGCTGTATAAAAATTTGGCCTCTGATTCTTTTGGTCACCACAGTTGAATCACTGGCTCTTTTGTTGCTCGCCTTCTCCCTTGGTACTGTCCAGTGGCGGGTTGCTGTCTTACCAGTGCCGGTGCGCTGCACGCGCATCTCCAAGTTTTGGGGGGGCGTGCTCGCTACGCGCATGCACCCCCTTGCACGATTTTGCTTCTGCGCATGCGCGGAAGCAAAATCACGCCAAAATCTCGCTAGGGGACATGTGCGCGAGATTTCAACGCAATTTTGTTTCCGCGCATGCGCAGAAGCAAAATCACCCAAAAATTCACATAAAAACATGGCGATGCGCGCGACGGACCGGCAGAGAGGGCTACGGAGCGGTCGCGCGCAAATTGCACAATCGGCCGCTCCCTACCAGAGCTTTGTACTGGACAGCTCCGGCAGGAACCCACCTCTGGTACTGTCCATGCACCATCTCCTGTCTCATTGGAATAACCCAAATCCAAATTCTGACTTATCAGATGGCTCATTTAATTTATCTTTTGATCAGTAGCAAAGTTACAATTACATGGAGGACATTTGCCATTTGAATTATATCACTTGATGCAGGATGTGCATTACTGCAAAACCAATAGAACTTTTACAAGAATTAAAAATAAAAAGCTCCTGGGAGCCCCAAATAGCCAACCACACAGATTTTGTTTGCAGGCTAATTGTTTGACGAGGGCTTTCTGAAATTTAGTCCCTACAAGGATACAGTGGGATTCAAATTCTGAGAGAGGATGCCTGGTGAGTTAATGTTATGAACATACCTAATTTCATTATGACAAAACAGGCTAGTAAATTCATTCAGAAATCCACAAATTGCACCCGTGAGCAACTATCACTTGTCCAAGCTCTACTAACAACTTTGGATGTACTATAAAATTATAAAACAAAGTTCCTTCTATCTCAAACAGATTCAAACATTTTGTTGTTGTTGTTGGTCATCTTTCCTACTTCTCTGCCCTATAGAGCAGAGGTCTCCAATCTTGGCAACTTTATGAGGTGTGGACTTCAAATCCCAGAATTCCTCAGCCAGCCATGCTGGCTGAGGAATTCTGGGAGTTGAAGTCCACACCTCATAAAGTTGCCAAGGTTGGAGACCTCTGCTATAGAGAACCATGGTTTTGATTTGGTTCAAACTAGCAAAATATTGTTCCCTCAATACATTACTCCCAACATTGTTCAGAATTGGTTTAACAAAGCATCTAAAATCATTATATTCAGCCTTCAACAGTTTCCTGTGTAGAGTTTTTCTTTAAATTTCTTTTAAAAATGTCTCTTAGTTAGAAAGAAATGAAAAAAAAAAAGAAGAGGCAAAAAGTTGGAGTGTCTCTCATGACTCCACAGGCAGGGGCAACAGCCGAACTAATGATGGCACTAGGGCTGATGTGAGTGGGCTTTGGTGGCCCATCTCCTCACCCTGCTAATACCCCCCACTCTCTTCTGCCTGCCTGCAAAATATTCATAGAGGAGAAAGAAAGAAGGCAGAAAGAAGGCACTCAGATCTTTCCTCCAAATTGATTTTGATTATGGATCCAGTATCTTATGGTTGACAACTCTAAATGTCATAAGATCTCCGGAGTATGATTTTGTTAAATCAGGCCTGCCAATAACTGGAGAAATCTGGAAAACAAAATATATGGCTATGTGTACCAGAATAGTTCAATCACAACTGTTGAGAGGGGCAGTGATGGATGGAAAATGCCAATTGTATCGTAAAAGAGTATTATCCATGACTGGTAATAAAAACACAATGGAAAGGTGCTTGCCCATTCTAATCATGATGGAATCAGCAGTAAGGAGCTGGGTCATTGGCTCATTTTGAAAGATAAGTTGCTCAAAGACTTCATTCAAACAGACATATGGTATTAATGGCAATATGCTTGGGCTAATTTTAAATGTCTGTATAATATATGGTTACTGTTTGTCCTTCGGACCCGGACTGAAAACTACTAAGAAGAATATGTTGCATTTAATAGCATACATACATACCTCTCACACCATGCTCTTTTGGGATAAGCTGTGTTATACAAAAATCCTGAAAAACAGTGAGAAGTATTAAGCCAAAGAAATGAGTTATGGGATAAGAAAAAAATAAAGGAAATACAGCTGACTGTATCCATCCTTACAAACCATCTGCTTCTACCAAATCTAAACACCAATTCATTGTTTTTTTTCAATTCTGTATACTTTTAGAACTCAAAGCCTGGTGACTACAGGGCCAAATCCAAGTGGGGTGTTTTGGCAACAATATTGAGAATTTTAAAAATATCATTTGAGATCTCTGCTATTGATTTCTTATTGTCAGAAAAGAATGGTGTGGCTGTTACTGATAAGATAGCTTAATACTAGTTCAATTTGTCCCTATCAAACTTGTTTTTCTTCGGTTCAATTGTGTCCAATTCTCAGACAAGTCCCTGCAGTTTTTTGGCAAGACTTTTCAGAAACTATTTGTCATTGCTTCTTCCTAGGGCTGAGAAAAGTTGACTGGCCCAAGAATCAAACTGAGATTAGTGATTTTTCACTAATCAAACTTTATTACTAAGTACCTAGTTCTTCTTTGGGTGCAATGACTCAGTGGTTAAAGACACTGAGCTTGTCAGCTGGAGAGCTAACAGGCTGGGTTCGAGACCCGAACACTGTATGATGGGATGAACTCCCGTTACTTTCCCAGCTCCTCCTCACCTAGCAGTTCGAAAGCATGCAAATGCAAGTAAATAAATAGATACCCCTTTTTATTAGTGACATTGATATACCGCCTCACAGTGCAAACACTCTCTAAGCCAGTGGTCCCCAAACCCCGGTCCGCGGCCCGGTACCGGGCCGCAGAACAAATGGTACCGGGCCGCCGTATGTGCCGGCGTATAAGACGACTTTTTACCCCTTGAAAATCTTCTCAAAAGTCGGGGGTCGTCTTATACGCCGGGTACTGAAAATTCCGAGCCGGGGGGAGCTGAAAAACGGCCGTGGCCACATCCCCGCCGTTCTCCAGCCAAGCGGTGGGTGGGTTGCTCCCCTCCCCTCGGAGGAAGAAGGAGCCTCTGTCACTGTCTCTCGCGGGGCTGCAGCCACCTGACTGAGTCCCCGACCGCGGCGCTGGCAGGGTTAAAGTGCATGGGAGGGAAGGAGAGTGCGCGCTACCGCCGCTGCTGCTGCTTTCGCTGCTCTGATATTTCTTCGGTGGGCGCGCGCGGGAGGAACCGCTGAGCAGAGGCACCCGGCGAGCGGGGTGAGAGGCACGGGGATGCCAGAAGTGGTGGCATCGGGGCAGGTTCCTGCCCGCGTCTCCCGCCCGCCTCTTGCCTTAAGCTGCCGGGTGCCTCTGCTCAGCGGTTCCTCCCGCGCGCGCCCACTGAAGAAATATCGGAGCAGCGAAAGCAGCAGCGGTAGCGCGCGCTCTCCTTCCCTCCCATGCACTTTAACCCTGCCAGCGCCGCGGTTGGGGACTCAGTCGGGTAGCTGGAGCCCCGCGAGAGACAGTGACAGAGGCTCCTTCTTCCTCCGAGGGGAGGGGAGGGGAGCAACCCACCCACCTACCTCGCTTGGTGCGGTTCCCCGCACTTGGCGTCCTGGAAGAGAAAGAAAGAAGGAAGGAAGGAAGGAAAGAGAGAGAGAGAGAGAGAGAGAGAGAGAGAGAGAGAGAGAGAGAGAGAGAGAGAGAGAGAGAGAGAGAGAGAGAGAGAGAGAGAAAGAAAGAAAGAAAGAAAGAAAGAAAGAAAGAAAGAAAGAAAGAAAGAAAGAAAGAAAGAAAGAAAGAAAGAATCATTACCAATGCTATGATGGAAACCACCAACTCAAAGACAAATATCACTTTGGAGCAAGGAAGCTGCTACAGCAGCAACAAATTAAACAGTACAAACACAGGGATTCTCTCAATATCCCATTGTCCCTATTGGACAACATTGGAGGGTTGCCAGAAAGTTTCTTCATTTGTTCTACAGAGAGCAAAGTAGTTTTCACAGTACAAGGCATATGTTGCCTAATTGTCTATCACAAAGCTTGCAATTGTGAAGAAATTAAAAAATCCAAGGTAGAAGAAAAGGGTTCCTGTTATTGGTTCTTTGTCATAAAATGCATAGAAAAGGCATCAGATGGATTCTTACTTGTAGGAAAGTATGCAATAAAGTGTGAAAAGGAAGGAAGGAAGGAAGGAAGGAAGGAAGAAGAAGGAAGAAAGAAGAGAAAGAAAAAGAAAGAAAGAAAGAAAGAAAGAAAGAAAGAAAGAAAGAAAGAAAGAAAGAAAGAAAGAAAGAAAGATGTTAGGAAGGAAGAAAGACAGAAAGAAAAAGAAAGATAGTAGGAAGGGTAGTCTTATACGGCGAGTATATCCCAAACTCTATATTTGAACTGGAAAAGTTGGGGGTCGTCTTATACGCCCAGTCGTCTTATACGCCGGAACATACGGTAATAATCAACGCAACGCCGCAACCCCCCCCCCCCAGTGGGCCGCGGAAAAATTATCAAACGTTGACCGGTCCACGGCAATAAAAAGGTTGGGGACCACTGCTCTAAGCGGTTTACACCAGTAAGCAATGTATATTTATATTGCCCCCAACAATCTGGGTCCTCATTTTACCTACCTCGGAAGGATGGAAGGCTGAGTCAACCTTGAGCCCGTGAGATTTGAACTGCTGACCTGCTGATCACAGTCAGCTAAAGTGGCCTGCAGTACCCCACTCTAACCGCTGCGCCACCTCGGCTCTTTTGTGGGAAGGTAACAGCGTTCTGTGCTCCATGGCTGTGCTGGCCCCATGGCCATGGAAATTGTTTTAGGACAATATTGGCTCCCTTGGCCAAGAAGCAGAAATGAGCACCGTGCCTTAGAGATGGGCACAACTGGTGAGGAAAGCTTTGCCTTTTAAAAAAAAAATATCCAACTCTTTAACTGGAAAGAAATTGAACCTAGGGTTTTCTATGGCTCCTCCTTAAAAATGATCGATTCTCTCTGATGTTTATTAATGTGACAGCTCCTTAGCCTCAGAAAGCAAGCCCCTCACTCATCAGATATTGTCCCTCTTGTCTTCTACGATGAAAAATTGCAGTGTCCAAAAAGAAATCCATGACTCTTTGGGGAATAAATTACCTTTAAAATGTTTTCTATGAAAAGATAGTGAAAGAGAAAAAAAAATACTGAGGAGAAAGAAATGAATGCAAATACGTTTAAAGATTTTAAATTTGTACTGAAGCAGGTATGCTTGAAAAGTTAAGCACCTGTTTTAGAGGTCTCCTTTTCTTGTCTGATACGTGTGGTTTGCTTGGTAGAACACTCGAATGGTTTAGCTTTGCTTTCTCCTACACAGTATAAAATGCCATTGTCACTAAAGTCATCATCCATCTCCATCACTTTCCTATTTTGCTGCTGCCAGACATAGGTGCCTGCTTGCTTTAGTTGGGCAGCTGGGATCATAAAATAAACGGATTATAGAACAAATGAATCCAGAGTTCTGATGGCCAGGCTCAAATTATCATATTTTTGGACACATAATGTAAAGACTTGACTCTTGAAAAGT
The DNA here is from genome assembly GCA_023053685.1 of Diadophis punctatus similis. Lineage (NCBI taxonomy): Eukaryota > Metazoa > Chordata > Lepidosauria > Squamata > Dipsadidae > Diadophis > Diadophis punctatus. Next base: position 17,870,262 of record JALIGW010000001.1, on the reverse strand, counting down.
CCATAGGGAAAATAGGACAATCGGCAACAAGGTGTATGGCTTTGATTGCAGTGGTGATGGGTGCCTCGGTGGGACAGTGATTTTAGGCCAGTTTTATGCAGAAATATTGAACATTCAAAAAAGGCTTACAAACTCTTAAGCACCACTCTACTTTGTCTTACTTAAGGTAGGTATATGAGCCACAGAAAAGGCTCCAATAATGATATTCCAGCCAAAGTCCCAAACTGGTGTTTCTTATCTCTTGTAGCCCAGCAAGGATCAGAGAACCTCTACCCTTGAGAATATGTGATACTAGATGAAATGGATGAGCAATCTGACTGTAAAAAGAAATTATTGGTTTAACATGGGGAAAAATGATTCCCATTTTGTTCTGAAACATTACATTTGAGATGATACAATAACACATACAAATAATGAATTACGGCCATGTTTTCAATCATAATTCATGTTTTGCATGTCTTTAAATATTTTCAGAAAATTAAACATACAAAGTGATAAAATGTATTTTTAAAAGTGTTGTAAAATTCTAGAAATAGTTCTAGGAAAACTACATATTCTCACATTTTGAATTGTGCTATGTAATAAAAATAATGAACAAAGAAGATTTTATGCTTGCTTTATACAGAGGGTCTGTTTTGTTCTTGCAGTTCTTCTTTTGGACTCTGTAAGCCTTCCTCATTTTACTGTCATTATTATTATTTTACTGTCTGTTATTATTTGGGATTATTAAAATTTATTGGGATTGTTATATATTGGGGTTATTATTAAAAGATGTAGACTTTGAAGTCTTTCACACACACACACACACACACACCATTTTAGTCCTGCTTTTGGTGCTGTGGGAGCAACAGCTTTTAAAATCTGTAAATGTATTTCATTTAGTTTGTCCCTAAAACTTGTCACTGTAATTTAGGATAGGGTTGTTTTTTTTGTTTTCTTTTTTTGCACAGAAGGGTATCTGTTTATGAACAAGTATATTCCTCTTATTACTTGCTTTATTATTCACTTGCCAGCAAGCTTCCCGTTCTGTCAACCTTGATTTTTTGTTCGTTGTTTGTTTCCTTCTAGCAAACACTAATACATATTTTGAAGAATGATGCTACTAATTTAATTTATGATACTCGTGAATGATTCCAGTCATTTGTGTTAACTAGCACTTGTTCAAATATTTAGTGCCATGTAGAGATAATTGTACCATGAATCTTGCTGGGAACAAATTTGGATATATGGCTGCCAGCAGATTGGTGGTGGGGTGAACAATAGCAAGAGTGAAATTCTTTCCATTCATCCTTCTCTGGGAAGCGTGCGTGTGTGTGTGCGTGCGTGTGTGTGTGTTTTACACAGCAATAATATGTAATAAATACAGTGATATCAACTTTTGGCACAGGAGTGTTAAACTTGCTCAAAAATTGGTTTTTGAAGATAAATATATTGGAAAAAAGCAAGTGAACAGCTAAAACCATGTGTTTCTGTTACATTGAGATTTACATGAGCATTAAATAAATAATGTCCAATTCCTTGCACATCAAAAGGAGGCTATGCTTCAAACTGGGGTCTAGCTTGATCCCTTTCCATGTGGCTTCACATGTTTTACATTCCATTAGTCATTCACTGCTCTGTTTCAGTTGAGTTGTTAGACTGAAGGAGTTCACTGATTATTCAATATTACTAGAGGCTTTTGTTAACTAATTCCTCTCCTTTGGGACAACCATAATTGTATATCAGGCGAGATTCATAAGCCAGTTTGAATGGATTTTTGCTACATTCCTTGCTCATAGCAATGTTTTGATTAAAAACTTAATCAGCCTTCAGCTAATATGATAGAATTGGTTTTTTTAAAAAAGGAGATAGGAATAGCTGATGAAAACACTTCAGTTTTATTCAAACAGTTGCATTTTTAGCCATCTTTCTTTAATGACCCATTTCTTGATCTATGTGTTTGCTTTTTTATCTTCCAGGACTTACGCAAACAGGTAGCTCCACTATTGAAGAGTTTCCAGGGAGAGGTAAGCACCTTTTTCTCATTTCTTTTAAGGCCAGTAGGTTGCCTGAAAGATTCCTTAGGGCAGAGGTCCTCAAACTTGGCAACTTTAAGACTTGTGGACTTCAACTCCCAGAATTCTTCAGCCAGCTATGCCAGTTGAAGTCCACAAGTCTTAAAGTTGCCAAGTTTGAAGACCTCTGCTTTAGGGCTTGGGATTGCCATCAGTCATTCCTTTTACTGTTATTAGCATAACTTTGACTAGTCATTACTTTTTCTTCGAGTCAGTTCAAACGGCACCACCAAAAATGTGTCAAGTTTCTCATTTGCACATTTGTTTACTCCATAGTATTCCTGCAAGGCTGCAAAGAGTGAGGATACCATAACTATGAGATTTTGCAGCTCAAAATTCAGTTGCCACTGTGGGATTTTACAAGGTATCACCATGGCCATTGGTGGCCAAATGCAGTATACAGTATGTGAAAGCCGAGAGAAAGAAAACTCAGAGTAGTCTTAGCGTCAGAAAATGGATGATCCCTAAAAGTTTTGGCTACCCACGATTCTTCAGAGCAATGTAGTAATTCCTAGGGTACCATTTAGAAAAATTTGAATATGACTTTGGCCCAGAATAGAGATTTTATGATCCTGGAGTATGACTAAGTATCTGAAATGTGCAAATGTGTGGCTCTGTAAACAGAACTCTTGTTTCCCTCTAGAATGTCCTGTTTCAGTGGTAGGCTTCCCCACTCCCCCACCCCCCCATGGCATGTACCAGAAGGAGGTTCAGCATGCTCCAGAGGGAAACAGAACATTCTGTTCCCAGATTGATATATTTTGCACATCCATCCAACATCTAGGTTCGGATTCCTCAAGTAGGTTTAGGATTGATCTTGCAATGCTTTAATCCAAGCAAAAGTGCACAGAAAACTACCAAGTCCACATATAATCCAAGGTCGAATTCCAAAAAGGGTTAGTCATGGCCAAGGGGACGTAGAGAAGATTAGTTGGTAAATTGGTCCAGAAGTCAGAAGCCAAAGCATTCTACTTCTGGGCAAGGTTCCAGGAGGCAAAGATAAGAGAACAAAGGTTAAAATTCAGGCAGCAAAGAATCCATGAATCTGAATACTCTCTGCTAGAACATGAGAATAACCGGTTTCAGCTACTATTGAGTTATTCTCAAACACACAACTTCATAGGAGCGGTTGTAGCTAGCGTGCTCTTATTCAGCTGGTGTTCATTAAGCCTGTTCTTTCTACAAGGCTATCCAGATGTATTTAGTTTGCTGCCATAACGCAGTCCTGCTTGTTAACTATAATATGGCTGCAAGATTCCCTAGGCATGCTGGACTACTCCTTGAGTAGATTGTTAGGCTTTATCCCCTACAAGGAAGCTCCATAGTGCCTCTAGGCCCTTGTTCCTTTTTGGCCCATTACTTATGTTAAACTGTCATGTCCAAAAATGTTTTGCTTGCTCCAGATGTAATTAGCTAGTATAATAATACTGCAACAATACATTTAACACCATCAAACAATATCTGCTTATCCCAGGTCTTTATAAAGGACTCAATAGGTGGATAAAAATGCCAAATTTATCCTAAACATTTGGTCAACTATGTGGTGGACCATAATTTATTCAATTTACCGTGTTTCCCTGAAAATAAGATCCTGTCTTATATTTTTTTGAACCCTGAAATAAGCGCTTGGCATTTTTGCCATGCACTCAAAAGCCCGATTGGGCTTATTATCAGGGGATGTCTTATTTTGGGTGGAAACAGGGTATATGTAGCCTCACTCTCACTATCTCTGGGCAGCTTACAGTTGTTAAAACATTTATCCTTATGATTTATATTAATATTGATTGTTTGCTGATTGCTTATTTGTACCCTATGACAATCATTAAGTGTTTTCCTCATGATTCTTGAAGAATGTATCTTGTCTTTTATGTACACTGAGAGCATATGCACCAAAGACAAATTCCTTGTGTGTCCAATCACACTTGGCCAATAAAGAATTCCATTCTATTCTATTAAAAACAAAGAAGAATGGGAAACACACAAATAATACAGGATAGAAGAACAAGGTTAGCAAACGAAGTAAAGCCAGAAAAGAAGGGAGGGAATGAAAGAACATCAGTTCTCCTCTCCAAAAGCCTGGGTAAAGAGTTAAGGCCCTTACAAAAGACCAGCAAAATGGGGCCTGTTTGACTCTTGAGGGGAGGGGACTTCATTTCAGAGGCCAGGCACTGCTACAAAGATGGTGTGCTTCTGGGGCATTGATAGGTGGCAATCAATGGAACCCTGACTGTGCCAACCTTGCCAGATTGATTTAGTTGGGCATATACTATCTGAGGCCGCATGTTCTACCACCAAAGAATTATCGTTTCCAAGTTGTTTTGGCACATGACTTTTGAAGTTGAGGAAGGCTTTCAAAAGATGTTTGTCATGGCTGGACATTTCATAGCGGAAACTGGAAATATCAAGACAGTGGAATTCTTGGAGGTGTCCGAACTTTAAATACGACACCCCTGCTTCATCTCTAGTGCCCACCCACTTTCAGAATAACAGAGTTGGAAGGGACCTTGGAGGTCTTCTAATCCAACTCCCTGCTCAAGCAGGAGACTCTATGCCATGTTAGACAAATGGTTGTCCAATTTCTTCTTAACAGTCTCCAGTGTTGGAGCACTCACAACTTCTGGAAGGAAGCCATTCCACTGATAAATTATTCTAACTGTCGGGAAATTTCTCCTTAGTTCCAGGTTGGTTCTCTTCTTGATTAGTTTCCATCCATTGCTTCTTGTTTTTGTCTTCAGATGATTTGGAGAATAGGTTGACCCCTAGTCTTTGTGGGTTGGCCCATTCCTTGGCCCAGGTTGCTTTATCCACTACTGGCACTTCAAAATGTAGAGGAAGTTATGAAATGTTGCTTGGGTACGGAGTGCATTTTCCTTCATCCTACCCCTGCAGCAGTTCTCTTCTCTATTCAGGTGGCAATTAAAAAAAATATCAAACAAGCTTCATTTCTATCCACAACTCCTTCTATCCCAAGTTGCAGTAGAATTTCTCTTACTGGAATATGGTAGCCCCTTGGATAAGGAAAGCAGTTTTAACATAGGGAAGAGGGGCAAGTGATAAACACATGATAAAAGTGACTTTTGGATCTGGAACATTTCTTCTTTGACTCATTAGAGTTCATTCACTACAACTTTACTTGATCTTTTTCTTGTCGAACTGCTGTCTCGTTTGCACAATGGACTGCTGGAACTCATTGTACAACAAAAATATGTTATTCCTTTTCATAGAATCACAGGGTTGGAAGGGACAATTTAGGCCACTGAGTCCAACCTCCTGCTCAGTTCAGGAATCCAAATTAAAACATCCCTAACAGATGGCTATCTGGTTGAATGCATCCAGTGAAGGGGAAGCTATCACCTTATCTGGGTAATTGGCTCTGGGTCATTGGAATGACCCAATTGATTCCATCATGTTTCTTTGGATCCAGGCCAGTGTAATTAATTCACTAATTCGTTATTCCCTTCTGTCTATATATAGATCACCTTTCAGTGTTACAGCTCACAAAGTGGCATACAGTATGTTAAAATGTTAAAACTTATCCAGTGAGTTTAAGGAAAATACTTTTAGATAGATGATAGATGGATGGATGGATGGATGGATAGATGATAGATAGATAGATAGATAGATAGATAGATAGATAGATAGATAGATAGATAGATAGATAGATAGATAGATAGATATGATGGATAGATATGATGGATGGATGGATGGATGGATGGATGATAGATAGATAGATAGATAGATAGATAGATAGATAGATAGATAGATAGATAGATAGATAGATAGATAGATAGATAGATAGATAGATAGATAGATAGATATGATGGATAGATATGATGGATGGATGGATGATAGATAGATAGATAGATAGATAGATAGATAGATAGATAGATAGATAGATAGATAGATAGATAGATAGATAGATAGATAGATAGATAGATAACATAGATAACATAGATAACATAGATAACATAGATAGATAGATCTGCTATTTTAAAGAGGCCAGTTTGGCGTGACCTTCCTTAGTAGCAAATGTTAACTGCTGCAAGAAAGGGCATTGGATGTCCCTGTTCCCACACATGAGAGTACAAAAGCCTTTCACATTTTCCTGCCTTACAAGTAGCAGAATATCATGCTAGTGTTATTTAGCAGTTGTGGCTGAAATGGGATGAGGTGGGATGAAAGAGATGCCATAAAAAGATCTGGAGCCTTATGATCCCCACTCTGCAGTTAAGGTCTGCTGTTCAGAGGAGTAGGAAAGAAGCAAAAAGATATGAGCATTAAGACACACACACCCCTTTTAAACAGCACTGATCTGTTTCTTAGATCTGACCTCCTGTAGACAGGTGTTGAATACACAGTAAGTTTGCATCCTAATGTTGTGATGCAGTGAGAGATAGCAGTTATCCAAGGTTTCTTTAGTGAGGGATTGAGAAGACTTCCCCTTGCTCTTGAGATAACAGGCTAACACTGACTAATCTGTACTCCTGAATAAGCTGTTTTTTTTGAAATGGTATGTTTGCTTCCATAACAACTGACCTTGATTTAATACAAAATTAGACTAAACTCTATAGTTCTGACTACTTCAGTGGTCTCTTTCTTTCTTTCTTTCTTTCTTTCTTTCTTTCTTTCTTTCTTTCTTTCTTTCTTTCTTTCTTTCTTTCTTTCTTTCTTTCTGTATATACTGTATATACTGTATATACTGTATATATTGTGTTTGTGCATATATATTATGAGAGACACAGTTTTGGCCTGGAGTCAGGCAGTAACCCAAAAATGAGACATTAAGATATCCTAAAGAAAATTAAAAGCATACAAAATGCAAGAAATATTAAGAATACACAACCTTGTGAGAGCAATTTATCAGAGCAGAATTAACAAATTCTCCCAGAGCTACTGGAATTTAGTTGAAAGGAAGATAATAATTTCTGTTTTAAATAATCTTAGATTAACTAGAAATGCATGTACATACACACCCACACCCACTCACTCATTCATTCATTCATTCATTCATTCCTTCATTCTGCTTCAACTTTTGAGGGGAGCTACATGTGTTCCTTTCAATACCTGCTTGAATGGGAAGTTGTTGCTAGCTTCCCAAACATTGTGTGTAGGAGACAGAGGGAAAGGTGGGCGAATGTATTGTCATCTGGGGATGACCGTGAGATCATTGTGAGAAAGCTTGATCTTTGAAGCCACTTGCTAATTTCGGAAAGAATGCCTCTTCAAAGCAGAGGGATGGATCAGAATAAAATTAAATTTGTTAGAAGTAGAACTGTGTGTACCAAGAGTAAAAAGGAACACAGTAAACTAGAGCCTAATTAATATATTATTGAGAGGCTGAGATTATTATTTCAAAGACCTAAGTGCTCAAAGCTGTTTAAAAATACTTTAGATTAGCCTCTCTGAAATTTTTTTTCCATATCTGGCATTATTACCAAAATGGTAATCTTTCCTCACACATACCCTTCCCTCCCAACACCTTAAACAGTTCTGCCAAGATTCCACAAGAAGGAGGGGAACAGATCGGTTTTCAACAGTTGAATGTGTGACATTAAGTCGAAACAATTTTTCAAAATTAATATATTGCTAACATTCTGAGTTTAAATCACCTACTGCAAAAGCCTGAAAAAATTTCAGCCTAGCTTCCAGTTACATCACGATGTTAGTGGCTATGTCTCCTATGACCTTTGAGATAGAAGATGGATAGATAGAAAATTGAAAATAAGTCCCTCAGCTGCAAAAAGGTTCACTTTCAGCACTACTGTGATGGGCAGTCCTAAGATCTGCTTGTACCCCTGAGATTGTGCCACTCAGTTAATAGATTAACAGAGTTGGAAGGGACCTTGCAGGTCATCTAGTCCAACCCCCTGCCCAAGCAGGAGTTCTGGCAGCAATATGACTGGCTTTTGTTCATGTGTCTGCCTTCCTGTTTTGCCAATTAAAGTTGCAAATGGGAGGCAACCAGTTCTCATTCCAATCCTTAATTTCCCACAATCTTGAAAAATGATCCAAAATCTGCCCCACCTATGATATGGACCACAGTAGAGCTGCACTTTCCCAGGAAAGAGGAAGCACATATCCAGGAAGGGAGGCGAGAGAGGAGGCAGCACAGCCTGGAGCTGGATAGGAGACGGTAGGAAGAGAGTAAAAATGGCCACTCCCTGGACTCTCCCAGGGTATATCTGTTACGGTGAAAGTGGTAAGCGTTTAGTCTGGCAAGATTCTGTCTATTGTGTGGAAGTAAATAAAGAACTGAACTCTGGCTGAATTGCTCTTCGTCGTTTTGGGGCTTAGCCTGATATCACCTCACACAAAACCTTTAAGTTTCTTTTTTTTCCAGTGCAGTTGAAGGATTTCAATACTGGGAATGAATGGTCGTGTTTTCCTGGAGATCTCCCACTTCCATTTTTAATCTATAAAATCCCAGAACAGAAAAAGAAACAACAGACCATAAATGTTTGCCCCCTGCTTCCTTTCAGCAATCACTGGGTCGCTGCTTACAGCCTTCCAGAAAGGCAACAGATAGAGGTTTTGCCCATAGCCCTTCAGATACTGAGAATTTGTCCCAAAATGTCTACAACATCCTCTTAGTTTATACATCCGGATGTTGAGGCAGTGTTTCTGAAGAGGATCTGTGGTTTATGTAGGATCAGCTAGGAAAAGGCATACTCTCAGATAAATGCCATGCCTTCTAGAACTATAGCTATTGAAAACATTTATTTAAATTGGGTATAGAAATACTGCATACTGTGGACTCCCATAGTTCAAAAGGAATTCAATCCTCTAAACCAGCGGTTCTCAACCTGGGGGTCGAACAACCCTTTCACAGGGATCGGGAGACTTCACCCGGCCGCCGCCATTTGGGTTCTTTTATCCTCTGCGCATGCGCAGAATGCTTTGCGCATGCGCAGAGGGTAAAAGAACCCAAATGGCAGCAGCAGGGGTCACGGTGGCGGGCGGGGTGGGTTGCGGCGGGGGCACGGGGGCGGGTCACGGGTCACAGGATTAGGTAGGTTGAGAACCACTGCTCTAAACAGTGCTGGGATATGGTTTTGAAAATATACTAATGAGAAAACCAAAGTTAGTCATGGCTTTCAAAAAAAAAAAAAACCACACACACACACACACACACACACACACACACACATCCCTGGGCCAGACTGACTATTGTTAGGGAAAAGTGAATATTAGGAAATGGAGTGTCTGAACTTGTCTTTGTGATGTCACGAAGCAGCTATTTTTAAAACTGGGTAGGGATTTCCTGAGGTCATCAATATTCTTTTCATGTGGCATAGTAGGGCTGTCCAAGAGCAACAGAGAAGTTGCTAATTTGGAGCTGGCCAGAGGGCAGAGACACTGGGGAAAAAATTTGACTAGCAGTGCCTACCATTCTTCAGTTTGCATTTGGCACAAGGCAAGGGGTTGTCAGGCTAAACTCTCCTGTTACTTTGAATAAGGAAGCTTATTGCAACATTGATGGGTGAAACCCAGTAATTTAGCAGGAAGGGTGTTGAATTGGGTGATTAACACTGTATTTGTGCAGTAGAGAACATGCCTATAGCTTTCTCAGTCTGGGTTTCATATGGTTGATGAGGTGGGATACAAAAAACTATATTGTTCATTCTTACAAATAAATCTCTATTGTGATGTTGTGGTAGTGATGGTTAAGTTGTATGGAAGGAGTGGTCTGGAAAACTCCTATCTGTTTTAACAGGAGATAGGAGAACGGTTGCTTTACCTACTTTCTCTCCCTAAACCTACTTCATAGTTTCTGAAATCCTAAAGTATAGCTTAGTTACAGCACCAAGCATTAATGAATACAGTTCCTTATTTTAATGATTTTGGTTACTTTCACATAGTCTACTATCTGCAATTCCCTGAATGGCGTAGAACTTAGTCAATCTATTAATAAAAAAGAGAACAGTATTAACAGTAACATAGGAGGCAGCATAAGCAAGATGAATGAGCAACATAATCAACAGTACCATTAAGGACTACCATACAATAACAAAGAAGCAGTAAAATTCTAAAAGAAACCTAAAATAGTGCTTTAAATGCCTTGGAATACTCAGCTTATTCCATTTTCTGGATATTATATACAAGTTGCTTATATGCGACCAGATTCAATTGCATAGTAAATGTAAGCTCTTTTTTAAAATCCCACCATTACTATTTTTATAAATAACTCAAGGCAATGAACATACCCAATACTGGATGTTGGATAACCATTTGTCTGAAGTGGTGTAGGGTTTCCTGCCTAAGCAGGGGGTTGGACTAGAAGACCTCCAAGGTCCCTTCCAACTCTGTTGTTGTTGATGATGATGATGTTCTTCCTCCTCTTATGTTCCCCATAAAATAGGGTAAAATAGCCCTGTGAAGTGAATTGGGCTAAGAGAGAGTGGTTGGCCCAAAGTCACCCGGCCTGCTGTCATGCCTAAGGCTGGTATAGAACTCACAGTCTCCCAATTTCAAGCCTGGTGCCTTAGTCACCAGATCAAACTGGCTTTTGTGTTGCATTGTTGCAAGGTTGACTCAGCCTTCCATCCTTCCGAGGTAGGTAAAATGAGGACCCATATTGTTGGGGGCAATGTGCTGACTCTGTAAACCACTTAGGCTGTAAAAGCACTGTAAAGCGGTATATAAGTCTAAGTGCTATTGCTATTGCTCTTCTTTTTTTAACACATATACCAGTGTAACCAGAAAAGTTACTGGCTGTAAGATGCTGCAGGACTAAGATAATTTAATCTTGTTCTGTTGTGTAGCACTTCCTTCATTATTAAGTACCTACTCCCCAAGTCTTCCAAATCTTTGCCAAGATTTCTTGTATTGAACTTTGCAGACCCAATTAATCCAATTTTGTTAACTTTACATTTGCTCCATGATGGCTCAATTAGAGCAGCATCAGAACTGTGGTTCAGTATCTAGGCCAGCTTTTTGTAATTGGAACCACATTTTCCTTCTGAAGGGCTGCAGCTGGTTTGGTTCTGCTCAGGCAGAAAAAGGATATAACTTTGCATAACATAGGAAATGAACGGTTGAGAGAGAAGCCAAATTCAATTTCAGTCAGATACTTTGAGGATAAGTCCATGATCTATGGAAGCAAAAGGGAATAAGAAGTGTGTGTTTTGCGGAAAGCACTGTCTTTGGCAGTCTATTAATCATGGCCAGGCTGGGCGCTTCTTGTGCTGCTGCATTAGCCCGATTTTGTGTAAAGGGTCTGGAAAGCAGCCAAGCACTCCAGAATTTAACCTCTTCAAGCCACAAAGCTGCATTTGCTGTGGATTAAACATAATGTGGCAATCGGGAACATTCTCAATTTTAATAAATAATAGCTAATAAATGTTAGAGCAGAATGGGCAGATCTGAGAAGCACCAGCCTAGCGCAGTGATTACAAACTGCACCAAATACAGGTAGTCCTCGACTTACAACATGTTGTGACCGTTTTTCACACTTAATGACCATTGCAGCACTACCACGGTCACATGATCAAAATTCAGATGCTTGGCAACTGATTCATATTTATGAGGGTTACAGTGTCCCCTGGGGTCATGTGATCATCTTTTGTGACCTTCCAACAAGCAAAGTCAGTGGAGAAGCCAGATTCATTTAGCAACCAGATTCACTAACTTAACAACCGCAATGATTTGCTTAACAACCGTAGCAGGAAAGGTTGCAAAACGGGGCAAAATTCACTTAACAAATGTCTCGCTTAACAACAAATGTTTTGGGCTCTATTGTGGTTATAAGTTGAGGACTACCTGTTAGTGGCTTATGACCAAATCCCAAAGTTTCATGGATTTAGGAGGGTCCATTTAATAAAACTGAAAGGGTTACCCCAAGGCTTGTAATTTTCTCATTATAAATTATTCCCAAGATCAAAGAGTGTTCTATTAATTATAACAATTATTTGTTATATAAAATACTTTAAAGAATATCCTTATTGACAGCATTATAGCCTTTTATAAAATCATTGGAAAATCTGAAGATTGAGAAGGAACATCAGTTTGTAGATGACCATTTTGACTTAGGGAATGAGTCTCGATTGTGTAATGGTATGTGAGAAAGACCTCGGGAGACTGGTTAGGACAGGGGTCTCCAACCTTGGCAACTTAAGCTTTGCTGGCTGAGGAATTCTGGGAGTTGAAGTCCACAAGTCTTAAAGTTGCCAAGGTTGGAGACCCCTGGGTTAGGAGACATTGGCAGGGAAACGGTCAGATAAGAGACAGCATAGGTGACAGCTGGATAATGGATAGTGAGTGGGGCAAGGGGTTCAGAGGAGACCCTCCCTAGTTTCTCAGGCTATAAAGGGAAGACGAGGATTCTATTTTCAGACCTGCAAGATTCTGTCAATGTCGTTTTACAATAAAGTAGAATTAGCTCATCTTGTCATTTCCATCTGGTTTACCCATGTGAGTCTGACATCAATCTTGCAAGAAAGAGAACAGCATTTCCTGTTGGGTTGCCCAATTTTCAGGTTTCATTTAGCCCTTAAAAACCTGAAAATGCTGGAAAAGTAGTGCCAGTCTTTGGGTTTCGTTTCTAATTCATTCAGAAAAGGTGAATCTGTAGAAAGCTGCTCTTTGCTTTTTCAAAAATAAAAAACAAAAAAAATCCTGAGATAAATAAAGTACATACTGTGGCCTAATAGTCCAAGATGTGGGTTTCGCTGTTGGCATTAAAAGCAAAAAGGTGTATTTATTGATTGCAGCACCGCTGATATTGTAACTGTCCAGTAAGTAAGTGGTATATAATGCCTTACAGCATGGATTGTTTATCAGGGAGCTGCTAGGTTGTATTACTTCTCAGGCTTATGTATTAATGGCTGGAGTGAGAGAAACCTGATTCCAAAGTATAAGCTGTTTTGGTGTTCAGCATTAATAACACTCCTTGTTGCTTCTTTTACTCTTGGTGTATTGGTGGTGCTGCTTGAAAAGGATGGGTGAAATGATGATTTCAAGCTTTTTAGCATTATTTCAGAGTAGTTTCACAAATTAATGGAATTGAACTAGAGCAGGGGTGTCAAACTCAAGGCCTGGGGGCCAGATCCAGCCCGCGGGGTGCTTAGATCTGGCCTGCGGGGCCGCCCTGGAAACAGCGAAGGACCAGCCCACGGTGCCTTTGCCAGAAAAAAATGAAGCTTGGGAGGGCCGCGAGCTCCGTTTTCGCTGGCAGAGGGTTGCAGGAGGCCGTCACAGCCGAAAACGGAGCTCAGGAGCCCATTTTCTCTGGCAGAGCGCTCAGGCTCCCCCGACACAAGTGACGTTGAACTGGCCACACCCACCCTGGCCACACCCACTCCGGGCCCCCAAGGTCAAACACAACCCTGATGTGGCCCTCAATGAAATCGAGTTTGACACCCCTGAACTAGAGGAAGGTTGAATGCTTTGTGGCGAGATTTAATAAATTAAGTAAGTAAGTAAAAGCTAACAGTGAGACTAGTTCAACAATGGAATCAATTACCTAATGAAGTTGATCTGCTCAAATGAAGGCCTCTTGGTCAAAGATGTTTTAATTTGGGTTTCTGCAGTTGGAGACTGGATCCAATAGTCTATATCAGGGGTCACCAACCAACCTTTTGGACCTCAGGGACCACTAAATTCATAATTTTAAATCCCGCGGACCACTAATATGAATTTTTAAAAAAGATAAATAGTGCAATATAAAAATGCAAATAAATTTTCTGCAGACCACCAAAATTTTCTCGTGGACCACCAGTAGTGACCACTGGTCTAAATAGCCCTTTCTGAGTTCTCAAGTCTAAATGTGGATGTTGTCTTTATTTGCATTTATAACCCCTTTGTCCTTCACCGAATGGCCAGCAACAGTTGTTTGCAGTTTAGGCATCCCATGTCAAACTATAAGCTATGGAAGTCATTGCCACAAAATGTAGTGTTAGCATCCAATTTAAGTGGGTATAAAAGGAAATTAGACAAATTTATGGAGATAATTTATGGAGATTCCCAATAACTGTTAAACATAATGGCAGTGTGCCTCTCAGTGTCTGAATGTTTATGGAGATGCCAATCATCCAGGTCAAGGTTGTCCCAAAGTTGCTTTTCCAAAAGGCAACTAGCTGGATAGGCTTTGGAGGTTCAGCAATGCTTTTCTTTTGCTTTTCCTGAGAAGGAAAAAAAAAACCCACCAGCCCTTTCTAAAGCATTTGAGGGTTATAATGATACTGTTGATGGTGGTCCACTATTGGTGTGTATGAAGCTTTTTGACTTAACTTTACACTGCCTTTTAGAAAAGGGGTCATACATGGATTTAAACCATACAGAAATACAAATAACTATACCCCAAAGGGATATATTTTTTCAGGAATTCAATGTTAGAAACTTCTGATCTGTAGATTTTCACAGTAGTATTCCAGAAACCAAGAACCGCCTGGTACATGAGTTCCTAGCAGTTGTTTGGAGTGCCCTTCAGGAGTGGGTTTCCCATTTTGCCGCTACTGCTTCACCACACGTGCACACGTTCACTTCATGTGTGCGTGTGCCCGGTTCGCGTGCGCGCGCCTGCCTTCCACACATGCACTTTTTGCACATGTGCGCCTTCCGTGCATGCGCCTGGCCTCAAAAATGACCCTACATAGGATGTCATAGAACCGGGGCAGGTGGGCAGGCCCACCCGCGATTTCTGCGACCAGTTCAGGCAAACCAGTCCGAACCGGCTGAATAACACCTCTGGTGCCCTTATCAAATCTAGGTTCACTGTGGCCAGTAATTCTAGGTTTCCTCATGGAAATAGCATTGGTCCCTGAAGACCTGCTGTTGCAATTGTTCCTTGATGACTGACTGAAGCTATTACTAAACGATAGTTGGAGGAGGCAGGAGTCTGATGCTAGTGGCTCATCTGAGTTAGTTGTTGGGCTAACTTAAATTCTTGAGAGAAACTGCTTACTGGGGCCTTATAGGAGTTAGAATCCAAAATATTTGGAGAGCAATAAATTGCCTTGTTATAGATGAAGATGGATGTGAATGGAGAAGAATGGATGTTAATTGCATTTATATATAGAAATATAAAATACATTCAAATATGAATGTTTTAAGTTCAGCCAAGGGTCCCCAACTCCTGGGTTGCGGCCTACTACCGGTAGCCTTGAGCTATTTGGACCGGGCCACAGAAATGGTGAACGTGTGTGTGCACATGCATCCCCACTTGCACAAGTAGCCAGCGAGCGCATGCACACACGCTACATTTGCACGTTTTGCAGAACCATCCCCCTTCCCTACCTTGCCTATCTGCAAAGCCGGAAAGTTTGGGGAACTCTGAGTTAAGCCGTTAAGCCATGTGGCTGTTGAACTGGGAATCCAAGTTTTTTTAGATCTTTCCAGTATTCTAACCTAAATAAAATGACTCGGTTTTGGGCATTTCAGAAACTTATCTACAGCCATTCTTTCTGGTTGGTCCCACCATTGCCCCTTGTTTCTTTCTTCTCTTAATGACAGGAGTCAACTACAGCAATGAAAGATTTATTGGTGTCCTAAAACTGGGTGCTTGCATCAAATGGATGAAAGGTCTTCCAACTCGGAAAGATCTGAGCTAATTATGAAGATCTTAGTTCCTCACATTAATCTTGAAATGAACACGGGCACCAGTAATGTTCATGCAATCATATATTCAGTCACATATACTGTATTTATGCATGATTTGGGAACTGATCCAGGACTCATTCTCCTTTTCTTTTCTTTTCTTTTTTTTCCAGATTGATGCATTAGGCAAAAGAAGCAAAGAAGCAGAAGCGGCGTTCCTAAATGTCTACAAGAGATTAATTGATGTTCCAGGTATGCTGACTTATTGTCCTGTTCTAAAAAAGCAAGCATGTTTATAGGCTTAAGTTCCATCGGAGGTTTTCACATTTGGCTGCAGGATTAAGAGGTGTCTCTACTCCACCGTTGCCTTGCCTGAAACACTCTGTGATGCAAGAGAGAAAAGGAGAAAGAGAAGCATGAGATGCTAGCTAGCTGAGTTGTTAAAGAACTGATTCTTTAACTCTGCCAGTTTTTCTGTTGATGTTCAGTTCTTTCAAGGTCAGATTTTTGTAGGATCTGCTGTGAGCATGGATGGCTACATAGCCTTTGAAGATATAAAACACACTGGAAAGTTCATCTAACAATGCACACTTTCATATGCCTCCTTCCAGCTTGTTCTCTAGTCTTGAGATTGACATGATCAGGAAATGTATCTTGAAATAATGAGCCTTGATTCCCTGATGTGGCTTATTATAATTATAAAGCAAGATGTTTTCCTGTGGGTGTTTGGCCTTTATTCCTAGCATTCTACATTCCAAGCTTTTCTCTCTGTCTCTGCTTATAATTCATGTATGGAATGTTCTTAGACCGCTCAGCATAGCTGCTACTTGTAAATTCTACTTGTATCCATATTGAGATAAAAGGAATCTATAATGCAAGCATTGAAACACTATTTGGAGTATTCTACTGTGCCTTTTGCTGCTAGAATTTAAGTTGAATGCATCCATTAATAAATATTATTGTGAAAGGTGTTTTTCTCTCATCGTTTAATGACTTATTCACCAGTGAACAATAATGTTCGGAAATGCAGATGGCCAGACATGATTTGCCTAGATCCAACCCTTCTAATTGGTGGGGTGGGTTACTATCCTGCCTTCATAGAGGGGAAAATATTTGACTAGAGCATAGATGCACAACAGATATCAACAGGCTCAGACTATGCTGTAATCATCCTACTTAAAATCTGGCTTATGTGTACTGGGTTTTATAGTCATATATCTGTAAGAAAATTAGGATGATAAAAAGCTGTCTTAAACCAACTCAACCTTTTTCAGTCTCCATAGCCCAATAATTTTAGTTACTAGATTCTTTCTTTGGTCTCATACAGTAAATTCGTAAAGCAAAGCACAATACTAAGTCTTTTCCCAAACTAGCTTAGAGATGCTTGGGGTTTAAACCAGGTACTTTTTAATATAAAGCCTGAGTTTGCATATGCCTGGCAGTACTAGAGTCTGCAGGTACACTGGCTGGCTGCCAAAATACTCTCTCAGATCCTAGAACAGCTTCTATGGGAGTACTTATATATAACCTACATAAGTAACTGAATCCTTGGAATATATGCTAAAATGGAAAGAAGTTAATTTTTTAAGGCGGAGACTTCATAATTGATATTAATTACAGGTAGTCCTTGCTTAATGACTGGCCACTTAAAGTTATGATGGACACCCTTCCCAAAAGTTACTTACAACCCAGTTCACATGGACACACACACACACACACACATTCCTTGACCACATTTCAGGTGCTTGGCAACCAACTCACCTTTAAGGCTGGTTGCGGTATTCCACAGTTTCGGTGCCCCGGGATCATCTGACTGCCATTTTGTGATCTTCCAGCCAGCTTCCAACAAGCAATGTCAATGAGGGAAGCCAGATTCGCTTAACAACAGTGCCCCCCCAAAAAAGGTGCGGTCACATGATGACTCATTTAATGACCAAGCAGCTTAGCAATAGAAGTTCCAGTCCAAATTGTGGCCGGTAAGTCAAGGATTGCCTGTAATAATAAATGGAGGGAAAAGCCCATTTGCCTACTGGCAAACCAGTTTGGAACAGGAAGTTGGCTACATGTCTTAAGCATGCTAGGCTGACATGCACACGATATTGTACCATTTCTCAACTGTTTAAAAGTTTAACATTTATCTCTCCCCTTACCCCACAAATTGTCATTGCTGTAAAAATGGATTGGCAGACTCTTGTGGCAAACTTTGTAACAGTGAGTTCTAATGACTGATTGAGCATATTTATTTTATGCCTGTGGTAGGTGAGGGAAGTTAATTCTGCACATTGTATAAATTCTTTAACTTCTTCCCTTTCTGAGAAGCCATTGATATGGCATGGTTAAATAAATACATAAACCGTTGGACTAGAAAGCATTTCTTGACCCCACCTGTTACATTCACCTGATACCCGGCTGAACTGGTAAGGCAGCACTTCATATCTGGCACTCTGTCAATTCATTATTTCATAAAATAAACCAGTAGTGCAACAAATGAATACAATGCAAGTTGTTGCCGAGTATTGTGACAAAAGGAATAAGGGGTCCAGATAAGGCTACCCAGGTCTCTGGTTTTAAGACTTTGGACGCCTTAACAAGCCACTTGTGTCCTGTTAGGTACTTTTAGTAATTTTAGTAAGTCATGAGGCCACAGCTCTAGTTTCAGCTTTGAAGTATTTTTAGCTGATTTGCTGTTTCTATTCATCTCCAATTTGAGTTTTTTTGTTATTGTTGTTCCCCCCCAAAAAATTTTCTTCCTTATCCCCTTGAGCTATTATTTTCTGGCAATGCCATCACTGCAAGAATAAAAAGGTGGCTGTTGAGAAATATCTATTTGATAATACATAGAAACTATTATAATTTGGTTTATGCTGCAAAAGTAGTGGGTGCTCCAACACTGGAGGTTATTAAGAAGAGATTGGACATCCATTTGTCAAAAATGTTTCCTGCTTGAGCAGAGGGTTGGACTAGAAGACCTCCAGGGTCCCTCCCAGCTATGTTATTCTGTTATTCTGCATTTTCGGTTGCCTCTGTTCAATTCTAAATAATATAGAAATTGAGCACCTGGTTTAATTTGCTTGCAAACCTATGATAATATTTTAATCATTCGATTTAGTTCAAGGCCTCCTTTTTTGTTTTGGGCAAGCATGGTTCTGAACATCCTTTTACAACAAACTATCAGTTTCAGGCAGCACTTATAACCAAAGAGTTTGCTAATTTAAAGAGTAACAGCATTCCTGTATTAGAAAATTTCTGCTGTTAAATAAGTGTTCTTTACTAGCTGTCACTCCAGAAAGATTTTTCTTCCTTATCCCCTTGAGCTATTATTTTCTGACAATGCCATCGCTGCAAGGATAAAAAGGTGGCTGTTGAGAAATATCTATTTGATAATACATAGAAACTATTATAATTTGGTTTATGCTGCAGAAGTAGTGGGTGCTCCAACACTGGAGGTTATTAAGAAGAGATTGATTTTATTATTAGAGTTGGAAGGGACCTTGTAGGTCATCTAGTCCAACCCCCCGCTCAAGCAGGAATTCCTACACCATTTGAGACAGATGGCAGTCCAGTCTCTCCTTGAAGGTCGCAAGTGTTGGGGCTCTCACAACCTCCGCTGGCAAGCTGTTCCACTGGTTGATCGCTCTCACCGTCAGAAAGTTTCTCCTCACTTCCAGGTTGAATCTCTCCTTGGTCAGCTTCCGTCCATTATTCCTTGTTTGGCTTTCTGGTGCCATAGAGAACAGCCTGCTCCCCTCCTCTCTGTAGCATCCCCTCAAGTATTGGAACACTGCTATCATGTCACCCCTGGTCCTTCTCTTCGCCAGACTGGCCAAGCTCAGTTCCTGCAACCGCTCTTTGTATGTTTTATTTTCCAGACCCTTTATCATCCTGGTTGCTCTCTTCTGCACTTTCTTGGTCATCTGTTTGGACATCTGTTTTGAGGGGTAGTAACAGCCCTCAGGAGCAGATACAGGGATGAGATAAAAGAAAATTAGAATGTTAGAAAATGTAGAGCTGAGCAATTCTGATCTCCCTGGAAAGAATCAGTGTAGTTTGTATTCTCCTTTTCATTCACTGGCAAGGAGATGTGTAGCTGGAAAATGTGATGCGCCCCAGACAAGCCGTAGAGCCAGTTTGATGTAGTGGTTTTAAGGCCTAAGGCTATAAACCAGTCGTCCCATCTTAGGCACAAAGCCAGCTGGGTGTCCTTGGGCCAGTCACTTTCTCTCAGGCCTAGGTGGTGGCAATGGCAAACCAGCTCTGAAAAAGGTTGCAAAAAAAAAAAAAAAACCCTGCAGGGACTCTGAGAATTAAACCCGATTGAAACGGGGTGGGTGAGTGGGGTGAGAGATCTCGGAAAAACAGTAACACTTCACCTTTACTATCAATACTCTGGTGGGGATAAGGTCAAAACAGGATGGGGGATCTGAAACCTTCCCATGGAATTCAGGGAAAAATTGTACCAACCTAGAGTTTGGCATTGCACTTTATTATGGGTTATATAACATTTAATCTCCAAGCCTGCCAGCACAGAAATGCCCAGAACATCTTCGGATTCTTCACCTCCATGAGCCTGGCAGAGCTTTGAATTTGGCAGTTCCTCCATCATGAATAATCTTCTCTCTCTCTCTCTCTCTCTAATCTGGCACTGCCAAGCGGTGAAAACGCACCTCGTTCACACAAAAAAACCACTCCGGGCAAGGTGGATTCATTAATTTTCTGGGAAATAATTAATGTATCAATTACATCAGGATGCATTTGAATATTCGGCAGCCAGAGTATAATTAGGCTACTTGGTCTGCGGTGCATTTTTATTTGTGGAAGGATGCATAAGAGCTTATTATGATAGTGTTTACGAATTTCCATGCCCGGCTCTCCGTTCCTCATGATGGTTGTGCAAAATAAATAAAGCAGAACAATTGTCAGTTGGCCAAAACTGGTGTCCCAGGTCTACTTCTATCCTCTGCTCTGCATCATCTCTGGGAATGCCCTGGTAAAGCATTCCTTTGCTTATCTCTGGCATATTCATTCTCTCTCTCTCTCCCTCTCTTTCCCTTTCTCTCTCCCTCTCCCTCCCTCCCTGTATATGTGCGTGTGCACACATGTGTCATCATTATGGATATTGTTGAGAATTCCCTAGGGCAGAATAAAGGGTCATTTAAGACCTCCTTTATGCCTCTCAGTGCTGCTGATTTGTGCATTTGAAAGAAACAGCTTCAGGATACTCTTTTCCCCAGCTCTTCCTCCCCTAGCCTCATGCCCATCCTTAGTTCTTGTGTGGGGGAGAGAGTTCTCGAAAGAAAGCAGGCGCTGAGCCACTTTCCCTTGAAGACCTGATTTTGGAAAAGCACACACAACCTCTCTGAAAGGATTTGAAGCGCAGAGAATGAATTATTTTTAGAGCCAGTCCTTCCGAAGCCATTACCAGCTGTATAAAATATTAATTGCCTGTGTGGTTCTGCTCATGTTTCATAACGGTCTGTCTGACTGTTGTCAGTGTTACAGGGGCCTGTAATGAAGTCCTTTTGTTTTACCATTCGACATTCCCCCCCCTCCTCCTCCCCGCACCCCCATCCAACCCCAGGAGATGAATGAGTTACCATTTGGCAAATTGGAATTTAGCAAGATAAATAGAGATTGCCAGCCTTGTTGTATTAGAGCCGTGTGCATCTAGCTTGCGTTGCAGGTAGACGAAAATAATACAGTTCTGTTGGTTGTGGGTTGGCATAGCGGTATTTGCATATCCACAGTTTATGTGTAGATACTGGAACTTTCAAGGATTCTATACAAATGGGAGGGGAGTATATATTTTTTAAACAAACCCAAATAAAACAGCTCCGCTTTAATGAACATCCCATAGGACAGTGATGGCGAACCTATGGCACGCGTGCCACAGCTGGCACGCAGAACCATATCTGAGGGCACGTGAGGTTTGCCCTATGTCAGCTCCAATGCGCATGCACATGCTGGCCAGCTGATTTTTGGCCTTCTTTTCGGCCGTTTTCGCTCTTCCCAGGGTTTAGGAAAGCCTCCTGAACCCTGGGGACGCCAAAAAACTGCCCAACGGGCCTACCGGAAGTCTGGAGGCTTTAGTGAGGCCTGTGCGCATGTGGGGGGGGAAAGCGGGGGGTTGTGCGCATGCGGGGAGGCAGCACGGGGGTTGTATGTATGCGCGGGGGAGGGCATTGCATTATCCTGTTTAACATCTACATGAAACCGCTGGGTGAGATCATCCGCAGACATGGGGTGTGTTTCCATCAGTACGCTGACGACACCCAGCTGTACATCACCACCCCGTCTGACTTCAGGGAGGCAGTTGATGTGATGTGCCGATGCCTGGACGACATTAAGATCTGGATGGGGAGGAACAGACTCAGACTTAATCACGACAAGACCGAGTGGCTGTGGATAATGCCTCCTAAGGACCATGATAACTGTCCCTCCTTGGTCTTCGAGGGGGCGAAACTGACTCCCTCAGACCAGGTCCGCAACTTGGGGGTCCTCCTAGATCCACAGCTAAAATTAGACCATCATCTTTCGGCTGTGGCTAGGGGGGCCTTTGCACAGGTTCGCCTGGTGCACCAGCTGCGGCCGTATCTGGAGAAGGAGGCTTTACTTACGGTCACTCATGCCCTTGTCACCTCGCGTTTGGACTACTGCAATGCGCTCTACATGGGGCTACCCTTGAAGAGTATCCGGAGACTTCAGTTGGTGCAAAATGCGGCTGCGCGTGCTGTGGTGGGTGTGCCAAGGTACACCCACGTGACACCGATACTCCGCCAGCTGCATTGGTTGCCCATCGGTCTCCGGGTCCAATTCAAGGTGTTGATCACCATCTTTAAAGCCCTACATGGCTTAGGACCAGGATATCTCCGGGACCGCATTCTGCCTCATACTTCCCTCCGACCGGTTAGGGCCCACAGAGTTGGCCTCCTCCGGGTCCCGTCGGCCAAGCAATGCCGGCTGGCAGGCCCCAGGGGGAGGGCCTTCTCTGTGGCTGGTCCCGTGCTCTGGAACCAGCTCCCCCCAGAGACCCGAATTATCCCTACTCTGCTGGCCTTCCGAAAGGCGGTTAAGACATGGCTCTTCCTGCAGGTGGGGGGGACAGCTTAATCCACTCGAGCTTACCCCCCAAGTATGTATGTTGCCGAATGGATGTTGTGGCTTTTATACTGTTTTTTAAATTTTATATTGTTTTTAATTTTATGAAATTTTGTCTATTCTTGTATTTCTCTTTGTTGTACGCCGCCCTGAGTCCTTCGGGAGTTGGGCGGCATATAAGAATAACAAAATAAATAAATAAATAAATATGGGTGTGGGCACGCGGGCACATACTATCGCAGGTGCACGCACCCTTTTGACACTCAAGCCAAAAAAGGTTCGCCATCACTGCCATAGGAAATGCATGCATTTTAAACAACTTTCTGGTTCTGCTGAGCAAACTCCAGTCCTTTGCTTTCCAGTTCACTCCATTGGCTACACAGGAAGATAGGCTACTCGCTAGAGCCTAGAAAGCAAGTGGCATGCTTGGAATGGCAAAATATCCAATCAGCCAATGTGGGGGTGGGAAATGTTGTCGCAGCCCAAGGCAATAAAATGGTGTGGCCTTCTGGGAAAGTCCTTGGAATGCTGTCACCTGCCGCACTCCAGCTGTTGTTGTACTGAAATGAGGACAAGCAAGTATGTTTTCCCCGTGCAGTTTTGGGAATGCTGCACCATTATATGCAAACAGGAAAAACGAAAGGAAAAGAAAAAGACATCTTAAATTTGGCTTCTTACTCCATCACTCTGACCCACCTACCTCTCCTCCCAGCTTTGGATTTCAGAAGAATATGGATAAGATCAGGGGTGGGCTGCTGAGGGCTCGCAGGAGTTTGGGAGAACCTCTAGCTAAGATTCTGTGCAGTTCGGAGAACCTCCAAATCCCACTCCTGGCTGGCCCCACCCACCCTTCCCCTCCCAGGAGTCCCCACGCGGCCCATTTTGGATGCAGGTAAGTGCAGGATGCACGCGGAGGCTCGGGGAGGGCGAAAAACGGGCCAACCGGAAGTTCGGGAAGGCCAGAAATGGGCCTGTTTCCGGTCTTGGGAGGCCGTTTTCACCCTCCCGGAGGCTTGAGGAAAACCTCAGGAGCCCGGGGAGGGCAAAAACTCACCCCCCCCCCCACTGTGGTGCAGGAGACTGACTAGGCTACACCCACCATGGCCGTGCCCACCCAGCAACTGGGCAGAGAACCCCCTTGCTAAAATTTTTGAAGCCCACCCCTGGATAAGATACTCCTGCACTTGGTCTGTTTCTCTGAACTTAGACTTCCTCAGTTCCCAGGGACAGAGAGGGAAGTGATCGGGGTTTACAGGGCAGATAAATAAGTATCAGTGAGGAGGGGCAGCAGGATATAATTCTAAATAATTGTTTGAGCCATTAGAATTCTTTACATAGTTATAGATGTTTCTGGCTTTACTCAAGCATTTTCCACTGTGATTGATTCCTGTCTCCTTCCTGTTAGAGCCATGTTCTCAGAAACCAGAAACGAGGCAGCACAGCTGTATATCGATGGTGCAATTTCAAACATCAAAAGGAGAGCTTATTATTTCCCATAAAGTAATGGGTGGATCAGGCAATGAAACCCTTCTCTCTGACATGCTTACCTGCCTGCCTGCAGGTCCTTATTTAGAACGGAAAGGCCTTCAATTATATGACTATCCACCAATATCTAGGGCGCTGTGGGTAATACAGCCTACACTTTGTGTGCAGGGGTGGGCTTCAAACTTTTTAGCAAGGGGTTGTCTGCCCGGCTACTGGGTGGGCGTGGCCTAGTCAGCCTCCTGCGCCGCGGGGAGGGCGTTTTTGCCCTCCCTGGGCTCTGGACGCTTTCCTTGAGCCTCCGGGAGGGTGAAAACGGCCTCCCCAGGCTCCGGTGGCTCTATGGAGGCCGGAAACGGAAATGGGCCCGTTTCCGGCCTTCCTGAACTTCTGGTAGGTCCGTTTTTTATTCTCCCCGAGTCTCCGTGCACGCCCTGCACTTACAGTACCTGCATCCAAAACGGGCCGCGTGGGGACTCCGGGGAGAGGAGGGGTGGGCGGGGCCAGCCAGGAGTGGGATTTAGGGGTTCTCCGAACTGCACAGAATCTTAGCTAGAGGTTCTCCCGAACCCCCAGCAACCCACCCGATTGTGTGTAGCAATCCTCATATTCCCTCCCTGGAATGATCAGGTTTGGATTATTGATGATAGGAAGATTTCCGCTTGCAGAAAAACCCTCAGAGCTATTAGCAATGAGAGGAGGCAAGGCTGGCCAGATTGGTGAATGCTCTAACCAAGGATAAGGGTTAGAACAGGAGTGTCAGACTCACGGGCTGGATGTGTCACACGCTGGCCACGCCCACCTCCGGTTTAACGAAGGGGGGGGAGTTGCGATACGTCAGGTGACAACATGAGTTTGACACCCCTCGGTTAGAGCATTTCACTGAGAAGAAACAGGTTCTTCTTGCCAAAAACCAGCTCCTTCAGCCAAGACCTGCTTATTTCTACTGTTCCAATAAGTGCTGTACTTCGGTATCCCCTTCTCTCCCTTTCTAGAATTCACCTTCCTTCCTTCCTTCCTTCCTTCCTTCCTTCCTTCCTTCCTTCCTTCCTTCCTTCCTCTCTCTCTCTCTCTCTCTCTCTCTCTCTCTCTCTCTCTCTCTCTCTCTCTCTCTCTCTCTCTCTCTCTCTCACACACACACACACACACACACACACACACACACAAAAATTGGTTCTACTTTTTGCCACCTCTCCCCCTCCCTAATATATCACCATTGTATGCAGCTCATTCTTGCTTTTGAATACTGTTGGCTCAGCTGGAAAACGTGGACTGGAGTTTTGGATTCAGAATTGGTCTCTCAGTCGCCCCATCATGTTTTAACTGGGTTTTTTTTTTTTTGAACAGCAACCTAACTGGGAGGGGGCGTCTTATTCATGTATGGACGATGCCTGCTTGGGCTGGGCTTTTCTTCCTCCTGTTAGATTAAGTGAGCAAATGTTTTTTTTTTAACCCAGATCTCTTTTTGCTGCTGAAATAGGATTGCTCTCTTTTTTGGGGTGGGGGCAATGACATGGGTGGTCCCAGCATCCTCCCCATCCTGAGGGATTGTCATCATTTTTGCTCATCAGCATGTTAATTGCTGTATGACTAATTATGCCCTGAATTTCAGTTGATTTTCTTAATGAGACAGCTGGGTTAATTATGTAATCATATGATTACATTCGCCTAAAGTGCCCCAGTGCAAAAGAGCCCACGTGGGCGTGTGACGTCATTGAGGAAGCAAGACTCACCAGGGGCCCATTGAACACTTCACCTAACGGCACAGGCAAGGGAAGGAGCAGGAGAGAGCTAAGCTCTGTTTAATTTTTAAAGAGCTTACAGTATTGATATACGTTACACCCTTCTCCAGGCTAGTGCCCTCCAGATGTACGGCGGCTGCTTCCAGAATTCCCAGTAACCCAACTCTATAGACATTCTGGGAGCTGCAGCTCTAGTACGATTCCAAGCCAGGGAAAGGCTAATTTTGGGCACGTTCCATGAGTATAGAAGAAGTCCCAAACCAGCTTTTGCAAGTTTTGTAAACTTTTTGGCATGCTGGTTTGCGGGTTCTTAGATTAAAATTGATGGCATGCTGTTCAGTCCTATGCTAAGTAACATAAGATGGTCAGTCTCATATTTTAATTTAGGGGATTGGAGTGATGACCTATGTTTCCTTGCAGAGTTCAAGGCAGTTTATGAAGATGATACATTTCAATAAAAAAGAAGTAGGGCATAAAACCCCCATGTAGTCCCCAGGGAGTAGGGCGGCCTATAAGAATCGCAAAATTAATAAATAAATAAAATGTACAATTGTAAAACCCAGCAATCAATTTTTTGGAAGAGGGTTATCAAACAGGCTACAAAACCACTGTTACTTATTTAATAAATTTACATAACTGCCCATCTCATCCAACTGTGATTCTGGGCACGATAGAACAAAACAAACAATTAAAACAAATATAAGAACTGACAGGAACGTTCAGGGAATGTCTCCTGTCTGACTTATTGGCCTCCTTGTTATCTCTTCAAGCCAGCAGCATTTGGAAATGGAACTGCTTTCTGGAGAGTAATGTTTTGTTTTGGGCATCCCTGCAGACTTTTACTGGAACGGTGTTTTCAAACATGGCAACTTGAAGATGTGTGGACTTTAAGATGTCTCCTCTTCTTCCTTCTCCTCTTCTTCCTCTTCCTCTGTCAAGGAAGATAGAAAGTTCTAGTTCTTGTATTTCTGGCAGCCTCCACCATTATTATTTGATGGTGTTGTAGTGTGGCTTTGATATTGTCTCCAACTTTTTCTGGGTCTGCCTCGTGTTATTTGACCTTCTCCTCTTTTTGTATATGCCTTGCATGGTACAGAATCCCAAGACATTCTCTCCAGGTGAGCAAACCACTTAACTTGCTGTTTTTGTACGTAGTTTTAAGACTGGTTCTGTTCCAATTATTTCTCTTCCGATACTGGCTGAGGGTACCAATTTACCCATCCTCTGGGATACCAAAGCCTCCCATTTCCAGGCACAGAAAGATGATGTGCTCTTACGTACCTTGGCACTGAACTTCAGAACTGCTACGGTATATTCTAAAGCCCAAGTTGAAGAGATGTTTCAGGAGGCTCAGCTTTTGGCAAAGTGATTGAGCTAATTGTGCTTACTGGAACTTTTGGCTTGTTAAAATTAAACATAAGAACCCTGATTAACTGTACCAGATTTGGTGCCAAAGTGTTCAGAATAAATTAAAGGAACTCATTTAACAGCATAGATAGAATTTTGGGACTAGATCAGGATGCCCCACCTCTGAGGCACCCACCCAAAAAATCTGCTTAATATGTATGACAATCCCTCCAGGTTTTGTTTTCAGTGAGCTGGTGATGCTCTGTCTGGATGGCAAATGTTACGGTAGTTAATGTGGCAAAAGGCACTTCCACACTTGGGGAAAACAGGTGGGAAAAAACCCCTGTACATAGAAAATAGGCTTTTCTCTGATATGCTAATTTTATATAGTCAGGGATTTTCCCAGTTTGTCTAAAAGTCATCCCCCCCCCAAAAAAAAAATTGCTCTTGGTTCGATCATCTCCATGAGAATAGCAGTGCATGTCAGATGACTCAAGCCAAGTTTTAATAGATGCTTATTTGGGACATACTTTTTTGGGTTTGAGAGTTCCTAAGTTACTTGCTCATGTTGGGCTCAGGTTCCAAGTAAGAGCAATATGTTTAAATACAGATAGTCCTCAACTTATAGCACTGAGACTTATATTGCTTCACTGTGCTTTACAGCCCTCTCTAAGCGGTTTACTGAGTCAGCATATTGCCCTCAACAATCTTGCTCCTCATTTTACCAACCTCCGAAGGATGGAAGGCTGAGTCAACCTTGAGGCAGTCAGGATCGAACTCCCAACAGTGGGCAGAGTTAGCTGGCAATACTGCATTCTAGCCATTGTGCCACCACAGCAAACTTATGACTGTAATGGAGTGTAGAATTTCCATCAGATGGAAAGAGCTGTATGCAACGAAATTTCATTTTAATGTATGCCGATTAGTGTACATTGAAAGTGACAATAAAGTTATTCTAAGTCTAACATGTTACAATGGTCATACGTCCATCACCCACATAACTGACCCAATTTTACTACTTTTTTGTGACGGCCATTAAGCAAATGCTGCAGTCAATAAATGAATCCATTTTCTGCAGTGGGCGGGCTTTTTTTTGCCAGAAATGAGAAGTAAATGCTGCTTTCTGGACAAAAATGTTGTAAATAGTGGTTATGCTGCAAACTAAGTTTGGGCCAATATCTGAGTTCTCATAATGTGATTGGAGGGGGTAGCTCTCAGAACCTAGAATCAGGGTTATAAGGTACCATCGTAATTTTGAATAGTCACTAAGTGACCAGTTGTAAGTCCAGGACTACTTGTACTTGAGGTTACTACTTGCATATTCATTCATTCATTCATTCATTCATTCATTCATTCATTCATAAAATTTATTGGCTGCCCACCTTACCCTATGGTAACTCTGGGTGGCTTATAGTCATAAAAATATGTCTATATATATATATATACAATTAAAACATAAAGAATTAAAATATTAATACATTTTGTTAACATGTGAAATATAATAAATTGTGTAGATCTCTCCAATTTTTAATTCAGCTTGGTATTCACTCTCGCATTCTCCCTCACACTAGAAGTGGAATAATTAGGAATAATTACTATACTTATTGTTGTTGAAGTTGTGTATTAAATTTCGAGACTTCCCAAATGCATAACGCTCTGGGCAGCTCACAACGTTATAAAGTAGTGAACCAGTAAAGCAATAAGAAGGAAAAAATGCATTTGGAGAAGACAATGCCATAAACAAATAAGAACTTTTAAGGGCTCAATGTGTATCCAAGTCAAAGCCTTAGAGAATAGCCAGGTTTTCAAATATATTCTTGGCCATCCTCAAGATAGGAGCTGTAAGAATCTCTGGAAGGAAGCTGTTCCGGAAGGCAGGCACTAGGACAAAAAGACACCCTTCCTGGATTTCAAAAGATGAAATGTTTAATGAAAGGGACCTGGAGCGTGCCCACTGTGCCCAATTATTTAGGACAAGCAAGGAGTATTGGAGATAGGCAGTCTCTCTTGGCCATATCAGAACCGTGTTCTTCACAATAGTATTTATATTGCAAGTTTAATCCTCCCAAGTTTTTTTTATGTGTAGTATCCCTGAGAAAAAAATGGGATGTTCCTTTTCTCTCTCAATTCCTCCCCCCTAGCAGATATATAAATGTTAATAGGAGAAGCCTCTGGTTTTTAAGTAATTGCTGCAGAGGAACTTTTAAAGGTTGTAATTTATACATTTTTATAATGGCTTATAACTGAGCCTTGGTTCATTTAGGTTCCAATGTTATACATGTAAGAAAACTCATTATTCTAACTTGGGTTGTTTGCATTTACTCAATTAGCACAGCAATGCTTATATAACTGCACATCAAAAGCCCTTTTTATACGTAATTTTAGATACCCCCATATCTCTTTTTCAGTATTTCTCCCCTTTTGAGTCTCGAAGCATCAGAACCATCAGGCTAGCACGGAAATGAAATCATGCCATAGTTATTGTAACAGTACTTAATTAAGTTTTCTTTAAGAGAAACTGTACAAATTAAAGTGGAGAAGTCTGGTTCAGCACAGCCTCTTTAACATATCCCAAAACAATATTCAAAGCTGCTGACATTTTAATCATTCATCTCAGCTTAAGCAAAGTTTGGAGCTTAATATAAGGAGATGGCTTTAACATTCTGCTCATACTTTATTCTGTGACTGTTTTGCTTCTTTGACATTAACCTTTAATAGAGCTAAATTAAATATACATATCCTGATGAATAATTATGAGAGTGCCAACATTTTTACTTACGATATAATGCTTTCCAGGGATTTGAAAATTTATTGACTAAAGGTTTAGTCATTATTCATTTTATAATGTAGTTGTTGGAAGGGAGGGAGGGAGCTGGTGGTTGACAGAAATTCCTGGTTAATTGTAGACTAGGAAAGCCCTGCTGATTTAGATACTGTGTGAACCTTTCAAATGAACATACTGGATCTGCATCAGGCATGCAATACGCGTGCATCTTTGATACAGCATCTTAGTTCCTATATCTGCTCTATTTCTTTGCTCAATCATAATTGAATTAAGTGCAAGCTCTGTGTCTCTTCCTGGTATTCAGTTTTGGTTTGGAAATGCTTCACTGTACGTAAATGGCAACCATAAAGTTAAATGAGTGATATGAAGAGATGTAATTAACTCCTTGGCATTCTCAAAACTGTTCTTCCACTTCTAGGCC
Source organism: Diadophis punctatus similis (assembly GCA_023053685.1). NCBI lineage: Eukaryota > Metazoa > Chordata > Lepidosauria > Squamata > Dipsadidae > Diadophis > Diadophis punctatus. The sequence goes on along the minus strand of JALIGW010000001.1, from coordinate 17,839,803 downwards.
ACAGCCAGTATGCCTTAAGAAATAAGCACATGTTCTGGACAATATCTATATTTTGGAATATCTTTTAGAACACTGCTTATCAAAATTCATGGACGTTTGCATGGGTTACTAACAGGGGTTGATGTGCTTATACATCAGGTAGGGCAGTGCAATGGCCCACTTGAGTGATGATTTTGAGAATGTTTCAAGAACAGGCATCTTGATCATATTAATCCCTCCTTCCATAGATTGATCAACCATCCATTCATAAAAAGTATTACAGTTGTAATATTTTAAAGGTGAGAAGACTGATTGTGATCTAAAATTTTGCACCATTACCTACCGTGTTTCTCCTAAAACACCCCCCCCCCAAAAGAAGGCCCAGCACTGTTTTATGCGTTAAAATTAAGCCCTGCCGCCAAAATTTGGCCCTATTTAAGAGCATGTGCGGCCAGGCTTGCCAGAGTAGACGATGGCAGGCTTTTTTGGGTGGACGGCTACGGGTAGCTGGAGTGACTGTTATAGGTAGGCAAGGGTACGCAAGCCGTGTGGGTCGCGTTGCTCACTCTTTTCGGCCATGAAAGAAGCGGCCCAGTGGCCAGGTGAGGCATGTTGGGCAAGTGGGTCGCTCCTTTCGGCCATGAAAGAAGCGGCCCGATGGCCAGGCCAGGCGCATGGATCCCGTCACTCGCTCTTTTTGGCCACGAAATAAGTGGCCCGGTGGCCAGGCCAGGCATGCGGGGGGGGGGGGGGATTAAGACATCTCTCAAAAAGAAGGCCTAGCTGTTTTTTTTTGGGGGGGGGGGTCAGAAGAAAATAAGACCCGGTTGTATTTTCGAAGAAACACGGTATTTGTGAGCAGTTAAGGTGTTTCAAGGGTCCTGGTTAAGTCCAGGCTTACATTGCTCTGAGAACCCACCAGTAGTACTGTTGTTTTCTCAAGATTGGATTATTGCTTCCATGCAGGGATGCATGGTTACAATACAAATGAGAGGCAAATCCTCTTTCTTACATTACTTCAGCAAAGAAGTAAATCACATTTTAAAAAGCTGCAGGGTTGGCCCTTGAGTTTTGTCCTAATCATCATCTCTCAACCATCATCTCTGTACTTGATAACATAGTCTAAGGTTAGGCTTTCCTGAGTTTGGGAACATGTCACAGCCTCACCTAACCATTTCGTGCAGATGATCAATGTACAAGCAACACCATAAGAGCCTTGCAGGACCTGGTGCAGGGGTGTCAAACTCGATTTCATTGGGGGCTGCATCAGGGTTGTGTTTGACCTCAAGGGGCCGGGGTGGGCGTGGCCAGGATGGATGTGGCCAGCTCAACATCACTCGTGTCAGGGGTGCCTGTTGTGACCCGAGCGCTCTGCCAGTGAAAACAGAGCTCGGGAGGGCGACGCATGGCCCTCTCGAGCTCCATTTTTGCTGGCAGAGGCACCGCGGGCTGGTCCTGTGCTGTTCCCAGGACAGCCCCGCGGGCCTTGAGTTTGACAACCCTGACCTAGTGGCATGGAGGCTGAGGGACAAGCAGAATTCTCCCAACACATTTCTGGAAACAAACTTTTAGAAAGGAGCTGAGTCACCAGAAATAATGTGCTTCTCATTCTCAGATCAGAATGCCTGTCTGGAAAGAGATAGAAATGTAGAGTGGGAAGCGGTTCAAACTACCACTTACTTCAGGAATCTGAATTAAAGCATCACTGACAAATGGCTGTCCAGTTACATCAGAAGCTGCCAAACAGTCCCACAGAATTAAGCTTGCTATCCCTATTCCGTCCTCTGGTAGAGGCACTACAAGTCTGTCCGAATCTAAACAGGCCTGAAACAAATATCAGATGACTATTATGAGCACAGAGATGCATAATTAATTGCATTTCTATCCTGCTTTTCACCATTTAAAAGCAGACCCAAATACGGTACGGGAACTAGGGGTGGGTTCCTCCCGGTTTGGACCGGTTTGCCCAAACTGGTAAGTGGCCCGCTGGTGACATCACGATGACCATCCGTCCATGGGCGCCGCCATCTTTTTATTATTATTTTTTAAACTTTTTTTTAAAAACATTCTGCGCGTACGCAGAAGCCGAGTTTTCAGCACTGTGCATGCAGTCGCCATTTTGTTTTTGGCATTTTTGGGGGGGTTGCATTTTTTGGGGGGGGTTGTACTGCACATGTGCACACGCGCCCAAGTGGCGCGCCCACGTGGCGCGGGAGGAAGCAAACCGGCAGCGAGATAAGTTGGAATCCACCCCTGATGGGAGCTAACATTAAAATAGCTTCACAACTTTAACAGGAGGCAGGTTCTGATGGAAAAATAGCACGAGCAGATCAGCAGTGCAACTAATTATTGAAGAAAATGAAGAGCCCCCCTTAGCTGACTATGTTTAATTAGAGACCGGATAGTCCTCTGTTGGCAATGCTTTGATTTGGATTTCTGCGCTGAGCAGAGTTGGAATCGGTCTTCTCCACATTTTTGATTCTGACTTGTCCAAGCAAATAGTATTTGGCAATTCTTAGGGTTACGTTAAGTTTACTGAAAGGCAAATTCTCAGTTACTTCTTGGAACTTCTCACTCTACTAAATGATTTGATTTAGTTGCAGCTGGGCAGTTGGTTCAGCCCAGCTGACCAAAGATTGTACAAGAAGGTAACAGACCTCATTCCTTCATGCCCCATCTCCCTGTCTTTATGCTGCTATTCCTGGATTTCATCCCAAATCCAGCGTTGGAGCACACTGTGGACATATTTGTGGATGGAATTTAGGTGTGGATTGTAGAGGGCCTTATTGAATGGTCTGTAAGCTGAAGGCTATGAATACAGGTAGTTCTCAATTTACAACCACAAATGAGCCCAAAATTTCTGTTGCTAAGCGAGATAGTTGTTAAGTGATTTTTGCCCCATTTTACAACCTTTCTTCCCACAGTTGTTAACTGAATCACTACAGTTGTTGATTGAATAACATGGCTCTTAAGTGAATCCGGCTTCCCCATTGACTTCACTTGTCAGAAGGTCACAAAAGGTGATCACATGATCCAGGAGACTGCAACCATCATACATATGAGTCAGTAACTAAGGATCTGAATTTTGATCATGTGACCATGGGGATGCTGCAACGGCCATAAGTGTAAAAAAACTCATAAGTCACTTTATTCAGTGCTGTTGTAACTTCGAACATCCTAGAGGGGCCCACCCCACTATTTAAGAGACACTGCTCTAGAGTATATGGTACTAGAAAGTCTCTTTAATTTAGAGTCACTGCCTCCCCAATTTGCCACTTTTTAATTGCTTTCCAAATTCTCCCTGAGTTAAACTGTGTCTTAAAAAATTAAATCTAATGTAAGATTAATATTTTAATAGTGCTAATAATGAAGAGGGGAGGTGAAAGACTGCAAGCCCAGCCTAAAAACCACAAATGAGAAAGCAGTGTAGTTATAAACTATGCATGTGCTACGAGGACAAACAATAAGCAGATCTGCTTTTTCTTTTGGCCTTGCCCAATGGAGGCAATACTGTAGGAAGCCCTTTGGTGAGCAAAGTAACACAATGCAGCACACCCTGCCTTTCTCTCCTCAACATAACCCAGTGCTGTTCTTCTGTAAACTCTGGCACTGGACTGACATGTTACAAAGTGCCCAGGCTTGCATTTAGTGTGTTAAGAGAGGTACAATGGGCTTCTTATGTGTTTCCAGCAACTGAGGGTGGTCTGTAAAATTAATGATTGTGGCAGCTGCAAATTAAGTGAGCTCCCTAATATGTACTGTTGTTGATCCACCAAGATCAGTGTGTTTAAAATTCCTTGGTGGGAGACTAAATCTTCCTAGCCATTTCACAAGTGATGCTGGCGCCCAACTGCAGCAATGTACGCAGGTCTTGTTTTATGAGACCTCCTTGGATACCAGGATTTTCCTGCTTTGATTGGCAATCGCGTAACCAACTCAGCTTCTCTGTTAAATGTTCTGTAGCTTTATGTGGCAGGTGGATCGTGGAGCTTCTTTAGGGATACTTCACAATATGTTTAGATCAGGGGCAGAGGTGGGTTCCTACCGGTGCGGTCCAGTGGGGACGCTCCAGTAGTAGCCTGCTGATGACGTAATTTAGGCGTGACGGCTCCGGTGCTGTCTGTGCCGGTCCGTGCACGCCGCCATCTTTTTTTCCTAATTTTTGGCGATTTTTTGGCTCTCTGAGCATGCGTGGAAGTAAAATCGTCCCTCTGCGCATGCGCGGAACTAAAATTGCACACCGGGACGCGTGCGCGCAAGTGTAGCACACTCGTGTGAAACGCTGCGATGCACACCGGTAGGAAAAGGTAAAATGAACCCCCCCTGATCAGGGGTCCCCAAACTTGGCAACTTTAAGACTCGTGGACTTCAACTCCCAGAATTCTCCAGCCAGCTATGCTGGAGAATTCTGGGAGTTGAAGTCCACAAGTCTTAAAGTTGCCAAGTTTGGGGACCCCTGTTCTATTACCTGCTTTTTAAGCTAGGTTTTGAAACTAAGCTATGCTGGCTGGAGAATTCTATTACCTGCTTTTTAAAGCTAGGTTTTGAAACTAAGCTATGCTGGCTGGAGAATTCTGGGAGTTGAAGTCTACAAGTCTTAAAGTTGTCAAGTTTGAAGACCTCTGGTTTAGATGTACAAGTAGTCCTCGACTTAACAACCATTTGTTTAGTGACTGTTCGAAGTTACAACGGCACTGAAAAAAGTGATATAACCATTTTTCACACTTTATGGCCATTACAACATCCCCCATGGTCATTCAATCAAAATTCAGAGGCTTGGCAACTGGCATGTATTTATGACGGTTGTAGAGTCCCGGGGTCCTGTGATCACCTTTTGTGACCTTTTGTGATCACCTTTTGTAACCTTTTGGCAAGCAAAGTCAATGGAGAAAGCCAGATTCCCTTAACAGCCTTGCTACTAACTTAACAACCGCGGTGATTCATTTAATAACTGTGGCAAGAAAGTCCCAAAAATGCTTTTTCAAGAGGTAACTGAACTTTCTGTGTTTTCTGAGAAGATGTTTCGCTTCTCATCCAAGAAGCTTCTTCAGCTCTGACTGGATGGTGGGGAATGGAAGGATTTATACTCCTTGCAGACAGCTGTTCGTTTGCATTCTTTTAGCGGGTTGTTAAGGTCACCTGGAGGTTTATCTGTGTCCTCAGGGTCACCTGAGTGGTACAAATGGGTGTGGAGCCTTCTTGGAACTGTTGAAAGGACTGTGTTGTAGATTGGAGATAGATGATGTCGTATCCCTCCCCCTCTGTTGAGAGAGGGCTGTTCAGTTTTGACATAGATGGCCTCTGTGACTCCTCTTTCAAACCAGCGATCTTCTCTGTCCAAAATATGGACTTTGTTGTCTTCAAAAGAACTTGCAGCTGTCTGCAAGGAGTATAAATCCTTCCATTCCCCACCATCCAGTCAGAGCTGAAGAAGCTTCTTGGGTGAGAAGTGAAACGTCTTCAACGAAAAACCAGAAAGTTCAGTTACCTCTTTAAAAAGCACCTTTGGGACAACCATGACCTGGATGACTGAGAATCTCCATAGACATGTGGCAAGAAAGGTTGTAAAAATGGAGCAAAACTTGCTTAATAACTGTCTCGCTTAGCAACAGAAATTCAGAGCTGAGTTGGGGTCGTACAGTAAGTCAAGGACTAGCTGTACTGCTTCTGAGGGCCTGGTAATCACTGGAGATTTCCACCATGTACAGATGACTGTGTACTTTGCAGCAATCCGTGCATCGAAAATAGAGGCCAATTTGCATCTACCTCAGTGTATTCTCCTATTAAATCTTACTTCACAAGGCCTTCTCACAACCATTCATGTTTCCAGAAAGTTTCCCTCTAGCAAAATTCTGATCATTGCCTATTTTATCTGGGATGGCTACACGTTAAGAGCATAATTTGGGGACGGCTGATCTTTGGCAAATTATCAACTCCACTAGCTGCCATCAGCATTAGAGAACTCACAAATTGTATAGGTCATTTTCCAGGTAGCAGCCTAGATTGGAAGAGATTCCCCCAAAGAAATCTCTAATTTCTTATTAGTCAGCTTCATTAAGTTTATATATGGTTAAATTAGGCCTGGAAAGGTTCTGCTTCTTTTTCTTGCATGCTTTCTATGTAAAGGGAACAAGGCTGTATGAGATTGAGGTAGAGTCTTAATCTCATTCAAAATATACAAAAATACCAAAAAAAGTAGAGCTATTTTGGAAATAGCAGTTACTTCTGAAAATAAGCTCTCTCATTGTAGAGCTTAAAAGTTCTACCTTTCTACTCCGAAACATTCTTTCTTAGAGAAGCTTTGGAGTAGTATGAATGTTGAAGACCAACAGTCCTATCAACTTCCGAAAGACAAAAAGAAGACAAAACATGTTCAGGTACCACACATTAAGACTGGACTAAGGCATCTGTGGCCCTCCCAGGCATTACTGAATTGCAGATCCCAGAATCCCTGAATTTGGAAGCAAGCCAGTTGAGGTTTGAAGGGTAACCATTTGTCTGCTTCTGTACCTCAGAACTGCACAGCCAGTTACGAAAGTGTAACATTTAGAGTTCTTAGTTCATTACTACTAGTTTTGGGAGAGTTTGTGCTTTTCTGTTTCTGTTAAAAAGTGTAGAAGATTTGCAACTATATCTCAAAAGATTGGCTTTGCTGGAAGGGATGTGATCTGACAACACATGCACATAATTGTGTTTTCATTTGTGTGCATTTCCGTGTGCGTGTGCCTGGCCTCATGTTTGCCTTTGCCACAGCACCTACCGTTGGCTTTTAACAAGTGCAGCTTCACCAGTAAGCTTGCTTTCATGGAAAATGAAATCAATCCCAACTTTGTATTTCTCTCCCTTAGATCCTGTTTCAGCTCTAGATCTGGGGCAGCAGCTCCAGCTGAAAGTCCAGCGCATGCACGATATTGAAACTGAAAACCAGAAACTTAGGGAAACCCTTGAGGAATACAACAAAGAATTTACGGAAGTGAAGAATCAAGGTAAGCTGAGATGTGTACCAGGGAAGACCCGTTCCAATCAGGTGCAAGCCCCAAAGCTTTCCTCCATGTCAAGAGCATCTTGTTCTTAAATGTTCTGTTAACTAGTTTTAATTAGGTTAATATTTAGCAAACAACAACTAAAACCCAAAATTCTCAAGGATCATGACCAGGAAGCAACATCTAAAAAGGAGTTTGTCAGAGGGGAGGAAAATAGGGGCAGGCTTAGTTATTGGGTGAAGTTGAGATTCCAGCTTGGTAATGCTTTAGCCCCCGTTTACCGTATTTTTCGGAGTATAAGACGCACCGAAGTATAAGACGCATCTTAGTTTTGGGGGAGGAAAACAAGGAAAAAAGGCCTCTGCCTCCAAGCAATTTGCCAAACAGCACAGATGATATACACTGTTTGCTGTGTATTTCTGTGCATGTGTGCCTGACCTATAGAAATAGCAAAGAATTGGAGAAATGTACATTATGCCAGAAAGTTTTCTTAAATATAGTCACACTAACTCCTCCCAATTATTTAAATAGATCTACTCCAAGGTAAGTCAGGATTTAACTCTAATACTAAACAGGAACTGTTACATTTCAGACTATACATGTACAGAGCTGTTAAAATTAAAATTTCTGGAAGTATACATTATTCTCTATTATTTAAAAGAAGATACAATAGCACTGGGCCTCTTCAGAGCAAGCATTTATTTTAAAAAGCTTCTTTATTTTGTTAAGTTGTCTAGATTTACAGGGATCTCCAATCTTGGCAACTTTAAGACTTGTGGACTTCAACTCCCAGAATTCCACAGCCAACAAAGCTAACAAAGCTGGCTGTGGAATTCTGGGAGTTGAAGTCCACAAGTCTTAAAATTGCCAAGGTTGGAGACCCCTGGCTCTAGAACAATAATAAAGCAGTCTTTAATAAATAAGTCTAATAATCTGAACATTCTACAGACATTTATAATTATTCACTTACCCCCTTCCATCCAGTTTAGCAAAAAATAAAAATCTGCGTGTCTCTCCCAGCTATTTGCCTCTTTGCAGTTTCAGTTTCATTTTACCACGTGGCAAATCAGCTGGGGATTGGGAAGCTACTAAGGACTTGCTTGTCTTAACAGGCTCTTTCCTCTTTGCTGCAAACAGGTAAATTGCTGGAAGACAGAGGCCAAAGGGTGGGGGTGGGTGGGTGGGTGGGTGGGGCTACATTTGGTGTGTAAGACACACCCAAGTTTTCACCCACTTTTTGGGAGTAAAAAGGTGCGTCTTATACTCAGAAAAATACGGTAGTTTAGATTCAGAGTATGACCTCAATTTAAATCTGTTTCATAGTCAGAATTAAATTGTACTTTTTTTAAAAAGCTGATCATTTGTTCTGGTTTTTTTTTAAAAAAACATTCTGGAAGCCAATATTCAGACAGTCAGTGCATTAATTTATACCTTATGATTCCAGCAACTTCCTTAAGTACAAAATATGTGTTGTTCACAACAAAAGCTAAGTGATGCACCATTTTCTCTCCAGAATAATCTTGTGATGCTACCTCTTGCAACCTTCACTGTAGTTACAGTTTGTTTATCCCTAGGGCAGAATGCAGATAGTGAAGTAATGTAGGTTATTTATTTAAGTGGATGGGGCAAACTGTTGAAGGTGTCTGCTCTACATGGAAAGGCCATTATCTCGTGGAGTAAGCACTCATCTCCCCAAATTGCTCCAGGTTTTGTTGGAGGAGGAGGAGGCTGAAGGGGAACTGATGAGCACACATGTACAGTATATGTGCCTTTGCAGTAAGCCATATCCTGAACCAGAAATGAGAAGAAAACTCGTTTCAGGGGCAAAAAACATTCCCCCAGTAGGCCTGGGGTTGCCCGAAAACTGTTCAGTTCTGGTCATTATGACAGTGGGCAAATTATTTTAGTACCTGCAGGCTTGAGAGTGTTCAACTGCAAAGTTGAGTAACAATTTTAAACTTTTAGTTCTGCGATCAGATATCAAGACTAGAGAGTCTACTTCAAAGCATTTCCTTATTGGGTTTTTTTTCCCCCTCACAAGGAATACAGCTTTATAACATCAGAAATAGTGGGAGTAACCCCTCCCCAATAAATTATGTGTGTTTGTGTTTTAACATTCCACATCCTTTCCATCACACATAATAATTAGCAACGGTTTAGCTAAAAAAAGCAATAGTTTGAGCAGTGTAGATTTGTAACTGCCTGTCCAAATAAAGAATTCTTCAGTTGCTGATAAAAGCTAGGCAGAGTAAAGGAAATAATATAATGCAGGGGTCTCCAACCTTGGCAACTTTAAGACTTGTGGACTTCAACTCCTAGAGCAAAGCTGGCTGAGGAACTCTGGGAGTTGAAGTCACAAGTCTTAAAGTTGCCAACGTTGGAGACCCCTGATATAATGGATGCCCCGGAACAAGAAAATCTGCTCTTCTGTCTGGTGGATTTTCCCTTAGAAAAGAAAAGGCACCCATCAATCATTCTTACACCCATTCTGACAGAAAAAAAAACCCCACCCATTTGGAAGAATAGGTTAGCAGGACTGTGGCATTCACTTAATGACCACAGTGATTTACTTCACCCCCCCACCCCCACCCCAAAAAATGTCGTAAAACTGCGGGTGCCTCGACTTACAACCGTAGTGGCTTATGGCTGAAAATCCAGTCCCATTTACAGCCATTGATAATATTACAAGGTATCGCTGCCGTTTCATTTTTCTGTGCCCTCGCATTAGAAAAGCGTGTGCTATGCTTCCTGACAAAGCCCATTGATCCTGCTCAAACCTGAAACATTTAAAGTTCAATTTAGCATTTAGGGAATAAAAATCTCCAAAGGGACTCATAGCCATTGATTTTGTGTCAGGGTTGAAGAGCTAAAGTTTTAAGCCATGCTGCTGCTGCTGCTGCTCTTGCTGTTGCTGTACTGCAAGGCAGGGCGAACTCTGCTGCGCTACCAGGTGTGGTGGCTTATTATTCATTTTCTTTCTCTTGTTGGCTTTTTTTTCCTCTCCCCTCCCCAAAGAGGTGACCATAAAAGCACTTAAAGAAAAAATTCGGGAATATGAGCAGACCCTGAAGAATCAAGCAGAGAACATTGCTCTGGAAAAAGAACAAAAGTTGCAAAATGACTTTGCTGAGAAAGAAAGGTACGACAACGTGCATACGAATAACAGCGGCTGTTGCTTGGTGGTATGGCGCCAGCTGGCAATGGATTAAAATACACCCACCCACTCTGGTCCTTTCCACCCCTTCCCCCTATCCTTTTTTAAAATCTGAGTCTGAGATTTAGCATCTCAAATAGAGTGTGAAATCAGTATGTATATCTCCATCTAATATCATTGTTGCTAATGTGACTATTATAGTTACTTATACGTAGCATATTTGACGTCTTTTGAATATTCTGAGCATTTGATAGAAACACTCCTAGATATGAATAAAACACAAAATTTGACAAGGCAGCGGAAGCCCAGAGTTATGATGGAATCAGGCAACCCATAAATCAAACACATAAGTAAATAATCAACCAGCAAACAATTATATTACATTTGAAAACTTTGGTAAATTACCACATTTCTAAAAATGAAGTTTGAATATGTTGGGAAACATAATTTCTGGAAATATGTTGTAAATCTGCCCCCATTCCTATTTTATCTTCATGTCCTGAGTGAGGATCCAGGATCTTTGGTTTAAAAGTTTGTAAATCAGCTGGCTGTAGCTCAGTATCATGGCATAAATGTTTGTCAAATTAACTCTGTTACCCTGAGCTGCAAGTAAGCTGAACCATGCTTTTATGTGATGGCCTCTTTGCCTATCCAGGCAACCAGCTTCTCCCACTTAATTGCTTGGCCATTAAGGCTTCGTGTTGAACTCCTGTGAGAGAAGGGTGGCACATTGAGATGGGTGGCACATTGAGATGGCCTCATAATAAATGCCAAATGATGTGGAATTTCTACACAGTAAATCTGGTGGAACATTTTGAAAGCTCGAGTTAAGTGCGAACAATGCCTCTGAACTGGCTCTACTTTTGGTTGTTCAGAGCAACCCAATTTTAAAAAGAGAAGAACTCTCCAGCATTGATCAGTGCAACTTTTTCAGATGCAGGGCTCATTGCACTGACTGGCATGCTAAAGGCTGAATTCCCAATGCCAGAACAAAGAAGTGGGCAGAATGGGGACGAAAATTGAACATTACTTAAACTTTTGGTGGAACATAATGAAATACAATTCAATATAAGTACATGAATGTTGCAGTTTTCCACTTCTGCCTTACTAAAAATTAAAATTTCAACGAGGTGCTTTGGGAGAGTAGCCAAAACACTTGAAGACATTATGTCTCAGGTTGTGCACCCTTCCTCTATTACCCATGGGCCATTTCTATGGGCTTTTTGTCCCTTTGGTTAACTTCTTCCACAAGGCTTTATCATGAGAGTCTCTTACAGAAGCAGTGAGAAAATATGCTAGTGTTTTGGCATGAATGCAGGCATGAATGAAGCAGTGATGACTATATGGGCTGAAAGGCCATCACCTATTCTTCTAGACTGCATCCATTTAGCCCAAAAGCTCATCGCTGCTCCAAAAGAACATTGTAAGGTGTACTCAGAGAAGATAGCTTGTTATTAGAAAGCAAAAAATCGTGTCGCATAATGCACTCAAAATTCATAAGTTCCATCCAAAGGTTATCTTCTTCCAACCAAGGCAGGGTTGTCAAACACGCGACGACACGTCATCTCGTGATGCATCACAACTTTTTCCCCCTTTGCTAAACCAGGGATGGGCGTGGCCAGCGCATGACGCATTCGGCCCGCGGGCCGCAAGTTTGACACCCCTGAACTAAGGGATTCATGTTCCCCCAGTAGGAGGATTCCTTTGTGGTACCTCTATGTGTGACACTGTGTTTATTATTTATTCTAAACACACCCACACACACACACACACCAATGTATGCTACAAGAATTGAGCATATTTTCAGTTTCTTGGTGTTAATGTAGTTCTCTGTTTACAGAATGTTGCAAGAGACGCAAATATCAACGGCCTCAAAGCTGGAGGAAGCCGAACACAAACTGCAGACGTTACAAACAGGTTGGCTGATTTCCCCCTTCTGTGACTGATAACGATGGATAAAAATAAGGGAGTGGGTAGGCTTGGAAATTCATCCATGCAAGGGCTGCTTCCACTTTTCAGCCTGGAGCATCCGTAATGCTAATACATTTTGAAAGTGGTATAGAAACTGGTTGATCAATGTTCATTAAAGGTAAAAAATATATATGAGGTAAACGTCATATTCTAAAATCATTCTTGTTAAAATCTAAGAAGAAGAATTCAAATGAGGAATTGGGGATGAGAGCATTTGGACCCACAGCACATTGCTTATCTTTTAGGCGTGACATAAGAACTGTTAAGAACTATTCCCCAGCAAACTGGCTAGGGAATTCTGGGAATTGAAGTCTGCTCATCTTCAAGTTGCCAAGCTTGAAGAGACACTGCTGTAGACTTTAGCAAGGATGCTCATCAACATTTCTAGCTACTGCATATGAACAAGCAAACTTTCTAAGCAGCTGATGCAGGCCACCGATTTGATGGAATGAAAGTAGTTCAAAGGTTTAGGCCAGGGCAGTCAAACTCCCGGCCAGTGGGCTGGATGCATCACGAGTCACGCGCTGGCCATGCCCACGCCCGGTTTAGCAAAGGGGGGAAAGTCCCGATACGTCATGTGATGCTGCCGTGACATGAGTTTGACACCCCTGGTCTAGGCCGTCATTGAAACAACTTGATCTATCTTTTTGCAGAGTGGAAGTCGTTCTCTTTTCTGCATTCCCAACCGAAATCTGCATGCTGATTTGTGGGTGCTTTTAGGGCCAAAGATGAATGTGTTACTGCAATGTGTGTTTGTATTGCATCCGATATATGGAAAGACTATAATATAAGGAAATTATCCCGCACATCAGCAAAAATAAAATGTGTGAATGTCCATTCAGTAGCAGCAAGTATAAATTTCTTAGTAATGTAATGGTGGTCTCAGGTGAGCACTTGAGATCCTTGGAGCCATTAATGGCTTCAGGTGGAGAGAGATGCCTTTAACAGTATCTGTCTCATCTCAAGATCACAGAGAAGCTTGGAGTGAGGTGAAGAAGTTCTCTGACTTTGCCCTGAGTAGACGCTGTAGAAGGATTTTTCATTCACAAAAGAAATGAATACCTTTCTCCTGCTCATCCTTTTCTATCAGGGCTTGTTTCTAGCTTATCACCTTAATGCTCGCCTGCCAGAGCTGCGCTTCTGTCTCCATTTCCTTCCCACTTGAAGTTGAAACAGGTCCCTGGATAACTGTGAGCAAGGGGTTCAAGTCACAAGAGCCCATCTATAAATGCCATACAGATAGAGATGAAGCAGAAGAAAAATCTAGAAACTTTTCACCATTCGTGGAAAAGAATGGTGGTCGGTTTTGGGTTCTTTGTGCGTCTCCGTATATTTTCTAAAGAAAATAATTCGAAAATGCTTTTAAGTATTGTTTTTCTGCAATGTGATTTTGTTTGGTCAGGGAGAAGGCTTAATGTAAGGTGACTTTTCATAAAGAGAACAGTTCATAGCTCAATAGTAATTGAGTAGCTGCTGCTGCTTTTTAAAAAAACATTTCTTTTTTCTTCTCCATCCTTTAGCCTTGGAAAAAACACAGACAGAATTATTTGACCTGAAGACAAAATACGATGAGGAAATGACAGCAAAGTAAGATCTTTCAACTCCTCTTCAGCACATATGACTTATGTTAACCTTCTTCTGCCTCTGAGGGCAAGGATAAATACAGAGAGTCCTTGAGTTACAACGGTAATCGGACCTGGAATTTCTGTCGCTAAATGATGTCATAAAGCCTGACTTCATGTGATTGCACTGTTTAGCGATAGCAATCCTGGCACTCCCCATTGCTGCTGTTAGCCAAATTCCACTTGTCGTTTGCCATTCCAATTCCAGACTTGGTTCATCCCAGCCCCGAGCCTCAGGTTTTTTTCAATTCTGGGAATTGAAGTCCATGTATCTTAAAATTGCCAAGGTTGAGAAACATGATCTATACACAATCTTGTCCTGATTGAGTATCTGGGGGGAAAACATGGATAAGATCACTGAATTGTTTTTCCCTAGAATCTCATGAAATGTCTGAGGAGAGAGATTCTTAGTCATCCAGGTCATGGTTGACTCAAAGGTGCTTTTTCAAAAGGCAACTGGACTGTTTTTTGCTTGAAGAAGAAGAAGAAAAAAAGACGTTTCACTTCTATTTCATCAGCTCAGGTCATTGATTCAGAACCGATGAAGCTTCTTGGATGAGAAGTGAAATGCCTTCTTTTTCTTCTTCACAGAAAAAAACAACCCAGTTGCTTTTTGAAAAAGCACCTTTGAATCTACTCTCTTGAAAGGAAGCTGCGTGTGATGTCATGAGTCTTGCTGCAGTAGAGCAGATGTGGCAACCACTCGAAGAACAATTACAAAGTTTCTGTAAAACAGGTGGCAGCCAAAACAGCTAACCCAGTTGGGCTATTTCCGGGCCCCATTTTCATTTTGCCCTGATCTTTGAGTTAACAGTTCTCCCAGGAAAGCGGTTCAGCACAGCTCTATATGTGCTTACTGATTTGCTCGTTGAGACCAGCCTTTCCCAATGTGCTGGATGACGACTCAAATCATTGGCTACGCACGTATGAGAGAGTGAGTGATGAGACCTATTCTCCAGCACATCTGGAGGTTTACACCATTTGTAGCCACTGTGTCTCTCCATCTGCCAGCCTTCAATAAAAGAAAAATTGATTGTGGTTTTAATTCTTGAGTGCATAATGAGTCTGGGGTAAAATTGTGTTTGGGGGTGGACTTGCATAATGGAGAGTGTATTAGAGACGTCAGTGTTTGAAGAATGCTGTTCCCTTTCAGGTTTTTTGTCAGAAATTGAGCAGACAGGTTCTTCAGTGAGAGGAACAAAAGAAGCAGCTATCCTCCCCACAGGACAGCTGCAACAGCAAAATGCCTTAATTTCTATGGAGCCCAGGCAGCGCAATGACATCAGGCCTATGTTAAACTCTTCTAAGAATCCTTTGCAATATATAAGTATTCGGAAAGTATTCTTGGAAATGTTGCAAATGAGGGATTGTACACTGACCTTTTGTCAGCTGCAGGAATGAGAAGCTGATAGTGACTTTGTCCCCTCTCCCCTTTTTAAAAACGTTTTTTATAGGATCACTTCCAGTTTTGGAATTGGTATTCAGAACAGTTTTAGGACAATCCATCCCCCATTTTGAGATTTGAAATTTAAACGAAAAGAAAAAAAAAGGAGAGGATACAATGGCAAAGGGCTGGGCTGTTTTCTTAAACTGTTGTTTTACTATCCAGTTAGAAAACTGCCAGGATTTTGAGGATTTATTTTTTGTAGGGACATTTAAAGATTTAGATTTAGATTTATTATTAGAGTTGGAAGGGACCTTGTAGGTCATCTAGTCCAACCCCCTGCTCAAGCAGGAGTTCCTACACCATTTGAGACAGATGGCAGTCCACTCTCTCCTTGAGATGCTTTATTTCAGTTTTGTGAGCACCCTAAGGTGAAAAGCAGAATAAAACAGAATAAAAGCAGAATAAAAACGCTGAACTCTAGCAGTGCTGTTGGGGAGAAATTTTTCTAAAATGAAAATGATGGTGATGAGTTCAACCGTGTGCAGTTTAGAAATTTTGAGGCACACAGTTTACAGCCCCCAAAGGTTGGATATGGTTCCAAGAAGCCTAAGCTGTAGACTAGTAATTTTAATGTGCTCAGGGTGAAAAATCAATAAGCAGTATTAAGTCGTATTTAATGTTTACGTTCTGGGCTCATTCACCCACTTGTAGCACTATGGTCTCTGATCCCAAGAAGCTCTCAGCTAAAACATAGTTACCTGTGTCTGTTTATATACGGTATATATCGGGTGAAATCTACTTACCTTCGCTACCAGTCCGGAAATGTGTGCGCCATCACGTCCGATTTTTGATCCACTGTGCATGTCATGTCACAGAAATAGTAGATAATTTCAAAGGATGATGATGATGATGATGATGATGATGATGATGATGATGATGATGAGCTCTGGAACGTTAAAATTGAAACAGACAGGCATCCCAGACTTAACTATTATTGATAAGAAAGACACCCCCCCCCCCCCCAAAGAAAAGTCTGGATAGTGGATGTGGCAGTACCGGGAGAAGCAGAAGAGAAAAGAGAAGAGAAAGAACTGGAGAAGATAACAAAATACAAAGACCTGCAAATAGAACAACTGTGGAAAAGAAAGCAAAGATAGCGCCAGTAGTAATAGACTCCTTGGGTGCAGTCCAGAGGTGGGATTCAGCAGGTTCTGACCACTTCTGGAGAACCGATAGCAGAAATTTTGAGTTGTCTGGAGAACCTGTAAATACCACCTCTGACTGGCCTTGCCCCCATCTATTCTCTGTCTCCCGAGTCCCTGCTGATCCGGAGGAAATGGGGATTTTGCAGTATCCTTCCCCTGCCACGCCCACCAAGCCACACCCGCCATGCCATACCCGCCAAGCCACGCCCACAGAACCAGTAGTAAAAAAAATTGAATCCCACCACTGGTGCAAAACAACTGGAGCACCTTTGGCATTGATAAAATCACCATTGATCAATTACAAAAGGCAACTTTACTTGGACTAACTTATATCCTACGACAGTACCTTTAACACCCTCAAACAAAATATCTGCCTATCCCAGGTCCTTGGGAAGGACTCGATAGCTGGATAAAAATGCCAAATCCAGTCTAAACATCTGGCCGACTGCGTGACAGACCAGTAATAATACTTTTGGTATCTTTGTTGATATACGCTAGCAATTAAGATTTTCGCCGTTGTGCTAGGCCTTTGACCTTTTTAATTCCCAATTATGTTGAACATGGTGTTTTTTTTTAATCCCTTATTCAGTAAACCAATTCATGGCCTAAATATGCAATATTAACTGCTTACTAGAAAATAATCTGCTGCTGCTGCTCTTTATGATGATTGTACACTGAGTTATTTTGTTATTGTTCAACAATACCTGTGAACAAACTCTTGCAAGCCGTCCTTCCGTCTCTAGAAATGAAGGTGTTAATGGCCAAAATAAAAATGGCTTTCCAGCATGTCAGCTGGGTTCTCAGAAGCTGAAATCGACAAGACGCCATCAGTAAAGTTTTCCATGTGTAGGCTTGAAATAAAATGTAATTAGGGCTTTATGTGCAGAACAAGGGTCCATTGATGACTACAGCTGGTCTTTGTTTTCTTCTGTCACTGAGTGTGGGAGGTAAAAAAAAAGTGGTCCTCTTCATGTTTATTAATGCAGGATTCCTGAGACAAATGGCAAGCACAGTTTAATGTTTGTTGGAACATGGAGGGGCTTGCCAAAACAGTTGTGTAAGAGAATTTCAAGGTTTTCAGATTGCGGCTGTTCCTGAATTTAAAAAATCAGATGGTGGACCTGTATGTTTCCATACCGGAGGCAAGCTGAGCAAGAGAAAGAGGTAGCAGAAAAGATGACTGTTTAGAGCAGTGTTTCCCCAACCTTGGCCACTTGAAGACGGGTGGACTTCCACTCTCAGAATGCTGGCTGGGGA
This sequence comes from Diadophis punctatus similis, assembly GCA_023053685.1. Classification (NCBI taxonomy): domain Eukaryota; kingdom Metazoa; phylum Chordata; class Lepidosauria; order Squamata; family Dipsadidae; genus Diadophis; species Diadophis punctatus. The sequence goes on along the minus strand of JALIGW010000001.1, from coordinate 17,822,245 downwards.
ATTCTGGGAGTTGAAGTCCATACATCTTCAAGTGGCCAAAGGGCCAAGGTTGAGAAACACTGGCTTAGAGGAACCGAGAGTGAGAAGGAGAGTTGGCACCAAATTGATGTGAGAGATATGGCTGATTTGATTTCCAGACAATGGACAGAGAAGGGGCATAGTTGCTCAACTGGCAATCAATTTTGCAGGCAGAACAATCCAGGTTTAACCTTGACACCTCAAGAAGTAATCAAGAAGGACCATTCTTTGACTCAGACTTTGCAGCACATTACTTAGTCAAAATACAGGTAGACCTCGACTTACAACCACAATTGAGCCCAACATATCTGTTGCTAAGTGAGACATTTGTTAAATGAATTTTGCCCCATTTTACGACCTTTCAGGCCACCGTTATTATGTGAATCACTGCAGTTGTTAAGTTGGTAACATGGTTGCTAAGTGAATCTGGCTTCCCCAGATGCTTGTCAGAAGGTCGCAAAAGGAGATCACCATGACCCTGGGACGCTGCAACCATCATAAATATGAACCAGTTGCCAAGTACCTGAAGTTTGATCACGTGACCATGGGAATGCCACAATAGTCATAAGTGTGAAAAATGGTCATAAGTCACTTTTTCAGTGCTGTTGTAACTTTGAACAGTCACTAAACAAATTGTTGTAAGTCAAGTATTACCTGTAGACAGCGGGTGGGATACATGGGCTGATTTCCAAGCGAAACATCATAGATCAGGGATCAGCAACCTTTTCAATAAATGAAATGGCTTTTCAGTGCAAATAAAATGGCTTTTCACTGCAAAGTTTTCTGAATGGCTGCCATTCAGTTACAAGCCCTGCAGATTAAGGATGATCAACATATGTGTAAACCATTCATTACTCCTGTCTGCACTCATTCTAGAGAACACAGCTCAATATTTGGAACGTTTATTTTTTATTTTTTAGATTTATTATTAGAGTTGGAAGGGACCTTGTAGGTCATCTAGTCCAACCCCCTGCTCAAGCAGGAGTTCCTACACCATTTGAGACAGATGGCAGATTATTAAAACAGATTATCTTAACTATGAATCTTTTTCATGGATTTTGTATGAAATAATTTCTCTTTCTTTGAAGTGCTTTTACAGTGGTACCTCAATACCTGTCATTAATTGGTTCCAAGAGGCACCATGAGTACCAAAAATGATTTTTCCCATAAGGAATAAAGCATTAGTCACAAAGTAACCAACACCGGCAATTTCTAGCTTGCATGTTGAGTACCAAGCAAATGATGAGTACTGGGACAAAATCTTTGTGTTAGAGTGCATTGGATACCAAATTTGACGAGTTTCAAAGCAGTCGAGTACTGACATGCCACTGTATTTACAGTACTCCAGTACAGTATTGAGGTTAATAACTGTTTTCTCTAACCTGCCTAAAATATCAGGACCTAACCATGGTTTAAACATCTGGAAGGGCTTCAGGTTTCTGCAGTCCAGAACAGGAGGCAGTCAGAGACAAATTAGTTGCAGAGCTCACACATCATAGCAAACGCATGTAAGAGCAACACCCAGAGAAAAGACACAAAGAAGGAGGACTTTATGAATATGATAAGAGGAAGCAGATAACCCTAACCCTAACCCACAAATAGAACAGAGGGATTGTGGCTTATCATATCTACAATTTGAGCTGTAGAGATCAGATCTATTTTACATAGCTTATCTGACTGAACTGGCTCAACAAGCTAAGTAAATGAGTTCTATAAATATTATTTTAAAATAATTTACAGAGTTTATCCAAGGACAGTCAGAAATTATAGCGACCAGGAAAAAAATATTTTGTTGGGGGGTGTTGGTGGTGTTTCAAATCTCGATAACCTGGTAGTTTGGATTAACGATTTTTCAGAACTAAATGACTATATATATAGTCTACAAGAAATCCAGTGGCTCCCTAGGACACACCATCTACCAGAAGAAAACCCACACTAACCGCTATCTGCACGCACTCTCACACCACCACCCAGCACAGATCAACTCCGTAGCCAAGACACTCATCTCCAGAACAAAACGCCTAGCTGACGAACAACACCTAAAAACCGAACTAAATACTCTCACTAACGTACTAGTATCCAATGGATTCCAAAGAAATAAGATCACCAACCTAATCCAAAAAGAAACCCCCACTAAAATCCAAGACAGAGAACAAGAAAACGGCAAAGCCCTCCTACCATACATAAAAGGAACCACAGACAGAATCAGCAAGATCCTCCACAAACACAACATCAAGACAGCATTCTGCACAAACCGAAAAATATCCACCATCCTAAGAAACCCCAAAGACAAAATTGAGTTAGAAAATCAAGGAGTATATGAAATCCCATGCACCGCCTGCCCCACCACATACATTGGACAAACCAACAGAAGAATAAGTGCACGCATTGAAGAACACAAGAACTCAGTCAAAAAAGAGGAACCAACTTCTTCCTTGGTCCAACATCTTAAAGCCACAGGACATGAAATTAACTTTAAAAAGACCAGAACTATCGCCAAAACTGAACATTTTAACAACAGAATAATCAGAGAAGCCATTGAGATAGAGAAACGCCCACAAAGCATGAATAAACGAGATGACACCTCCCGCCTACCAGCTATTTGGAAACCCGCACTTGTTGACAAACGAGTCCCTAACACTAAGAATGACACTAGACCCACACTCACGAAAACCACACAGGATGTCACCACCACACACCCATGCAAAAAGCAAACCCAAACCCACACCAATGAGGCACGGCCACAAACCAGAAGCCAGACCATAGCTGCATCTTTAGCCACTCTAAACCCCTCCATTCCATACATGAAGCAAACTGACACCCCAGCCAATCATAGCACAGCCAACCCCCCATCCAATCAGAGCACAGCCAAGCCCCCAACAAATCAGAACACACCTCCACCCAATCAGAACACAGCCAAGCTCCCACCCTATCAGTTCAAACCCCCAGTGGCAGTTAAAAGGAAGAAACAGCTGCAATCTCACATTGCTCCTAGAAGCAGCAAGCTGAAGACTCCAGCCTGATGATGACGAATGGGACTTCGTCGAAACGTTGCAAAGATACTTCCAATTTCACGCGGGAGAAAACCCGAATAACCAAAGACCTACATATATATATATATATATATATATATATATATATATATATATATATATATATATATATATATATATATATATATATATATTTGACGGTTATAATAGAAATGTTGCTAAGAACCTGGGAACAGGGGGGAATCATACAATCAGAAAGGGATCTATAAAGTTATCTCCCATTCCGGAGAATTCCATTTTGTTGTGTGCTTGAGAGCAAATTTTACATTTTCCCTTTTAACTGTCAGATTCTCCTTGTTCAGATGTTTCTCATTTTTTCCACCCCTCTGTGCACATATGTTCGCTTGGCTTCAATTTCTGAAGCCCTGTGGTAATGTTTCTTTCTTTAAAAGCTTAAAATGCCAATTTTTATGAGGTGCATTCAGTTTTGTTTTTACAGTGTTTCACCTGAAGATTTATAATTTTACGGAGGAGCTGGTCACCTAAACCACAAGCTCTCCACAAACCATGCCCAAATCCCCCTGTTTTGCATACATCACTAACAAGCTAGTATTATGTGAGCACTGAGTATATCTCCACTCTTCCTTCCTCAGGATCTCTGTGGTGTGCCCTCTTTCACAAACATTTTCTGCTGATGCTTGGTCACTCTTATAAAGTGTGTGCACATTTGTGTACACATTTTATTTCAGGGTATCCGTGTTTCTCTGTACATGGATACAGGCAAATAGAGGGGTAATTGTACTGGCAAGCAAACTTTTAATCAGCAATGAGCCGAGGTGGCGCAGCAGTTAGAGGCAGTCACTGCAGACCACATTAGCTGACACTGATCCGCAGGTCAGCGGTTCAAATCTCACCAGGCTCAAGGTTGACTCAGCCTTCCATCCTTCCGAGGTAGGTAAAATGAGGACCCAGATTGTTGGGGGCAATATAAATATACATTGCTTACTGGTGTAAACCGCTTAGAGAGTGCTTGCACTGTGAGGCGGTATATAAATCTCACAAATAAATAAATAAATAGATAAATACGTTCTGCATCTGTAGATGCTGTTTACTATGCAGCTCAATGACTTCAGTCACAGGATGTCAATATTAGTAACCATAAATGTTTGGTGCTTATCTGAAACTGAAAATGGGGATGGGAAGAATAGTGTCATAAGAACACGGCTTGTTCCATAATGTAAGTTCCTGTTGATGTGCTCTCATGTGTGTACATGCACATATACATACATACATGTACACGCATTCTTTTCTTCCTCCACCCCTTCCTCCCATCCAAGCAAATGTAAAAACCACTGAGCGTAGCCAGCTGTCTCAGCTGCTGGAGACTCCCTATGAACAAGCTTTCAGATTAGAAAAGGTTTCCTTCCTGAAATGAAAGGAATCGGCCCCTTGTTTCATGGCTTGCCTTTTCCTTTCCTCAGCTGCTGGTGGTTAAGAAATATCTCCAATTGCCAGTAAGATGGCGAGGCGCCACATACTTTGCCACCAGTGTTCCTTTTTGGCCACCGCTGAGGACCGTGGCAAGCCCGAGACATGCATTTTTAATGCAGAACTTTATACCCTGGTCTTGCAGTATAGCAGTTGTGCAGCCCTCTCTGGAGCTTTCAGATTTAAGGCTTGAATGAACAAAGCCCAGGCTCAGGGTAGTCCGCATGAGCCAACATTAACCCTTGCCTCCACAATGTAGAACAGTAGATTTCCCTAGAAAGAAAGGGTTTATGGGTTGAATGCTTACATTTCAGCAATGTAAAATTGATTGCGTTGATACCTTCATCAACTGCTATATTCTTTTGGTATTTTAGAACATTTCCTTCCTTTTGAACTGCGAGATTCCTCCCCCACTTTTTTAAAAAAGAAGTATAGGGCTTATGGAGGGCTGAATGTATGCAAGGATCTTCTAGTGAATCAAACCAGTGGTGTATTTTCCACAGAGTTTCCACATCTCTTCAAACAATTTGGATTCTCCTTAAACTGACACTAGTCTACTCCTATAACAAGATCCAGTATTGGATGTTTCATTGGGGATGTTGCTTTAAGAAATATTAAGAATTAAGAATAGGGACTAATAACCCTTTAGAGTTCTCCCCGCCCTTCCTTTCTTTGCTGTACTTTTATTTGTGTATCTAATGAAGAATGAGAATTGCAAACTATAGACATTAGAGGTGTAGTTGCCTTAGTCTGTCACAGCAAGATCAACAGATAGTCAGGTGACACCTTAAAGACTTAGCAAATTGTCCTGATGTCCATCATTGTTGCAGCCTTGGCTTTTCTAGTGCATCTTTGCTGCATTTAACATAGCTTCATCCTTGTCTTCTCCACTACATTAAAGTGCTTGAAAGTTTGTATGAAACATCTTTTGGGGTTAATTGGGACAAGATTTCTTTAGTGCAACATTTCCAAAGATGCACAGACATTTAAAACACCAGTCCCAAATTAGATTAACAAAAAGAAAGGATATATTCTTCATCAGTCTTTCCAGCCAATAGGAATATGGGACAAACAGAATTGCACCTAGTGCTTTTATCTGCACGTGGAAAATTTCCCATCTTGGTAGGAATTAGTCGGCATGAAGGGTTTTTTGGCATCCCCATTACAAAACTACCGGTACTTTCAAACTCCAGATTTCATTATTCCTCTAAATCAGTAATACTCAACCTCAACAATAAGTCGGGTGGACTTTAGCCCAGAAATTTTGGGCTCAGTTGTGGGCTTAAGTCAAGGACTGCTGTAAATAATATATTTATAGCATCAGCAAATTTCTTATTATTCTTTTGGGTTGATAACTCAAAAATTAGTTTACAATTCCAGCTACTTTTGTACCCACACCTGTACGCACAAAACCTTTGTAGGGACAAAGGTTCAGATATTGCCATATGCACTCACCTGCATAGATAATAAAATCTCTGGAAATAGTGCAAGGTATCTCCAGAAATAATCCTGGGTGTTGCCTTTTCTGCCACACACAGCTAACACGTTAACAACTTCGTAAGACAAAAGACAGAGGAAAGATACATCTGCAGAGTTCCCATCCATAATGGTGAAAGGAGTTTTGTGCATTTAAAAATGTGATAGAGATGTTAACTTCAGAGAGTCAGACTGGGTACAAAACAGGCAGAGGTGTTAATGGCACTCGCAGAGGATTTATTCTTGAGCGGTGTTTAAAGTGTTTGCCTTGAGCCCTTTTAAATCACACATACATTTTCAAGTGATATCCCAGAAATACATTTGTGCTCCTTCTTAAATCACAGCGAGGGCTTGCGTTCCAGCCAAAAAGTTTTCCCATGAGTCCAGCAGGGCAAGGAGAAAAATAATAGTATAGGAATAATAATTAAAAAGGCTGTTAAGAAAAGACCACAAAAAAAATATGTCTGGACAGGAAAACGTCTTCAGAAGCTCAGTTAATGGGTTACAATCGGCCCTCAGAAAAGGCCTGAGAAGTCCAGCTTTCTTCATAAAGGAATTGGCAAGAGTTTTGCCCTATTTCCTGACCCCAATTGCAGTTGTTTCCAAGTTGGATCATAAAATTCTTCCTGACATCACTGAACTCAGGAATTCTGTTTTTTTACAACAGGAAGGTGCTTTGATTTGAATCAAATTATTGGGGGGGGGGGGGACAACAGTCCTTTTTTGCTGTGTCATTTCCTGACCAAAATCTTTCAAAATGTTCTCTTTTATAGAGCTACATGTAATATGCCCACATCATTTGTTAGCTTAAGTAGAAGGAAAAACAAGACCATGTTCTAATGGCAGTTTTGGCCACAGATCATATGTGGGAGAATGTGAAGGAGAAGAATATTTTACCAACACCAGACTGATCAAAATCTGACTTAATGGTACTTTTAAGAGCAGCTTTAATCCTTCAAAAGAGAATTCAGACTCTTGCAAATCATTTCAGCCAGATTTGATCTTCATCTTAACCCTCTCAACTGATAGGCCAGTGTTTCTCAACCTTGGCAGTTTGAAGATGTGTGGACTTCAACTCCCAGAATTCCACAGCCAGCAACGCTGGCTGGGGAATTCTGGGAGTTGAAGTCCACACATCTTCAAACTGCCAAGGTTGAGAAACACTGTGATAGGCTAATGTAACTTTCCTTGCCTGATCATAATGGCTGAGAAATGTTGAGGAGAACTTTAGCCCAACACATGTGGAGAATACCAAGGCAGAATTGTGTGAAGGTTGAGTTAACACAGAGTAGCAGATTAAGGAGATAACATTGTCAGTGAAGACTAGAGTTATTTGGTGCCATTTGCACCATTTTTGAATAGTGAATAGCAGCCATTCATGTATAGAGCAGCCATTCATGTATAGCAGCCATTCATGTATAGAGCTGAAGTGGTACAGTGGTTAAATGCAGCCATTGCAGGCTGACTGCTAGTTCAACAGTTCAGCTGTTCAAATCTCACTAGGCTCAAGGTTGACTCAGCCTTCCATCCTTCCGAGGTCGGTAAAATGAGGACCCAGATTGTTGGGGGCAATATGCTGAACTCTGTAAACCGCTTAGAGAGTGCTGTAAAGCACTATGAAGCGGTATATAAGAAAAGTGCTATTGCTATATTGAGGAGAAATAAAGCTGGAAAATGGAAAATACAACTGGACGAAGACAGAATTCACTTTCTGCTCATTCTTTCTGCTCACCTCCTTATATAACATTGCAAAACACTGCTCGTTCATCTACACAACCCAATTTCAGATTTAATTTTTAATGCTAGTATGTTAGAACAGAGGTCCCCACTACAGGCCCTTGAGCCCTTTAGAAGCGGGCCACGGAAGTGCTGGGCGAGCGTGCGCTCACGTATCCCCACTCAAGCGAGCAGTGGGCGAGTGTGTGCTCTATTTGCACGAGCGGTGGGCGTGCTTGCCCGCTGCTTGTGCAAATAGAGCTGCGTGCGTGCACGCTTGTCCGCCGCTCACGCAGAACCATCCCTCCCCCCCTGCAACCAGTCTGCAAAGGTAGGGGAACTCTGTGTTAGAGGAATAGATCTAGTTAGGCTGTTACTGTATATTTCAAACCTACGACACAGTAGCTGAGGCAATGTTGCTCTCATATTGTGCCTATTTTGTAGTCCATAGAACCAGTAGAAACTCACCTAGGGAGGCTTGTTTTTAAATACATTGATATGATCCACAATTCTGGGCTGTGAGTTGTATATTAAAAGTACACAGTGGCTCTGAATCCAGTCAACAAAACAGTTACTAATTTTAACCTAACGTGTTTACATCAATGCCATTTTCTGGTTTAAGCTGGTGGTCTGGGTCATGCATAATGCCTAGGCGATGGCTGGATTTCCATAACATACTGAACCACAATCTGTTTAACTCCTTTCAACCTGGTCTAGTTTGTTGTGTAAACTGAGCCAACACGTTTAGTATCTGAGTGAGATGGAGAATGTTTTACCCTTCTCCAGTACATCAGAAACATTTAGTCAGTTTGGTTTTCTTCTGTCGCATGCTAGGTCAGCTCCATCCCTTGATTCAATCCACTAACGGTTCTTATGCAGATATCAAAAAAGTAAGGCAGCCTGAGCAAAGTGGCTTTGGCAGAGGGAGGGGATGGGCAGAATGTGTACACACACAAGGGGCCAGATTGTCTGTTCCTATCGCCATTGTTTTCATAACACTTCACAAGCAGCAAGAGAGATGGCTCAGCCAGCCAATTTATGAGGAAGCCCCATAAAAGGAGGTTAGCATGGAGGAAAATCTTGCACTTGGCATTTTTAAAAATTGCACTCTGTCTTCTGTAGGTGGAGACCAAGCCTCATTCTTAAGTTGTACTACATTCTGGTAAAATCTGCCCCGTGTGCTGATGCACCCAGAAGTAAATATTGTGTTGCTACAATCACATTACGTTCTGGGGTGCAGCAGTCTCTCTATTTTGAGCTTAGAGACCATTGAGCCATCATATTCTACCATCACAATTTGGTCTCTGTTCACAAAATGTTAAAGAAACATTCTTAATTGTACTTTAAGCCAGGGGTCTCCAACCTTGGCAACTTTAAGCCTGGCGGACTTCAACTCCCAGAATTCCCCAGCCAGCTTTTTCATGCTTCTAGAGCTGGCAGAGGCCTCCTTCTGCCAGCTCTAGAAGCATGAAAAAGGTGGAGTCTTGCCATTGAATCAACACAAGAGAATCTTTATTCCCCATAGTTTTTGTAAATTGAAAGAAAAAAAGGGGGGGTTTCATTCAAGCCTTCCTGACTTGCCTTTATTGTTCTAATCAAATGAGAAAGGTATAATTTGGTGACACGTGTTAGAATCCTCACAATCCAGCATCATTTGCTATCTCTTTTTGTAGACAAGAGGCAAATCTTTCTAAGAAGAGTGTGTCTTAGTGAATCAGATCAGACCTATCCAGTCTATTTTATTCCTATTCTGGCCACCAGTTCAGATCAACTGGTCTGTCTTTTTTTTTTTTTTAAGTTGTACCTCTGACTTAGTTGCTAAATGGGTCCACCAAATTGCTCCTAAGAATAATCAGTCAAAAAAAATGATTTAGGAGTATACTGATTTTCTGAGATGCTGCCAATCTGTCTTTTAGAATGGTATCTCCCCAGAGCTCCACATGGCTCCCACCCTAATGACATTCAGAAAGTTACTCAAAACTTTGCTGTTATCCCAAATTTTGGGGCAGAGTGCTGGTTGGCCTATGTAGCATTTTTGTTACATAGAATATGCAGTACCTGCTTCTGGGTACTTTTGTTGTTGTTGTTGTTGTTGTTGTTGTTGTTCTCCTTCTCCGTCTCTTGTTTTTACTTTTTAAAATCTAGGTTGCACAGAGTCATCTTGGAATTGGGCAGCCTCTAAATTGTATTAAATAAATAAAAAGGGTAGATGAGTGGTGGCACTGCTGCTTCTATCTCCTCCTTCTCCACCTTTCTACAGGATAGGTACAACAGAGACCATTTACCGTACTTTTCGGAGTATAAGACGCACCGGAGTATAAGACGCACCTTAGTTTTTGGGGAGGAAAATAGGGGAAAACAATCTGCCTACCAGGTATTCATCTGGCTAGCATCCTTAGTCTGGTCAGCTTCAGCACATTATTTTATCTCCTGGTTAGGACTTAAAAAAACCTTCTGAGAGAGTAACAATGAAAGAACCTGCAAGCCAGTAAGAGCTGGGAAGATAGTTAGCACCTGGTTAGGGCTAGAAAAAAACTTATTCGGAGCAAGTAGAGCAATGGAAAAAAATTCTGCAAAGACTTAGGGCTGGAAAAACATTCTTTGGAGAGAGTAACAATGAAAAAGCCTGCAAGGTAAGAGCTGGGAAGATCTGTTAGCACCTAGTTAGGGCTGGCAAAAAAAGGCTACATTCGAAGTATAAGACGCACCCAAATTTTCAGCCACTTTTAGGGAGGAAAAAGGTGCGTCTTATATTCCAAAAAGTACGGTAATACAAAGCCTTGGCTCTGTACTGTATCATACTGTTTGCTAGTGCTATTCAACAGTTCAGAAGTGGTGTAGTAATATCAGGCTGCAACAAAAAATTAGAGCATTTATAAATTTTCACAGCCACCTCTCACCAAAGGTAACTTTAGTGTTTGCTGTCAACGTGCTGAAAGTTCATGCATGTTACAAATGTCTCCTGTCTCTGCCAACCTTAGCAAGGAAGCTAATCACTGTTTTCCTCTTTTGGTGGGAGGCAACTTTTCTTTTATGGAGCAGAACTATGACTATTGGAAGCTGGGGGAGGACTCTTAAGAAATGACCAGGGTTTATTGGGGGGAGGAGGGTTTAACATAGATTAAATTAGCAGCTTCTTAATTTTTCATAGAAGGTCACTGTTTAATTACAGGAACTATGCCTGTTATTCCAGCAGGTTTGTGGCTTATCATAAAAATTGCAAGCATTCCTCTGGCAGACTAGTTGTTGTTGGGAGTTGGAGCAGACACAGCGGAAGTCATTACTTCAGAGGGGAGAGTAGGAGCAAGCTGCACAAAATTGCATTTCTCCCTACTTTTCTCAAGCTCCAGTACTCATCCTTTCTTTAATCATGATTTTGGCATGGACCTTAGATATTCAACAAGATGCTGTATGGTTTTATTTTGTGACGATCTATTGTATGTGTGCTGATTACGCAACTCTGTGGTGGGAACAATCACAATGATTTTTGTCAGTATTCCAATGAAGCGGAGGTGCTAATTTTCTTGGGAAGATCCCACATCTGTTCTCATTGTACAAATGCAGAATGCACATTCATATATCCTGCAATAGCATTCCATTTCTTAGAACCATGTAAGAGCCGAGGTGGCGCAGTGGTTAAAGTGCAGCACTGCAGTTCAGCAGTTCAGCTGTTCAAATCTTACCAGGCTCAAGGTTGACTCAGCCTTCCATCCTTCTGAGGTCGGTAAAATGAGGACCCAGATTGTTGGGGGCAATATGCGGAACTCTGTAAACCGCTTAGAGAGGGTTGTAAAGCACTATGAAGCAGTATATGTCTAATTGCTATTGCTATTGCCATCTGAAGAGTATGAAATATATTTTCTGCTGAACCAGGTTTCTTTACCAACTTCAAATTTCACTTCAATGGAGAACCAGGTTAAAGGTATTGCTGAAATATATTGAGAGGGAGTTGCAATTAGAAGGTGAGTGAATAAGCAGCATTCCAGCCCCCAATACTTCCTGCTACCTTAGGTTTTTGGCTCATCACAAGCAGACCTACTGTTTTTCCATAAGGTTTTTTCACCCTGCTCTAAGTTGCATTCAGGAGTCATCCTATCTGGATTCTGTTGACAAAAGGAAATACTACTATGGTCCCAGGGACTTTGTTGACACCTTTCAGGCTGATAATTGGAAAGCACTCCAAGGGTTGGTCTCCAGCTAGCAGACAATGGTTAGAGAACATGGAAGTTGTAGCCCAAAACATTTGGAGGGTACCATGCTTGTCTATGCATTCATGTGTGGAAGTGTAAGGGCATCATTCCTAACTAGCTCCAAGAACTATGCTGTAATATTTGTAAAATAATATCTTGTGTCAGATGATTCTCACTCAAGACCGTGTAATGACACACACACATATGCATTATCATTACTACTCCTTTGTCCCTTGAGTATTGGAAGGGGTTTCCTTTCAGTTATGAAATCTCAAGGTTATTGGATTATTTCTTCATTTACACCCTTCCTCTATATCCAGAGAGTACTCCAGGCATCCAAAAGGTGTACTCCAGGCATCTTCTGTTACAAAGAAGTAAGTCTTGTTGGCTGCTCTGGGACTCTTCTAAAATGGTATGGATACCATCACCATCATCTTGTGGCCCTTCACTTCTGTAGTCAAGATGTCTGATGTTAAAATGTGGTATGGAGTAAAAGAGAGAGAGAGAGAGAGATTTAAAGAGCATTAACATTCTCTCTTGCACATTCTAAAATAATTACCTGCTAAAAATCCAGTATATGTTATCCAAATTAATCAGATGAATTTTAGACCATTGATTAAGGTGGCTTTAATTGGATGATCATCCTAATTAGCATAATATCTCCTTTGTTCCTTGGCTTAAACCCTATCTGCGTGTCTCAGAAATCCTGTGAGACAACAAATTAGCTCATTCAAGTGTAGCTCAGTTAAAACTGGTGTTTACGAAGCCGGCTTTCTTTCTCAGAATTTCTGACCCCCCTTATTTTGTTTTAAATCACTGTCCAAATTGCATATGTAGTAGTCAGCTAAATAATGTAAAATCCTTTATGTCAGGGTTCCAAATAGCATCGAAAATCAAATCAGAGTCCGAGACAAAGTATTCCTCAAAGTTCCAATTTATTAGCAGAGCCATGTTGGCACATCTGGGAGAAACCCGAATCTGAAGTCCCAGGGGTTTCTCCACCCAGTTGAAAGTTCAAGCCCTTGTCCCCACACCCCCAAGTCCATCACGTTGACCAATCTTCATCTGCCAACTTGGCAGCAACTCCCATCTCCTTCCGTGCAGGTGCAGAAGTGCGAAGACAAAGGATGACCTTGACCATCTAGAAGGAATTTGTTATGGCTACATGCAGACATCCCTCATGCAACTGCCCCTCCCAAATTCCCACAGCAAAGAATACGTTTTAAAATAGCATAAAGTGTGGCAGGCCAAAGACCCCTATTAAAATGGCTTCGGCCTGACACTTTAATTTTTGGCATGTTAATATAGCAGATATTAAACTCTCCAGCACACAGCTTAATTCTCCAAGTTGCAATTTTAGAATGGATTCTTGCACTTTCTCCCTTCTCCCCCCCCCCCCAAGTTGAATGAGCCTTGAACAACTAATGGGGTTGTTTTTTTAGGTCACATATTATTACATTATGATTTGTGTCTGTTTTTAGAACACATGCAAGACCATTTCTTGCATTTGTTTTGCTCTCTACTATATTGTTTGTTATACTTCGTTTGGAAAATTAATACTGTGCTATGAAGCCTGAGGCCAAACTGAAGGTAGTAATTCAGTATTTTCCTGCCTTGTTCTGTGCTGCATTAAAGTAAGCGGAAAGTGGTTTCATTTGGATACACTGACAAAGGTAGGGTGGGGAGATGTAAAATTAGATGACAGTCAGCTTCTATTTTTAATATTAACGGTAAACACCGGTAGGCAATAGCTGTGGATCATAAGCATTTCTTTTAAAACAATAGGAAACAATGGTTTATCTTGGGAAACCTGTTGTCCATTTGCAGGCATAAGTAATAGCTCAGTTCCCAAACAATCAGAGTACCAGGCATCCCCTTAAGGTCACTCCATGAAAATTAAGGAGACGTTTAAGTCTCAGAGCAAAGTTAGAAGTGGGGGAAAGAGGTACGGTATTTATGGAAGTCTGTTCACTGTTTCTTCTCTCTTACCGTTTGTACAGGATTGACCAAATTTGACTTTTCTCAAATGTTCTCATATGGATGACTCTAGTAAGCATAAGCAGGGAACTGTATGATCCAGTTAAGTATTTTCAGCAATAAAAGAGGTCAATAGATCACATATTAGTTATATAAATCAAACTCTGAATCATTTTTAAATCATAATACTCCACCGTCCAAATTTATTCTTGGTTTCATAATGCTTTGCAAGATTACGTGTCTGAATTTAATTTAGTATATGTTTAATAGTCTGCTAATCCTTTCCTATGGGAGTACACTTTCTTCTGTACACTGTACACTGAAATTGTTTTGTGCTAGATTATTTCCTGATATCTCATTCTTCTTATTTAAGGTTAAAGCCTGTGGTATAGGCAGAATTATAATTTCAGACTATGCTCAGGTGAAAGTTACTATTTCATTTAATCCGTTCATAAATATATCTTGCTTATATATTTGCCGAACAATAAAATATTTTATTAAACAGGTAGAATAGGAAATGACAGAGGTTTGTTGTGGGGTTTGCATTAACTGGAATTTCGTCTCATCATTGTCTTTGAAATGAGACACCATCAAAACATTTATTCAAATGAATGATTCCATATATTAAAAAGAAATGACAGTTAGATGAAGTTAATATTTTCCAGGAGGAAACTAAAAACTACTAACTCTTTTAATGCCCACATTCATCTTGTCACCAATATAGTTCTTTGGTTTCCGATAAATACAAACTTAGAAATTCTATTTTGAAAGCAAAGGACTTGTTATTATATCACATCAGGCAGCAGTATTGGAAAAAGGAACAAAGTCTAGTACTGGAGGTTGTTAGTTTTCAGAATCAAACAAATTAAGGCAGTGTAATATTGTACCATCTGTTTGAGATACCAAAAAAGCATATGCAGACTCCAGAGCTGCTATTCAACTATTTAAAAAGAAAGTATATAGTTTAGGGGGGGAAATCCATCAGTAAAAGGCAAGATTTACTGTATTCTTTGTTTCAGAAAGTTAATATTTACTTCTTTTTTCTCTTCAAACAGTTGTCACTGTAATAAAATCTGTGAACTGAGGAAGACTCCTAGCTCTGATACTAAATATATTGGGATTTTACCTCATGTATTTTTTTGAGGTGTATGTTACAACTTTTTTTAAATAAATCCCCAAGTTTTGACGAGGCAAAATGTAATTGCTCCTACACTGGGCAAGAATTTAACTATATTCTGGTTACAGACGCATTTCCTTGATACAGTACTCCAGAAAAGGCTATTATTGTTTTAATCATGGTTTGCTGAATAAGCCAGAATGACTAGGGTGTTGCTGAGCTATAAAATCATGGCATACAAACCACAGTAGCTGGATTCACACACCGAAAGCAAAATCGATCAGGTCATCTTATTACTTAATGTACGAATTGAGCTAATACTATAATGGACATTAAATAATGAGTGGTCATTTGGCTATTCCATTGATGTCACATTAACTCTTAATTTTAAAATTGTGTTGATTTTACATACATTCTTTTTCTCTTGAGCCTCTTGACATGATGTTAAAAAAACAACTGTTGTGGAAGCAGCTTGATGCTAGCAGCATTGTGGGATAGAAATTTAAGAAACTTTTACTTCAATAACAGGATTATTAAGTGGCCATACCAATGCTGCAAGCAACTGTAAAATAAAATAAATCTGTGGGAACACAGAATCAGCTGTTCCAATCTTTGGCTCATGTTGCTTGTTTCTATATCACTGAAATGATGCATTCCAGATTTCAAAAAAGCTGTTCATCTCTTTAAAATCTTCTTTTGCCTTTTTGTTCTGACTGCTGGTGGAAGTCTGTGATGCAATGTAATGCTTTTATTTAAGTGAATTGTATAGCTTTCTAGTATCAAACAGGTAGACTTTATTTGCAAAACATATTAATGAAAGTGTTGGTAGTCCAATTTTATAAGCACTTATGGCTTCATACAAAGAGCAAATAAAAAGAACAAAACAATCAAAGGAAAATATTACATGCCTTTTTTCCTTCTCACCAATTGATGTTTCAATATACATACGTACATGTATATGTATCACACTGTTTTTTCTTGAGATAAAGCTATGCAGAGTACAGGAAAGGGTTAAGAAATAGTATACCCCAAAAAATTAAAAAGAAACAGCTATGTGCAAGTATATAGCATGTACCTCCAAGTTGGTGGATTGTGCGTAACCGTAGTTGGTTTACAAAATAATCTCTAGGTTAGAGATGCTAGCTTGCATAAAATAATATCAGCATGCCTGAGGCAAAACTGGGCTTTGGTGGTACTTGTGCCATACTGGCAAAAACATGCTAGAACTGACTAATGCTGTACCTAATGCTAATACCATAGCAAGCAGTGCTGTATCTGGCACAGTTGCACTTAAGATAGGTAACCTATTTTGCACCTTTTCTGTCTTTACTAAAAAGCAAGGTGAGGCATTTTCACTGCTTTAGGTGATCACTTTATTCTGCATTTGATTCTGGTTGATCAAAAGCAATACGCTTCTTCACATCACACATACTGTAACTAACTGATAAAACTCATTGTTCTAAGATGCCTTTAAAATAAAACGATCTAAGAAGACCTCTTTGATCACATCAGAAGTCTGTCGATAGGAATCTTTCATCTTTAGCAACTCCAAAAGAAAGCATAAAAGGCTTTAATGTACTGCACTCCTGAAAATTATTTTCAAAAAATGCTATTTATTTAGCCATCATGACTAATAGACATGTTTAAGACCCTCAGAATAACAGACATCTTTTATTTTGTGACAATGAATTCCATATTATATCTACTTATGGGGGCAGGAGTCAGTTGGATTACTCATCACAATATCTAAATTTCACTTTCAACTTCAGAGCCAACATGTTTTTCAAGCTGATATAATGAGGTGTACTACCTTTAGCCTTAAGACAGCATTTTGACTCCGCGGCATACTTTCTGTCCACTCAGTATTCTACTTAAAATTCCCCAGAATGAATTGGGAAGATTAAGGTGTATTTCTTTTCTAACATATTTCTCTTCTTAAGAAGACTAAAAAACAAGAACACATCAACCTATATTTCATAGAAAGAAGGCATTATTCTGTTGGTAAACATCAGGAATGAGAAGCATTAGTGGCCTTCCAGACGTTGCTGAACCAAAAATGTAAGAATCATTCCTTTGGCATAGGTACGCACAGTTTTCCTTCACTCCACCCCCAATCTGAGTATTTGTTTTTCTTTCATTCTGTGTCTGATTCTCAGGGACCGCCTGGACAGGTTCCTGCAGTTTTCTTGGTGAGATTTTTCAGAAGCGGTTTGCCATTGCTGCCTTCCTAGGGCTGAGAGAAAGTGACTGGCCAAGGTTGCCCAGCT
Source organism: Diadophis punctatus similis (assembly GCA_023053685.1). NCBI lineage: Eukaryota > Metazoa > Chordata > Lepidosauria > Squamata > Dipsadidae > Diadophis > Diadophis punctatus. The sequence goes on along the minus strand of JALIGW010000001.1, from coordinate 17,805,003 downwards.
AGCTTTGTGCCTAAGGCAGGACTAGAACTCACGGTCTTCAAGTTTCTAGTCTGATACTTTAATCATTACACCAAACTGGTTCTCAGTCTAAATATATGATATTAATTGCCAGTAACAACTTTTGAAATATGCAAACCAGCCGCTCAGATAAAAGAAATCAAGATTATTTTTGCCGCACTTTTGTTGATACAGATGTTGACTTTTATAATAAGCCAAATAAGCGGAATCTTCAAAAGAAAATCTGTTATTCCATAGTCAACCACATTTCATATATTCTAGTGCTCCTATTGTATTTGCCATTAGAGTTTTCCCCTCCACCCCTGCCTTTCCCCCCTCTTCTGTGCCTAATCCCTATTTCCTAGCAGTTCAATTTTAATAATATTCTTACACTATATAAGGAGCACTTGGAAATTCAGGCTGCAATATGACAAACATTTACCTGTAAACTCAACTGAAAAGAATAAGATTTCCAAGTTCATACAAAAGAATTTTTGCTTTTAACCAAGAAATGGAGAAATTGTAATGGTCATACAATACAGTATATTTCAGACAGAGATAAAAAATGCAGCATAATGTATTTCAGTAGAGGATAATTGTGGATTACAGATCAGAAGAAATGCTGCAAAGACAATAAGCCTCAGATATTAATAAAGAATTGGCTGGCCTAATTCACTGATCTTCATCAGGGGAATTTATTCAACAGTTTAAAGAAATCCATTCAGTCACATTCCGATAGAAAAGCAAATTTGTCTGAACCCAGCTTGTCTAATACTGACTCATGTGGAGGAAATGCAGTCTCTAAGGGCTGAACATATACCCTTGATAAAGATCAATGAAAATGCACTGGGAATTATTTATAAAATGAGTACTCTGCCTTATTGTCTTTTAGGTGCAAAAACTCCTCTATTCCCTTTGGGAAAATATAATTGGGTATGCTATGATATAAATTAACACATAATGCAAAGTTACTTTCAATTGTGAGGTAGTAGTGGGAAATTGTGTATTTTTTTTAAATCTTGCAAATGTCAAATCCTTCAAGCCTGACATTTTTAATTGGGAGTATTCAGAGTCCCAATGTTGTTCATGTTCTCTTACTCATCTGGTCAGGTGGTAGCAACTTAAAAATCTTACATATAAAAGACCCCTAATCTATTTCAAGGCAGTTTACTATGCACTTAAGCATTAAGCTGAAACAAGTGGGGTTTGCCTCCTAAATGTAGATATTTGTCTTCTCTGTCAAAAGGGAATTTGATCAAAGATGTGAATCCTGAGAAACCCAGCTAGTCCTGTCTGTTAATAATCACTAAGAACTAGAATGATTGAGAACTGGAATGAACCGAACCTTGTAAAAATGAACTAGAACTACTTTTTATATTAAAGTTTTACAGACAACAAATATAGCTCCTAGAGATTTTATGAAATAAATGGTTTCAGGTGCCAAATGTCAGCTCCTGATGTAACATTTCAGCTTTTGCAATAAAAAGAGCCTACCTTTTGAAGATTTTCCTCAATTTTGTTCAAGCTTGCCTAAGGAGGGAACATTGTACCAATTCATTACTTTGGTGTGTGTGGTTTTTTTTTAATTATTATTTATGGCTAAAACATTAATGACCTCATTGATGTTCAGCTTGTTACATGTGGATCTCTTTAGAAGCTACTGGCAAGTTTGCAGTGCTTTATGAGGTTCAAAGGGAGTGTTTTACAGAAGAGAAGTTGTACTGGGATAAATGGGGTGGGGGGCAGGGTGTATAGACAAGTCCTGATCAAATCCATGAATCTTGTCTAGCGATCATCCTGGATGTAGCCTCTCTGTGTGCAGAGAAATAGCCTCTCTGTGTGCAGAGAAACCGATAAGATTACCGTATATACTCGAGTATAAGCCGAGTTTTTCAGCCCACTTTTTGGGCTGAAAAAAGCCGCCTTGACTTATACTTGAGTCAGTGAAAAATTTGCCCGAAATGGAGGAGAAAAAGGGGCGGGGCCATGCCGCTGGGTAACGCTCGTGAATGGCCCGGCGCCCCTGTGAGTTTCCCCTCCCTCTGTGTCAGTTTGCCGCGCACCGCGCACTGCACCATCCCCCCTCCTCACGTTCTAATGTAATGCAGGGCTGTCTTACGATTCCCCTTCCTCCCCCTCCTGCCGCTCTGCAACGATGTCCCACCTCCTCCTTAGTTATTGTTGATACCATATTGTTTTTATTGACCCTCTTTTCCACTTACAGAGCTAGTTTACTGTTTTTCTTTGAAATAAATATTCAAAAACATTATTGGTATCTATTTTTATTTTTGAAATTTACCGGTAGCTGCTGCATTTCCCACCCTAGGCTTATACTCGAGTCAATAACTTTTCCAGTTTTTTGTGGTAAAATTAGGTGCCTCGGCTTATATTCGGGTCGACCTATACTCGAGTATATACGGTAAAACTGTACCAGACCTCCCACAATCCATGTAGTTTATAGGGCAGATTAGAGCAAAGCTTTCCCTCTACCTGCTTATTCTTTTTTAAAATTTTTATTTTATTGATTTTAATCTATTGTTCACCATTTTGGAGGAAAGACTTGCAGAAATCTTGTACATAAAACAATACATTAGCGGTTCTGCTTCTGATTTCTTGTGTCCCCCTCCTCTCAAATTTGGGTGATGCACAGATGCATACTACCTTTTTGAACTTTTAAGCTAGGTTTTGAAACTAAGCAGACTTGTGCAACACTGTGCTTTCATTAGTCTGATTTTATTTACCGCTTAATTTCTTAACTTTTGAAGATTATATTGGATCTTTTATTAGGACTGTTTGAATTATTATTTGAAGTGTGGCATAGTGACACTATAAGCTGCCTGGGGTATAAACTGGAGTGCTGTGAGGTTCAGTCTTCGCCTGAACTTTTATTAATGCCTTGGATAAATGGTGGGATACAATATTTACCAGCTTTGCAGGTCAAAATAGATAAAGAAAATGGAATGAAAATGGAATGAAATTTAATAAAAAGAAAGACAAAGTCAATTAGGGAAAAACAAGTCAAAATACTCATGTATAAAGAATGGGGATACCTAGTATGATAATCATACTTTTAGAAAAGAACTTGGAATTATATATAGTTGATCATAAACTGAAAAGCAATCAGCAGGATAATATACAGTAACTGGTAAAAAGGCAAATTCAATTTTAGAATGCCTATTATTAGAAGTATCCTTTCCAAACATAGAATAATAGTTACACTATATTCTAAATAGATCAGACCCCTACCTCAAGTACTGAGTTTGATTTTGAGTGCTATATTTTAAGAAGGATTTAGAGAAAGTGAAAGGAAGACAGGTAGGTGAGGAAACCTGTGTATAGTTGGGGTGACTTACTGCTGCTGCATTGTACTAGGTTTTCAAAGTTTTATTGGGGTTGGGGCAACAGTGACTTATGAAGAACTATTGGCCTTCCATATGTCAGGAAGTGTAATCTGGGAGTGGGAAGGGAGAGTAGATTATAGGCTATGATGGGAGGGGTGACATAATGAAAAAAGTTGGCCTGGTGATTATGGGGTGTCTACAGTTTGGTTCTGCTCCACCTGCCTTGTCCCATGATCCTTCTGGTTAGTTCACTGATGACCATGGCCTTAATCAGCTATTGGTAAATTTGATCTTTTTGTAATAAGACATACTCATCAACATTCATGGCTGGATCTGATGTGCATTACTGAAGCTTGTCGGGGGATATGATTTTTTTTTCAAAGAACTGGTGTCTGGGAACTAGATTCTAGAACAGCTGTGATGTTATGGCCAGGTACGGTAGCAATGATACTATTTATCTTGATGGTGACCAGAGATGTAGCTTAAGAAGATCCTTTGGCTGAAGTAGTGGTGCTAGTGGTATTCCTAACTGAGCTCTCAGGTCACATCTCTGGATGAGTTTTGGAATTCCCAATGATTGTCATAGGGAGATTTTGATCATCATGCCATGGGATCAGTTTCTGGGAAGGGTGAGGAGTTTGTGGTACAGATTCTGTTTGATTTAGTAAAGCTTTCAAAATGTAAGAGCAATTGGACAGTGGAACTTATTTCCAATGACAGTAGTGAATTCCCTTTCCTTGATATGTCCAAGCAAAATCATATGTTGGTGATGCTTTAGTTTAGATTTCTATGTGGAGCACAGTGTCAAGTTCAAGTCCACACATCTTGAAGTTGTTTGAAAAATGCTGGCATAAATAGCCCCTTCTAACTTCATAGTGAGTTTTTCTTCTGTAAGTGCAGCCTATCAAGCAATTGCATACACTCTGTATACTACAAGTTGGAGTATACAGTATGGGGTGCAATCTTTGGATCCTATGTGATGATTCAGCCCCAGCCTACCAAGATTTTTTTTAAGTAGAAATGATAGTAATTTCATGAAGTTTTTATATCTTCATCCATGAGATTTTGGTATTTTTACCCAAATCTCATGAAATTTGGCATTCTTACAACTCTATATTATTTTCTTTGTAATGTTGGTCCCCTTCACACCATGTGAGCCTCAGTTGCCAAATCCAAGATTATATATGATGGCATTTATTTTTTTCACTTTAACAATTAAATAATATGCCAATTATTCTAGCTAATTGTTTTGATGACCCAGATGTTATTTTTAGAACAATGAAAGTTCTAACTTGAGTTTCTTCATTTTATAATGTTTTGATATGAAATAAGAATCACTTTTAAGATTTCTGAAGAAAATATTGCTGTGCACAAATGTTATAGACATTTAAAAAGTCCAGATGATTGGTGTTTGATATGTTTTTACTTGTTTTTTCAGAGCTTAATAGACCTTTTTTTCTATCTCTTTTTAGGTCGGATGAAATTGAGATGATCATGACAGACCTTGAAAGAGCAAATCAAGTAAGATTTTAAAGTTGAATAGTGTCTTCTTTTCAGCTTTGATGAGAAAGGTTTTTTGGTTTTTCACTGTCATCACCCTTGAAGATATCAAAATTACCAGGTCATAGTTAAGGACTTAATAGCAGCCTGGACACTTGCCTCCATGCATTCTTGCTTTTGAAGTAAAAATGACCACTATTGGCTTTACCTCCAGTTTTGGTAACCTTGTTTGAAGTCTTGGTTAAGTGGGAATGACATAAAGCAGCCATTGATATTTTTCGTGTCCAATTGTCAAATCATTGGTCTATTTTTTTCCCTTCTATTATCTTGGCTGTAAGCGGAATACCGAGGGGAGGGGGGGGAATTTAAATTCATCTTCTCTTTTTCATGTATTTTTATTGTATTAGTTTGTTATCTGAGTATTTTTAAACTTCGTTTAGAAAATAGATTTGGTTGTAGACATGATCAATTCAATTTTTTGATCAAAGTTAAACTGTGTGCATGAGATGGGAGAGAAGGATTATTATTGGATTCCCTATTCCATCGACATACCTGATCATGCAAAGATATCTTCTCTAATAAAAAACTATTTACTTGAAGAGCCAAGTAAAGAAACTCCTCAGGATTGTCTCAAAGGTGCTTTTCACTTCTCATCCAAGAAGCTTCATTGGTTGAACCGATGACGCTTCTTGGATGACAAGTGAAACATCTTCAAGGAAAAACAAAGACAGTCCAGTTGCCTTTTGAAAAAGCACCTTTGAGACAACTATGACCCAGATGACTGAGACTCACCATAGACAAACTTTTCAGCAGAAAATCCTCTGCAAAATAAGAATGAAAGCTTGAAGACGGAGTTCTTCACTGAAGTATTCATTCTCTTTTAATGGAATCATTATGTTTAAACACCAATGAATGAAAAAATGAAAGAAATGTGAAAGCCTTGGATGAGACCTAAAATGTAAGATTGGTGAAGGAACATGGCATTAAGTCTTTATCTCTTAAATCAATGTAACATATGGTGAGTTTCATGTTTTGATAGGAATCCTTATCTCCTACCTGTCAACTGGGCATACCTCATGTTAACATTCCAGAAGCTAAAGGTAGTGATTATTAGATCTAGTTTCCTGAGATAGGGTGATAGATCCCTGTGTCCTGCAGGAAAATTATGATTACAGCTATGATTCAGGTCACCATCATCATCTTGAGAAACCCATGTCCTCAATTGCTCCTCCTGCACCCATCCTTGCATGTTGGTTGAAAGCCCAGGCATCTACAGGGGGACAAGGGACGCCATGGCATCGTGCTGTCATTGTGCAAATGATGCAAATATTCTACGCAACTTCCTGTGGCTTCTATCAGAGATATATGATCAAATATCAAGAGTAACACGCAATGGTGAACTGGAAGCCAGCTCTTAGCAAGTTGAAAGGAAACTCTGGTATCCCTTCAATTGGAGAGGCTGGGAACAAGCTTGGTTCTTTAAGTTTATTAGAATGTAGTCCTTTACCTTCTGACCATCCTTTTGTAATTTAGAGGAGTCTTCTGCTGGAAGTGGAAAGGAAGCCCGCCTCATGCCTCCCCACCCACTCCTTCGGAACATTTCTTCTTTAGTCAAAAACACATCCCTGCAGCAGCTTTGGAGGCTGATTATTGGGATGGGTTATCTGCACCAATGCTTCAGTGGGAGGTTAAATGCTCTTGTCTCAGTGGATGACAAGAGCACTCCTTCCACAGGGCTTGATGATGCATTGCAAAGGTAGAACTGCCTTATGGAAATGATCCCTGTAAAGAGGGAGGAGAGCAGGCCACAACTCTGCAGAAGTCTAATTAGCTGGACCTTTTCCTTCTTCTACCTCAGGCCACTGTCACCACCCCCTAAGAAGGATCCCTCAAAAGCAGGGGTGGCCAGTTAATGTTCCCAAAGGGTCACATGAGAAACTGGGACTGTTTGTAGAGGGCTGCCGCCCCCTCCTCTGTCACTGCCCCATCCCCAAGGACGATGCCTGCTGTCGTGGGCCAGATGAGACCCACGGACCATAAAATGCCCAGGTCTGCTCAAGAGGGAGGGAGAAAGTCGGCAACAATGCTACAAAGACTTAGGTGACTGATCTCTTGCCTACTTTTTCATTAATTACTGAGTTTTTATGTGCAGATATTTATATAGATAATAAATTCTTTTCAGAATACTGTTCTGAAAGGTAGTAAATACATGACTTTAATCATTCCACTGAAAATATATCATGCTTCCAACTCTGAGGCCATTTGGAGAGAGAGAGAGAGCTCCAGAGCCATGACTGGAAGTCCTGAAATTTGAGATGCTGGAGTATCTAGGCACCCAAAGTTGCAATTTTTCTGGAACTGGATTTGGAGAGACCTACAAGGCCTTTCTGCTTTGACCACTTTATGTCCTTGTTGAGTCTGTTATTTTTGAAGCTAGTTTGGAAAGCTGTAGGAGGAGCAAACACCATTTTCCCCTCTCTCTCCAATAAACTATGGTCAGTAAGCACCATATACAATGAATTATTCCTGCTTTAAGCCATCCAAAAGGGGATGCTTCTACAGTAGCATGTACTTGCTCCAACAAGTACATTTATAATTTAAGGTTTTCATGCGCTTCTTTTCCCTCTAGACTCCTAGAGCTGCTGGATTTTGTGTCATGTATTCATTAAAAACAAATGTGGAACAGCTGATGTGTTAGATTTTGACTAAGGAGAACTTGATCCAGCACCTCTTCTCAAAGCCAGGAAGTTTACTGGGCAGCCTTGATCCAGTCCTCAAGCTGTTTATAGGAACAGATCCCATAAATGTCATATCCTTGCAGTGAGCTGCGTTTATGCATAGAAGAGCCCAGTGCTTGTAAGCACTGTGCAAACACTTGGGATTTTGTAGATTGGGTGGCCTCTTCTTCTTCTTCCATTTCCTCACCGTGGGTTTTGTAAGGACGAGAGGAACTATTTTGCATGGTACACTATGTCCCTTGGAACAGAGTGGGAAAAGGTGACTCTCTAGATATTGGAATTACAATTCCCATCAGCTTGATAATTGGCCACACTGCTTTGGGCTGATGAGAAACATATTAAGCAATCTCTGGCATATTAGAGGTTATTGCCTCCTGTGTTTTTTTTAAAGGCAGAATAAAAATGTAATGTGGATTAAGCCTGTAACCATTCTCCTTACCTTGTATACTTCGCCGTGTGCGTGTATGCAAAGGAGAGACATGGTTATGGAAGAAAGAGACTTCACAAAAGGCCATTGTGATTATTTCAGGCGAAGCAGACTGAGGATCACTTAATTCAGCATTTACTCATGAGAATTATTCCCACAAGGAATCGTGCAACTCTGCCTGCTTTGGCTCAGAATACAGAAGGCAATTGAATCAAAGGAATCCATTTCCACTCACATTCATCCAGCCTGGGAAATTCAGTGGGCCGCAGCATTTGTGTCAGCAGGGGATTCCTTGCTCCTAGCGTTAAATTACTGTCATAATCGCTCAATTATTTCTTCCTTGTACTGTTTAAAATAAAAATCCATCACATTCAGAGGTTCTCCCCCCATCATTTATTAGGTTGAGTGTTTAGGAAAATCAATTATACTCAGTAGGGCATGAATTGATGAATGTTCGTGCAATAATTGCCAGTTGTTAAATCAAATGTACATTCTCTCCCTCTCCCCCATCCTCACTTCCTGATTCCCGCCCCCCTCCCCCCTTTTTTTTTCAGAGGGCAGAGGTAGCTCAAAGAGAAGCAGAGTCCTTGAAGGAACAACTCTCATCTGCAAACAAATCTCTCCAGCTGGCTAACCAGATTCAGAAAGCACCGGATGTGGTAAGAGGCAGCATTCTATTCCCAATAATCTTCTTGGAGTGCCTGCCATCAAACGTCTTAAACTGTCCTCCTGTGTAAAGCTAAATTATTTCGCCAGAATCTTCTACTCTGGAACAACTGGACATTTCAAGACTGGGGTGTTTGCAGGGCCATCTTAACAGCATTATGGGCCCCGGGCAGTGTACTGGGGCCCCTATGACAATTACTCACAGGTATAAAAATGTAAATGGTTGATAAAATTAAACATATATCTGCATGTTAGTATTAATTTTAAAAAATGCAGTAAAATGTAATAAATGTGTTGCTGTATTTATATGATACAAGGTGCATTGAAGGGTTAACATACACAGATTAGTATGGGGCCCCTATGCTTGTGGGGCCCATGGGCAAGTGCCCATCAGGCCTATGCGTTAAGGTTTGCAGGGGAAGCATGTATATAATAACCCTGTGGTTTTCCGAGGGAAGCTGGAAGGTTTGCTGATCTAAAGCCAATTCTCCTTGTGCTCTCTTCTGCCAGTGGATTGTTAGAATTGTATTTCTTTATTTAAAGCATTTGTATAGTCGTCCATTTTAAACCAACTCTGGGGGGCTTAAAAGTAGTATGGGAATGGAAAATGGAAAAGGGGGTGTATGGAGTTTCATGCCATGCCTGTAATGTACCAGTTATAGAAAGTGATGACCTCTCTCTTGCTGAACCATCTTTTCATCTCCAGGAGCAGTGAGCATTTATATCATATATAGGCCTTAGAATAGATTCTGCATTATTTTCATGGTTAGTTCCCAGATCTCATGATAATAGAGGTTTAGAATAGAGTAGAATATAAAAAGAAATAGAAATAGAATAGAGTTGGAAGGGACCTTGGAGGTCTTCTAGTCCAACCCCCTGCTCAGGCAGGAAACCCTATACCAGGGGTGGCCAAACTATGGTTCTTTGAGGACCTGTGGACTTCAACTCCCAGAATTCCTGAGCTAGCCATGCATGCATGGCTGGCTCAGGGATTCTGGGAGTTGAAGTCCACAGGTCCTCAAAGAACCATAGTTTGGCCACCCCTGCCCTATACCATTTCAGACAAATGGTTGCCCAGTCTCTTCTTTAAAATTTCTAGTGTTCGAGAATTCACAGCTTCGTTCATTGTTCTTCTTCTTTGCATATCCTAACACTTCTAGGTACAGGTAGTTCTCGACTTAACAACAGTTCCTTTAGTGACCAAAGTCACAACAGCATTGGAAAAAAGTGATCTATGGCCATTTTTTACACTTGCGACTGTGGCAACATCTCCATGGTCACATGATCAAAATTCGAACAGTTGGAAACTGGCGTGTATTTATGATAGCTGCAATGTCCCAGGGTCATGTGATCCCCTTTTGTGACGCTCTGACAAGCAAAGTCAATGGGGAAGCCAGATTCACTATTACTAACTTAACAACTGCAATTGTTCACTTAATAGCTGTAGCAAGAAAGGTCGTAAAGTGTCTCACTTAGAAACAGAAATGTTGGGCTCAATTGTGGTCATAAATTGAGGACTACCTCTGTGTGCGTATGTTCACACATACACACACACACTACGAGACGTAAGACGGATCTAGGCACTTACTTTAATTTGTTTTTATAGAGAGAGCTCTACACGTGATATCCCCATGAAGGAAGAATACTTTACACTGGCCCAAATCATATGTAGTCTTAACGTAGCATTTATCATTATTACACAAGTAAGATGCTGTAAGCCTGATTGAAACATTGGGCAGGACTTTGCAAATTTATGTAGTAATGGTTTAATTGTATCTTGTGCTTGTGGGTTGTGATTCTTCATAAACCAGGAAAAACGTCAAGGCAATTTCTAGTTTAAGGGTTAAGTTCCAGTTAAATGCTAAGCAAGCTATGGGTCCTGGATTATTTCGGTAGCTTATTTACCAAATTATGGTTTGTTTTAAACAACCCAATCCTGAAAGTTCACATAAATGATCTGTTCCAAAGTTGAATTAATGCATAGGTACCCTCTGTGAGGCTGGGGAATGGTCAAATGCTACCTTAGTTAAAAATGTCATAAGAAACAGTCTCCAGAAGGCTCAACGGTGTCTCTACCAAAACATCCAAGAATGTTTATTATTCAAAATAATAGTGATTAATTAATAGAGCATAGTATATTGAAGTATGATTGAAGCAGATATTAGTTACAGCACAGACCTCAGAGGTGACTTCCAGCCCTATGAGTCAATTAAATAAAATGTGCGAACAATAGCAGTACAAGATAGCTCCTAATCAGGATATTTTTTATAAGCCCAGCTTTCTCCCAATTTGCTATGTTTGGGAGGGAGGGTGGGACAAGTCCAGCACATCTAGAAACAGCCAGGCTCGGGAAAGCTTTATTAGCTGTTGGCCTTGAAAGTAGATTTTCTGGGTAGATGTTCCGTTGCATAAAATAAGAAATTGTGTGGAAATAAAAATTAGTCTGCATAATCAATTCCGACTTAATCCAAAAAGGAGACTTATTTATCAAACTGGTAAACTAACTACAGGTAGTCCTCAACTTATGACCACAATTGAGCCCCAAATTTATGTTGCTACGTGAGAAATTTGTTGAGTGAGTTTTGCCTCGTTTTACGACTATTCTTGCCACATTTGTTAAGTGAATCACTTCAGTTAAATGAGTAACACGGTTGTTAGGTGAATCTGGTTTCCCCATTGATTTTGCTTGTCAGAAGATTGCAAAAGGTGATCACATGACCCTGGGACACTGCAACCATCATAAATGTGAGTCAGCTGTCAAGCATCTGAATGTAAATCACGTGACCATGGGGATGCTGCCACAGTTGTAAGTGTGCAAAATACTCATAAGTCACTTTTTTCAGTGCTGTTGTAACTTCGAACGGTCACTGAGTGAACTGTTGTAAGTCGAGGACTACCTGTACACTGATTAATAACACTGCCTGAAAAATCAGTTATGTTAATTGACTTTGATTCAAATTAAATATCCTTTAAAAAAATTCTAAAAGAGCCCCGGTCAGATAGCAAATCTATATTTGTAAATACAAAATTATTTGTATTTTTAAATGCAGAGAAGAAGCAAGAGACATGACTTCTCTCTCACTGAAAACTGGCACATATGCATTTTCTATTAAATCTGTTTCTTAATTTGACAAGAACTGAGTCTTTTACATGTATGTAAATGTTATTGAGGTGATCGATGCTACATGTTTTCGTTAATCATGACTGACTTCCGATATGTTTTATTCTTTGGCAGCTCTGTAAATTTAGCTGCACAAATTATTTGTTGGAAGAAGATGTTAGTGGTCAAGCTGAAAACAATGATAACGAGGAAATCCGGCAGATCACTCTAGGAAGGAGATCCCATTTTAAAGATTCTATACCTTGAGTTCACCTCCTAATTGCCACTGAAATTAGGGAATGGAAAAGGGACTCTAAAGAGAGTTTTATGGCAGCAGGAATCATTGGATAGGTTATATATTAAAGAGTCTATATTTTGGATCAAAAACAGCCCTGTGTGAAAAGTAGCATAAAATGTAAAATGCCATATGGAATAAATCAGATTACCGTATTTTTCTGAGTATAAGACGCACCGAAGTATAAGACGCAGTTTTGGGGGAGGAAAACAAGGGAAAAAGGCCTCTGCCTCCAAGCAATTTGCCAAACAGCAAACAGCACAGATGATATACACTGCTTGCTGTGTATTTCTGTGCATGTGTGCCTGACCCATAGAAATAGCAAAGAATTGGAGAAATGTACATTATGCCAGAAAGTTTTCTTAAATGTAGTCACACTAACTCCTCCCAATTATTTAAATAGATCTACTCCAAGGTAACTAAACTCTAATACTAAACAGGACACTGTTACATTTCATACTATACTTGTACAGAGCTGTTAAAATTAATTAAAATTTCTGGAAGTATATATTATTCTCTATTATTTAAAAGAAGATACAATAGCACTGGGCCTCTTCAGAGCAAGCATTTATTTTAAAGAGCTTCTTTATTTTGTTAAGTTGTCTAGATTTACAGGGATCTCCAACCCTGGCAACTTTAAGACTGTGGACTTCAACTCCCAGAATTCCACAGCCAGCAAAGCTAACAAAGCTGGCTGTGGAATTCTGGGAGTTGAAGTCCACAAGTCTTAAAATTGCCAAGGTTGGAGACCCCTGGTTCTAGAACAATAATAAAGCAGTCTTTAAAAAATAAGTCTAATAATTTGAACATTCTACAGACATTTATAGTTATTCACTTACCCCCTTCCATCCAGTTTAGCAAAAAATCTGCGTGTCTCTCCCAGCTATTCGCCTCTTTGTAGTTAGTTTCACTTTCATTTTCCCACGTGGCAAACCTAATCAGCTGTAGATCGGGAAACTGCTACCGACTTGCTTGGCTTTACAGGCTCTTCCCTCTTTCCTGCAAGCAGGTAAATTGCTGGAAGACAGAGGCCAAAGGGTGGGGGTGGGTGGGTGGGTGGGGCTGCATTCAGTGTATAAGACACACCCAAGTTTTCACCCTCTTTTGGGAGGTAAAAAGGTGCGTCTTATACTCTGAAAAATACGGTATGCATTGAAAGAATGATGTAATCAGCTTAAGGGAGGTTTTGACAATCTTTTCTCTAGCATTCCATTCTCTATAACTCAATATTAGCTTTTCATTTTTAATGCCCTGCAGGTAATCTTTGGCAAGTTGCTTTGCCGCCGTGTGATCTCTTCTGTCTCCTCTCTCTCAAATTTCCTTTAACTCTTAGGAGCAGGCCATTGAAGTGTTGACACGATCCAGCCTGGAAGTAGAACTGGCCTCCAAAGAACGAGAAATTGCTCAGCTGGTTGAAGATGTTCAGAGACTCCAAGGCAACCTTACCAAACTTCGGGAAAATTCCACCAGCCAGATCTCCCAGCTCGAGCAGCAGCTGACTGCCAAGAACAGCACTCTCAAAGTAAGCAAGCAGTTTGGTTTCCACCATTGCTTTAGAGATAGGACCTGGGAGGAAGGTAAATTGCACATTTGGCCTCTAATGCTATTTTGACAAATACACTGTGGTGGTTCCAAGTAATAACCCCATAGAAAGCAGAACTCCGAGGCAGGCAGATTCAAAGAACAATTTTATTGGAGAAATCATATTGGCACAAACTGGTGAAAACCAACTCTGAAAGTTCCTGCGGTTTTCACCTGATTAAAAAGTAAAAGTTTCCCCTTTCCCCAAGCAATCAGTCACATTGTCCAATGAAGGTGCTGGCTGGTTGCCTGGTTACTTTACTCCTCCTCTCTCCAGCCACCTGTTGGAATGTTCTTGGTTCCCACAGGAAACTATTTTGTTTTGGCTACAAAACCCCCATCTAACTATGTTCCCCCTCCCTAGGCCTTCTTCGCATTGTGGCAATCCTTAAGCCTCCAAATTGGCCCCAGCCAGGTTCTCTTCAGAGTTGACATACACATTATTCCTAGTGCTGTGGTAGATCCTTTCAACCAGTTAATCACATTTAGAATTCAGATTGGTTCTGTCAGAAAAAAGCATCCAAGAGAAAGGTAAAGATTTCCCCTTTACCAGTCATATCTGACTTCGGAGGCAGTGCTCCTCTCTATTTCCTAGCCAAGGAAGCCAACGTTGTCTGAAGACATTTCCGTGATCATATGGCCAGAATGACTATACGCCAAGGCACATACAACACTGTTATTTTGCCGCCAAAGTGGTAACTGTCTACTCATATTTGTGTGCTTTCAAACTGCTTAGATGGGCAGGAGTTCGGTCAAGTAACGGGAGCTCACCCTGTTGCGCAATGCTTGGTTCTCAAACCTGGGCTGTCAGTAAGTAGGCAGATACAGTCCATTTTTTCTCCATCAGGAAATTTAGCTGTCACTCACAGGCCAGAATCTGAGACACTGACACTCCCATTTGCCCAGCAAACAACCAGTCTACAAGAGTTTACAAGACCAGGAGAGCAGTGTCTTTAGGGAGTGTGCTGCTTGGGAAGTAGAGATTTTGAATGATTACATATTTCATGAGAGCCAGTTTGGTGTAGATCTTCAAAGCATCAGGCTGGAAACCCAGAGATATGAGTTCTAGTCCTGCCTTAGGCATAAAACCAACTAAGTGACCTTGGCCAGTTTCTTTCTTTCAGCCCTAAGAAGGAGGCAGTGGCAAACCACTTCTGAAAAACCTTTGCCCAAAAAAAATTGCAGAAACTTGCCCAGGCAGTCTCTGAGAATCAGACAAGGGTTGACCAGAAGTAAAAAAGAAAAAAAAACATACTTCATAAGCTCTATTTCTTGATTTGAATTTAAGTGAAGTCTGGTTGCTGTATGCGTAGATGTGGTCCTTTGTTGGGGAAAAGACAACACAACCTGATACTCTACCTCCAGTATTTTGTTGGATATTATTAATATAAAATCCTGGTTCAGAGCTGGGGGGGGGGAGGCTAAATTTGATGCAGATTGAGTGATTAAATACAAGACTTAAACTAAAGTCTGAAAACTTATTAAGTTGATCTTCCTGGTTCATTTTTTGTGCCCATTGTTTAGGTTAATACATCCTGATGGGCTTCTTGATAAACTTTTCTTAACTGCTGCATAGGAATTTCTCCCATCCCCCTTCCATTAACGCATCATCTGCAAGCTCCTGGAGGAGTATTTTTAGACCTTGCACGAGGCACTAGAAAACATGCCTTTTATTTTGTCTGAAAAAGAACCAAGTTGATAGTTAGAGCCAGATATTTGTTCCTCCAGATTGTCTCACAGCTTGAACCTTTTGTTCCATTTTGCATTTCACTGGGTTCTTCCAGACAATTATTATGCTAATCTTTTTCCACAACTGTTGCAGGCTGTGGAAGCACTGTGGAAGGGGTTTAAATGGCTGGGAGTGCACAGTTTCACGTTTGTCAAAGGCCCTACTAAGTCAGTTTTTCTCATTTCTCTTCTTCCAAGTGGGGAACAACCTTCAGTCTCAGAAAAGACCCTTCAGTCCCTAGATTTGAGGAGAAGATGGTAGTTAGCTTGAAGAGATAAAAAGGTCAATAGATCAGACATTACAATATTGTTTAAAAAAAACCTCAACCCCTATTGATGAATCCAAGAAATGTCTAACAGTGAAAGTTCCATATTGCTTAAAGCAGTGGTTCCCAACCTGGGGGTCGGGACCCCTTTGGGGGTCGAACGACCATTTCCCAGGGGTCGCCCCGGCATCCTCAGCTCCCCCCACTGCCACAAGCCTGGCCATATCGACTCAACTCGCCCGAGCCCTCCGATTGGCCGGGAGAGGTGCCATTCGGTGAGAGGCATTTGTGACGCCTGGTGGCCGAGTTTTGACGGCATCAGCTAGGGGGCCAGCTTTGCTTTGAATTCTGGGAGTTGAAGTCCAGGCACCTTAAAAGTTGCTGAGATTGAGAAATATTGCTGTACACTTGTTGGTTATGAAGTCTAAATACAGAAGTAGATTTGTTGTGGAAGATGATATTCCTTGTGCTCTTGCAAAGACTGGCCCGAGAATTTCCAATCTGGCATAATTACATATTGTTTTTGTGATTAATCGCTATGCTTTAATTATGTTCAATTTGTAACAATGAAAATACATCCTGCATATTAGATATTTACATTACGATTCATAACAGTAGCAAAATTACAGTTATGAAATAGCAACGAAAATAATTTTATGGTTGGGGGTCACCACAACATGAGGAACTATATTAAGGGGTCGCGGCATTAGAAAGGTTGGGAACCACTGGCTTAAAGCCTTGTAGGTTGAAAGCTGAACTTTACATCTTGATATCTAATTGCAAACAGTGCAGTTGCTTCAATAGAGATGTAATCACCAGGCACCCCATTCAGAAACTGGCTTCGAGATCAAGGAGAGAAGCAACTTAGAACTAAGGAGAAATTTCCTGACAGTTAGAACAATTAATCCGTGGAACAGCTTGCCTCCAGAAGTTGTGAATGCTCCAACACTGGAAGCTTTTAAGAAGACGTTGGATAACCATTTGTCTGAAGTGGTGTAGGGATTCCTGCCTAAGCAGGGGGTTGGACTAGAAGACCTCCGAGGTCCCTTCCAACTCTGTTAACTATATTCTATTCCACAGTTTTCAGATCAACATAAATATATACGTAACAATAATCCAGGCCTGATTCTACCATTGTGCAAATAACATTCGTTAATCTCTACCTATCCAGAAAAGGACATCACTGGTTTATTAATTAAATAAGAAAATAGGCACTCCTGAACACAAGAGTCATTTAGGCCGTACATGTAAATTAGAACGCTTGACGAAATCTGTGCCTGTCTCTTCTAAGGCAGCACAGTCCTATTTAGAATAGGCAGGCTGTCCACATCCTATGTTTGGGAACTGTCCACACACCCAAAAGGTGTTCTTGTGGTCAGCATTCTTAATCCTCATTGACTCCCTCATTTCATTCTAGACACACAGTCTCTCTTGGTGATATACAGAAATAAAGCCAATGTCATTGGCTTTACTTCTGTATGATTGATGATGATGATGATGATGATGATGATGATGATGATGATGATGATAAGCCACAGGAAATCAATTTGTTTGTGGCAGTCTTTAAGTAAAAGCAGCAAAAACTATATCAGTATGATAGTGGGTAATAGGAAAGACATGTCCTTTCTCATTTTTGTGATTGAAACAAATTTAATCTTACCATTTTTCCTTTTTATATTTTTTTTCTTAGCTTTGTAGGAAGGCCACATTGTAAAATAAAAATCTAATCAAAATTATTTTTCATTTCTTTATTGCCTATAAGCAACTGGAAGAAAAGTTGAAGGTGCAAGCTGACTATGATGAGGTTAAGAAAGAATTAAAGTAAGTGTATCTACCTACCATTGAGTTGCAGTACTTTATACGGTATATATATATATAATTAAATGGTTTTGAGCTAAGAACCAACTTGTAGTCACCAAGCCAAAAAAAAGGAAAAGAAATGTTTGTCATTTAAGGCTATCAATCTGTGATACTGAAGGGGTTTAGTACTATAGTACCCATGCACATCACATATACAGAAATTCCCAAGAAATTTTGGGAAATGTGTCTTGAACATTGTCTATACTCTATAGCCTTTAATCGCTTAATGGAATAATTGTTTTTGTGAAAATATAAGAGAGCCTCTTTGAGTCCTTAATTTTAATGTGCCCTGTATTCAAATAGAGGACATAGTCTCCAGATACCAGTTAAGCAACCAAAATTTAGTTGAATTTTAAATTTAAGATCTCTATTTATTGTTTTATATGGCATTTTTATTGAATGATTGTGAACCACCTAGAGTCACCTTTGGCCAATGGATGGCATATAAGTGTAATAAATAATAATAAAATACCACCATACGTGGTCAGGATTTGTGGAATTTACAGACAGACTCCAAAACGGGGAAATTCTTAAAGCAGAAAGTAACTTCCCAAGTAATTGAATAAGGATTGGATATGCCCAGTTATCAGAAAACGCTGACTGACAAGTGAAGTTTTAAAGAGATGGTGGAGGGGAGCCAGACCAGACTGGGAAAGCTTGGGAAAAAAGCAAACCTGTAACCTGGCTAAAACCTCGAAGAGGGCAACTCCCTGCTGCAATTTTTTGCTGCAGGTCCCATTTAAACTTACCAAGCTTGTCAGCTGTATTATGGACTTTATTCATTTAATTTATTTATTTATTTATTTAGTGTTCTTATATGCCGCCCTACTCCCTGAGGACTCAGGGCGGCTTAGACTTGATTAGACTTCACATAGGCACTGTCGAAAGACCCATTAGAGTTGGTCTGCCAAGTAGAAAAGGGAAGAGCAGATTCTCTGGTAATTGTAGGAATCTTACCACAGACAGAGGAAAGCAGAAATATTTCTTTTGGAAGGAAATGGTGTGGAATGAAGAATGAATCTTTCCTAGCAGGCCTCTAAAAATAGTTTAAGGAGACCCAGATTTATTTACTGATTTTATTTATTATAAATAAATATAAAATCCTACCATTTTACCCTTAGGGTAACTCATACCATCTCTTTCGTCCTATCTATTCTTTCATATTGTCCACTGGCAGTACCCTTTTCATATACTGCCTTATATTACAGCGTGAAATAATGCCCATTTGTCAACAGAAACAATGTAGTCAGGCTACATTCAAAAAAAATAAATGGATTCGTTTCTGATGTCAGAAATTAGCCATGTTCAAATACAAAGAAGGGAACACTTAAACCAGAGGTCTTAAAACTTGGCAACTTTAAGACTTGTGGACTTCAACTCCCAGAATTCTGGGAGTTGAAGTCCACAAGTCTTAAAGTTGCCAAGTTTGGGGACTCCTGACTTAAACTCTCTGGGTTAATATCTCAAGACGGTTGTCCTTGAGAAAAGAAAGGCCAAAGATTGATTGTATATGAAACAACTGAGTTAAAATTTATTCATTTGGAGATTTAACACTATTTTTCAAAGATTACACAGAGGCCATTTTGCATCACACTGCATGTGTTAAATGGTTCACTGGTGCTAGAATGTGTCACACCTAATAACTGTTTTGTGAATGTCCATTGTCAAGAAAGTAATTATCACTATCTATACCATCTACTTGGTGTTTTCCGTTGACCATACTGCGTACACTTCCACCCACTTAATCTTTGTGTATATTCATACAAAACACACACACACACACACACACACACACACACACACACACACACACAGAGAGAGAGAGAGAGAGAGAGAGAGAGATTAAGTGGGTGGAACTGTACACAATATGGTACAATATATATTTATTAAGAATTTTAAACAGAAGAAAAAAACTAAAGAACTAATACAAAGATCATCGGATGGTTTTTTTGCCCAAAAATCTTGAATTGTTAAAATCTTGTATTTTTTTTTTATCCAGAAAAATTATACATTCACCAAGAAGGTCTATCTTGCTGCAAAGGAAATTTCTCTTTATCTGTAGATTAATTAAATCCAAAGTAGCTAAAATGGAAATGGCTGGATCATATAGTCTATATTATAGTTGTGTGTGAAGATGAAATCCCACAACCCCAGCCACTTGCTTCTGTACATATGCACACAAAGGCATATATATTCTTGTGTCACATAATTGTTCACAAAAGCTTTTGCATGTAAGTGTGTGAGTCTTTATGGTGCCACTTGGTTTTGCTGCATCAAGAAGAATACAACTGCTATTCCAGAAATGATTTTAGTGTTTCTAGAAATGATTTTAATGTTTAATGACCCTTCTAGGTTTTGTGAGAAATATCAAGCAATTATTTTGTCCTGTCCCCTTGGAGCAATTGGTTATTTAAATGAAAAAAAAATTCCTTTGAAAAGCCTACAATGTGTTGGGCTATGCAAATAATTTGTGTGTACTGTAATTTTCTTGATAAGCGAGTTAGAGTATTTTACATATATTTCACATTTAACATTCATTTATGATGATGGTGGTAGTGATTTGCTTGTTTGTGTTGGTTTTGGGCCATTTTATTATGACTGTGTTCCCTCTTTCCCTTCAAGCGACATACATATAAATTTATATTGTTTCTGACAGTTTAAAATGTTATATCCTTATTAACCTTTACATTTATGTTACAAATGAGCCTGGCGGAACCTCACTGTGCAGTGATTTAGGGGACATTTGAGAGGATGCTTTTCTCCAATAACTAGCATTAGTACTTACTCTATATTCATTATCAGATTATATGATTCCAAAGAAAAGTTGTTAAAGTTATCACTTAGGGTGTTCCTGGAGAGCCGAAAATTACAGCGTTAATGCCCTTTAGTAAAGCTGTTAGGAAAGGACAGAGCGGAAAATAACTTCTCTTTTTCCACTTTGCAGCATCCTGAAATCCATGGAGTTTTCGCCATCTGACGGCTCAAGCATCCAGGTAATTCATTCAATTTTCTGGTAGAGCAAAGCTGGATAGATTTTTTTGAACGTTCACCTGGATTGAGAACTTGCTATCCAAATATAGTAAGAGTTTATAGGAATTGTAAGCGATCACAGCTATTGGTTTTTTTTTCTTTTACGGGAAAATCTTACTTTCTCTGTATTCACAGTGTGGCTGCTGTTTTCTTTTTGGTATTGGATATTGGTACATTTATAGCACTTATCAATAGCACTTAGACTTATATACCGCTTCATAGTGCTTTACAGCCCTCTCTAAGCGGTTTACAGAGTTCAGCATATTGCCCCCAACAATCTGGGTCCTCATTTTACCGACCTCAGAAGGATGGAAGGCTGAGTCAACCTTGAGCCGGTGAGATTTGAGCAGCTGAACTGCTGAACTGCAGTGCTGCATTTTAACCACTGCGCCACCTCGGCTCTTTAGGCCAGAGGTGGGCTTCACATAATTTAACAACTGGTTTGCCCAGAATCGAAAATGTGAGAGAGCGCTCACATGCACGCTGCATCAAAAAACACGGCAATTTACTCGTGCGTGCCATCCGCGCATGCGTGCGGCGTCAAAAAACACAGCGATATAGGACGGGATTGCAGGCAGGTGGGCAGGTTCACCCACAGGTCGCCACTACCAGTTCGCCCAAACCGGTCTGAACCAGCTGAATCCCATAAGCTGCTTTGAAATGAGATGGGTGGCACATAAATGTAATAAATAAATATTACAGAGGAAAATAATACAGAAATGAAAACAAGAATTGGAAGTGGGAACTTGTGGTCTAGAACTTCCCTAAATCACAAGCTCCTTCAACGACCATGGATTTATAAGATGGATCAGACCCAATAGTAGTTTGATTGTCATATGTACTTTAACGTATGAAACTTTGGGCTCACTGCCTCCTCCATGCGTAGCACAGTAACACCCTAACTAGTGAGGATTTCATCATCATCATCATCACACATCATTTGTGGAAAGATTTCAACAGGCACCTGCCTACCTAAGCCTTTATTGTGACACTAGCCATGCAAGATGTATGATGGTGATTAGAATGATTAGAATTATCCAAATAGATAACTGTTTGGAAAGTTGTGATTAAGATGAACTTTCTGAAATCTTAAGGTGTTAATGCAGATGGCCAAAGAGGTTGTATTTTTCTCCTTCGTCCACTAACACAATTATCTCCACTGTTGTATGGACATTGAGCTGATTATATGAATAATAATTAACAATGCCAAACCATTTACAATATAAATATTGGGGAGGTTAATTCCAGTTTCTCTTAATATCAGTTCAAAGAGAAATGGGGGTTTGGCAATTTGAACCATCTCCCTGATCTGAAAAGTACAACAGCTTTCCTGGTGTGGCATCTCTCAATCTGCTGACATTACAACTGCCAGAATTATCTCACTATATTGAAAATTCCACGAATTCATCTCAACACACTTCAAGGGTGTCAGATTTTCCACATTGACTTCATTCTCGTTGCATGGATGTTGTTCTAAAAACAGCTAACTAGAGCTCTTAAGTTTGAATCCTAAATGCACGATTGAATGTAAACTACATCCTTGTGCAAAAGGAAAGCATCCCCAACTTTTCTTGCTGCATGTTACTTTCATTGGATCATAGGTTACAAGCTGGATTCCAGCACCTTTAGCGGTTTTGATGATTCTGGGGAAGGAAAGGGAAAGGAACGGCTTTGGTTACCGCTTTCATTTATCTCTTCTTTTCATACAACTTGTAACCAGTGGTGGGTTCCTACCGGTGCGGTCCACTCTATAGCACCGGTAGTGGCCCGCTGGTGACGTCACAGTACCGGTGCGGTCGGTTGCCAGTGCCTGGGTGCCGCCATTTTTCTAAAAAACATTTTTTTTTACTTTTTTTTAAAAACATTTCTTCTATGCATGCCCAGAAGCTGAGCTTCCGGCACTGCGCATGCGCTGCCTTCCTACCCCACAGTGAGTCCAAGCAGGGGAGGATGGCTGAGGGAGCGTGTGAGACGCTGAAAGAATGGGCGGCAGGAGCTATCTCCATTTCCCTCCCTTCAGCAGTCCGAGAAGCCACGAACGCGCGGTGATGATCCCAGGCATTTTCGCACGTTTGAGGCTTCTTGAGCTGCTGAGGAGAGACGGAATGGGCGGCAGGATCTATCTCAGTTCCCCTCCCTTAAGCAGTCCGAGAAGCCACGAACGCGCAGTGATGATCCCAGGCATTTTCGCACGTTCGAGGCTTCTCGAGCTGTTGAGGGGAGGGGGAACGGGCGGCAGGAGCCTAGGATCATCGAATGGGGAGAAGCATTCAGGCCGGACGGAGCCTCCTAGAAGAACCGCTGCCGCGGTCTTGCTGCTTCCGCTGTGGGGGGCTGCGTTGCGGGTGGGCAATGCCCCCCCGCTTCTCCGGCCGCTGGCAAGCTCCCGAGGCCCACGCCCACCCGGTCACATGGCTGGCAAGCCACACCCACAAAATAAGCCACGCCCACAGAGTGGCAGTAAAAAAAATTAGGAACCCGCCCCTGCTTGTAACATAATGTTTGCAAGGAAGGTAACTCCTGATATTGCAGTATCTAAAGACAAGCAGATATAAAAAAATGATTTGGTGAGGCATTTAAATAGTCTCTACAGCCACTAAGCAAAGCAGTGAAGTGCCATAGACTAGAAGATTCTGCACTCTCTTGAATTCCCACCCTGAACCAGTTCCCATTCTTTCTCTTTGTTCTCCCTACACCTCCATAGGATGCTGCATCAAAACCACTGGAGGTCTTACTGCTGGAGAAAAACCGCCTGCTGCAGTCGGAAAATGCCACGCTGCGGATCACGAACAGCGACCTGAGCGGTAAGTGGATGGGAGAAAAATAGGTAATTATGATTTTAGGTTGTGCTTGCTCTCAGGAGATGAGGACGTGGAAAGGGAAGGGGATGTGTGAACCCAAGGCCACTGCATGACAGAAAGATGAATGGTCAGCAAGGATCTTGTCTTATGTTGGGAATCACCTCTTATACTACAGATAATAGACTAAGACTTTGGGGCCCTTCGAAAAATGGTAAAGGTTAAGAGGAGAAAAATGTTCTCATATGTTGGGATGAGCAGCATTGGAGCCTGCCTTCCCTTTCAACTGTTTAGTCTGACCGTGACTTTATTTCCTATGCACACCTTTCCCAAAACGTAGATTGGCGTTTCAAGGAGACCCTGTCTTGTTTTCATAGCTGATTCATTCACCCAAATCCTGACTGCCTTTATTTCCATTAGCGGTGAATTTTGGCTTCATTTGGCTGCTTATGTGCTTTGTTTGGAAGGGATGCTTTGCATGCCATAAATGAACAATACAAGCGGGGTCTCCAAATAAATAGAATTTCCTGGAGTTTGGTTCATTTTTTCTTCTTCTTCTTTCAAGTAAGGTTTCCAGAGCTGGTGCCTAATGTGTCAATGGGCAGTTGGGTGATTGCTGCCTTGTGCGCAGTTTCTGTGTTCTTCTGTGGCTTCCTTTGAACAATGGTTTCTATGTCTTGCGTGTGTTTCATCTAGCCTTGATAAATGTTTGCTGCATTTGGGCTCAAACAAGGTCTGTGTGTGTGTGTGTGTGTGTGTGTGTGTGTGTGTGTGTGTGTGTGTGTGTGTGTGTGTGTGTGTGTGTGTGTGTGTAGGGGTTTGGAACAACTCAAATGTGCAAGGAACCAAAGTAATTTTTGTGTGTGCGTCAATGAATTTTAAACCAAAACAAAAGAATTATGTAACTGCACTTCATGTCATTGTTCTATTGCTAATATTTGGAAGGGGGAATTCTCCAGGCTGCAACATACAAGAAAGGTGCAAACATGAAATGCATGTTGTTTGTCTTGGGGGCCTTGTTTGGCTTATTAAAATTAAAAGAAACAAACAAAACAAAAACAAAAAAAACCCAAACCACTCTCTTCATTGGCCCTTATTTCAAGAACAAAACAAAACGCAACCTGCACTATTTTTCCCTTTTGTGGGGCAAGCTCTGCATTTTGGTCTTGGTTTCCCCCCTTCTTTTTGATCCCCCATAATGCATTATGTTTGACCTTCCTTGTAGGGTCAGCCAGGAGAAAAGGGAAAGACCAGCCTGAGAGTCAGCGTCCTGCAACCTTGCCGGCCTCCCCTTCTCCTCAGTTGCCCCGCAATGCAGGGGAGCAGGCTTCCAATACTAATGGTACACACCAGTTCTCACCAACGGGTTTAAGTCAAGACTTTTTCAGCTCATCCTTGGCAAGCTCCGGCTTACCCCTGGCTTCTACAGGAAAATTTGCACTAAACTCTCTCCTCCAGCGCCAACTTATGCAGTCCTTCTACACCAAGGCAATGCAGGAAGCGGGAAGCACAAGCATGATTTTTTCAGTAGGTCCCTACAGCACAAACTCCATATCTTCCCAAAGCCCCTTGCAACAAAGCCCAGACGTCAACGGCATGGCCCCATCACCCAACCAATCAGAAAGCACCGGCAGCACCTCAGAAGGTGAGGAGATAGACACAGCCGAAATTGCACGTCAGGTCAAAGAGCAATTGATCAAGCACAATATCGGACAGCGGATCTTTGGACACTACGTCTTGGGACTTTCTCAAGGATCTGTGAGTGAGATTCTGGCTCGACCTAAACCATGGAACAAGCTGACCGTCAGAGGCAAGGAGCCATTCCATAAAATGAAGCAGTTCCTTTCCGATGAGCAGAACATCTTGGCTTTGCGCAGCATCCAAGGCAGGCAGAGAGGTGAGTCACGAGGCAGTAGCCTCCAGCTTCTCTTTTGGCATCTATGTTTGTCTAGATAGGAGACGCTGTCAAAAAAGAACGGTGTCTGTGTCTGTGTGTGGTTAAGTTGTCTGCTTGGTGTTCAGTATATAATGTGGAAAGAATAGAGAGCTCCTTGCTAGGAATCATGCTGAAATAACAGAGTAAAAGATAGATATCTAAGGATTGTGCTCCATCTCCATGGGAATGGATGTGAACTGCAAAAAAAAAAAGGACCACCGATGCAGGTTCATTTCTCTGGGGCTGACCCTGGAGACGGATTCCAGTGGGCTGCAACCTGTGTAAGCTGATTGAGAGTATACCTTAAACCAGAGGTCTCCAACCTTGGCAACTTTAAGCCTGGCGGATTTCAACTCCCAGAATTCTGGGAGTTGGAAGTCCGCCAGACTTAAAGTTGCCAAGGTTGGAGACCCCTGTCTCTCATGCATTGGGCAGCAGTGAAAGGAGGGCTGATTTATTTATTTTTTAATGAAGTTTAACTTTGTAGGAAACTTTACAGATCTTGCCTGATCAAACCACAGCAGGACACGTTTTATCATTACACGATCCCTCTTGATTTTGGTTTGTTAAGCATACATTACAGGAGAGGTTGTTTTTTTAAAAAAAAATCAGTAAAAGTTGTACTAGGACCCCTTGTCATTCCTTTGGCCAATCTCATTTGATTGCAGATGGAAAACACAGGAATATTTGAAATGAATTCTAATAGTGGAAGGCCGTTACATTTCACAGCAGCTGCAGGGGAACCTCCTGGGCGTTTGTAAATCTAGCCTTCTTGCCTAATAAGCCATCAGGTCCATTGGGCTGCTAGACTCAGAACAACTTATTATGGTCCCTTGGGGCCATGCAGATTCATATATGACAAAAGCATCTGGTGGGCTGTCTGGCTGGTTGGGGAGATGCGTATAACAGTACAAGGAAGAAGCAGGCCGGATAAAAAGTCTCATTGAGCGTTTTTAGTGAATGGAGTTAGAAGTTGCCCATGTGATTACAGAGATGACATAGGCATGTATTCTGTCCAAGGGTTATTTCTCTTTAACCACTCCAGCCCCATTCTCTTGAAAATCCATTGTAGAAACAAAACTTCTCCAAGAAACATATTTAATTGGCTTACGTGGATGGAAGGAGTTTCCAGACCTTTTCTCTTTTTTTTTTAGCACCACCATCACTGAAAGCATGATCCCTCAAAATCATAGATTATAGACCAGTGATGGCGAACCATTTTTTCCTCAGGTGCCGAAAGCATGTGTGTGCACGCTATTGCACACGGGCGAGTGCCCACACCCATAATTCAATGTCTGGGGAAGGCGAAAACGGCTTCCCCCGCCCCCTGGAGGCCCTCTGGAGGCCGGAAATAGTCCATTTCCTGACTTCCGGTGGGCCCAGTAGACCCGTTTTTCGCCCTCCCCAGGCTCCAGAGGCTTCCCTAGAGCCTGGGAAGAGTGAAAATGCCCTCCCCCGCCCCCCGGAGGCCCTCTGGAAGCTGGAAATGCCCTCCCAGAGCTTCCGTGTGAGCCGAAAATCAGCTGGCCGGCGCGCTGGAGCTAAGCTGGGGCAACAGCTCGCGTGCCAGCAGATATGGCTCCGCGTGCCACCTGTGGCACGCATGCCATAGGTTCGCCATCACTGCTATAGACTGTAGAATTATGTAAATTTTAATTTACGTTTTTTCCCCACCAAAAATCAAATGACCAACCTCTTGCGAGATTGCAAACTCATTGTAAATGTTGTAAGAAAGGGAGGCAGAAGGTCCCATGTTCCTCAGTCAAAAGTATCTCAGGTAGCAGTTTGGGGGGAAATTTGGGAGAGCCACTGCTAATCTTCCATCTTTTAAGATCAAAAGTTCACCTATTCTCCAAATATACATTTGGGAGGTGCACTATATTAGAATCATTTATCGTATGCTTTATTTACTTTAAAATATTAAATCTATATCCTGGACCAGGGGTCTCCAACCTTGGCAACTTTAAGCCTGGCTGGGGAATTCTGGGAGTTGAAGTCCGCAAGGCTTAAAGTTGCCAAGGTTGGAGACCCCTGTCCTGGACAGTTATCAGTGTTGTCTGGAAATTTGCAGCAAAAGAGGGGTGGGTGGGAAACAATACCTCAGGAAGGTACAAAATGCAAACTGTGAAATAGATTCTTGCAGGATATCAGTTTGATAAGCACAATGAAACCAACATTAACTGACAATAGACAAAAAGTGTATAGGTAGTCCTTGTTAGAAGAAAAGTGCATAGGTAGTCCTTGTTAGAAGAAAAGTGCATAGGTAGTCCTTGTTAGAAGAAAAGTGCATAGTTAGTCCTTGTTTAGCGGCTGCCTCGTACAGCAACCATTTGTAGTTACAACGGCGATGAAAAAAATAACTCCGCAACCAATCCTCACATTTAGTACCTTTGCAGATCTGTAAAGGAAAAGGAAGCTTGAAGTTAGATCACTGTTACACTTAGCGACCACTTCACTTAACAACTGAGCTGACCGCCCCAGGTGTGGTTGCTTTATACCTGTAGTGTAAAGACTTTATTTTTTAAAAAAACAACACAGCTTTTGAGATTCAGAAGCTTGGGAATATAAAGTGTATGCATAAACGGAAGAGATGGCACTGGGCTTTGACTTGATGTGAATGCAGGTCACATCATTTATTCACTGTACAATCATAGAAAGAGGTGAGAGAAGCGAGCGAGATGTCAGCTCCATCCCACTTGTAAAACTAGTGTTATTTTACAGGAGAACAGCATGTCTCAATCGTACCTTCATAAATATAATCAGATCTTGTGGGTTTTCCTTGGATTCAGAAATGTCCTCTTTAGCGGTAACCGCTGTCCTCCCATAGCATGATTTTCACTCTTTGAGACTGAATTTGCACCCATGTCTTTTTTGCATTACCTTTGAGCCAGAGGTGTAAATATGTAGCTATGGGAGACTTCTTATATGGCTCAGACATTGTGCAGTAAACGTTAAACATAGCACAGGGCTGAAACTGGTTAGGTTTCACACCGTCTTATAAGATAACATTTAAGATCAAACTATATAATTCTGAAAGGTAAAAGAGTTCATAAGTAGGAATTGCCAGGTTATACTATTCAAGGCAGAGGTGGTATTCAGCCGGTTCGAGCAAACTGGTAGTAACAACCTGCGGGTGCTCACATTTGCGAACCGGTAGGGAAAGTGAGTCAATACCACCTCTAATTCAAGGATGGGGTTTACAGAGGGACAGAAAGGAACTTAACAAGAATGCTGGTCTGTACATGCTGCAAACCAGAGCATTCCTATTTTATTAAGGAATATAAAATGACTGTATATTTTGTAACAATCCTTGACGTTTGATATGGCATAAGACCTCATCCAAGGATGGGAAATGCTGGAAATACATTGCATGGAGAAAGTAGGAGAGCTGTTTCTTTCACCATTAAAAGTAAAACGTCCTCCTTGGTCCCTGTAGAGGCAAACAGGCAGACAACACTCAACTGCAGCTGTCTTTTTTTTTCTCTATAACTGTGAGAACTGAAAACATGAATTCTTAGCACATACATTTTCTCATACAGTGCCCCATTAATACAGTAGCCAATGAGAGCCCAGTTACATCCACCTGAGCGCACAAAGGTTATGCACAATTGTCTAGTGCTTACAAAAATATGTGAGTGCTATGTGCAAAGGGCATTTCCTGTGTTCTCTATAGTCTCATTCTTCTATGGGGCCTGGGGGCCTGGAGTGAAGAGCCAATTATTCTCTGCTTAGCTCCCTCTCAGGATATGTTATATGTCCAATATTCTGCCACTCGTCATTTAAAATAGGATAACAATATATCAAGTTGGGTTTTTTTTTTAAAAAAAGTACAGTACAGAATAAGGATAATCATAGTCAACAATTTCCTGCCCACTTTTTATTTTCATAAGATGCTAACCGGTACGGTTGGCTTGTTCCTCGTCATTATTATATTACATGGTACTTTGGATATTTGTACTTTGGAACAAACCTCCTTGCTGGTGTTTGTATGAAATAATATTGCAGATGGAGATTTCCCTTTCCCAATTCCTAAAGTGAAATTGCTTGCCTTTCTAAGCAGTGGGATTTCATTTGGAAGGGAAGCTTTCAAGAGAACGGGGATTTGAGGAGGTGTTGTGTGCTTTTTTGAAGCAGAGCTTCCCTAGATTGCCAAGAAGTGTTTATAGCATCTTACAGCATGTTCCCTTCCTTGGGGTCATCCGCTCTTGTAAGAATTACTGACCCATCTCTGTCTTTTTGTACCTTTTAGATGTTTATTTATATCTTTCTAATCTCCTTTGGATACGTAGCTATAATCTTTATTAACCAGTAGTCTGCCTTGCTTCCTTTTTCAAAGTAGCCAGGCCTAAAAGGTTTATGAGCTGCTTGATTTCACTGCTGCCCTTGCTCACCGTCCACTCCCTCCCTCCCTCTCCAACCCTTATCAGTATTAGGCAGTTCTTGTTTCATCTCACAAAAGCCCAAAGTTATAAGAAGAACCACCCCCTGATTGTTTTGTTCTTACCCGACTTGTTTTTCAACAGAGAATCCAGGCCAGAACCTGAGCAGGCTATTTCAGGAAGTACCGAAACGAAGAAATGGGTCAGAAGGTACGTCACAGGCAGGTGGTTTCTCTTTGCGGTTGATCTTTGGAAAGTGAAGTGTGCTTAGTTGTGTGTCGTCTTAATTGTTGTTGGTATAAAAACAAAGGGGGTGCAGTTTGATTCTGGCCTGGAATCTGAGAGGAAAAACAGATAGTGGGCCCTGTGCAGCCGTAACATGGACTCCGTCCAAGCTACATTTGAAATCACTTCTTCCCTCCTAGTCCTCTTCATATTAGTTCCATTGTTCCCTGCATTGGCAGGATTTCACGTTACAATTAAACAAGACCATGCTTGGTGCTAACCAAAGTTATCCTGAGAATCAGTGCTTGAAGCAAGTATAGGTCTACAAACACTCTTTCTGAGGTCAACCCTGATTAACATCCTACATGGTGCCAGTGCGGAGATAATATAAAATCAGGTTGATGCTGGATAAGGAAAAGAGGAAGAGGAGTGGTAAATGATGCTTGGCAAAGAGTCCATGCTATATCTGTACTGGTGCAGTAAGTATAAAACAAACCGAGGGTTAGCATCTAGATCACTCGTCCCCTCTTTTCTCTCATTCTAAGTCTTTTGCTATACTAACCTGGCTCCTTCAAGTAAACTGTCTCACTCAGGCAAAGCTGGACTCCCCTACTCTCAATCCCACTAATTTTCTATGCTTTCTTCAAGGAGCTCAGGTCAACATCCTTGGGAATAATCCCATTTTATAAGACTACAAGTGACCACATGGTAAATTTCATGGCAGAACCATTGGTTCAAGTCTGATGAATAGCCCATCATATCATACCGGCTCTTGTAGCCTTTGTGGCTTCTTGGTATTTGAGATTCACAGTCAAAAGTGATATTGGCATGAAAAGTTAAGCATTTGTGTGTTATGTGTGTAGAATGGACGCTGCTATGAATCTTAAACAATGCAAGCCATATTTCTTTCTTCTGTGGCTTGAATGGTGAGTGAAGTGCTATCAGAAGATGTAGAAGTGCGTACAGAGATGCAAGGTCATTTCAGCTAGATATAACAGTATTTGATAGCAAATGTGATGATAGAATACCATCAAGGGTTTGAGAACTTGAGGCAGTAAGAAAGAATGAAGTAGAACAATATAATTTACTTGGACTTCAGTAAGGCATTTGATAAAGTAGACCATAACGTACTACTAGATAAAGTAGAAAAATGTGGGTTAGACAGCATCACCTCCAGATGGATTCGAAACTGGCTGACCAACTGCACTCAACATGTAGTCCTCAATGGAACTGCAACTACATGGAGGGAAGTATGCAGTGGAGTACCCCAAGGCTCTGTTTTAGGCCCAGTACTCTTCAACATCTTCATCAATGACTTGGACAAGGAGATAGATGGGGAACTCATCAAATTTGCAGATGACACCAAGTTGGCAGGAATAGCCAACACTCCAGAAGAGAGGCTCAAGATACAGAAGGATCTTGACAGCCTTGAACATTGGGCGCTATCTAACAAAATGAAATTCAATGGTGAAAAAAGTAAGGTTCTACATTTAGGCAAGAAAAACAAAATGCACAGGTACACTATATGTGGTACCTCGCTCAATAGTAGTAACTGTGAGAGGGATCTTGGTGTCCTAGTGGACAACCATCTAAATATGAGCCAGCAGTGTGCAGCAGCTGCCAAAAAAGCCAACACAGTTCTAGGCTGCATTAACAGAGGGATAGAATCAAGATCATGTGAAGTGTTAATACCACTTTATAATGCCTTGGTAAGGCCACACTTGGAATACTTGCATTCAGTTTTGGTCGCCACGATGTAAAAAGGATATTGAGATTCTAGAAAGAGTGCAGAGAAGAGCAACAAAGATGATTAGGGGACTGGAGGCTAAAACATATGAAGAACGGTTGCAGGAACTGGGTATGTCTAGTTTAATGAAAAGAAGGACTAGGGGAGACATTTATTTATTTATTTATTTATTTGGTTTTCTTATATGCCGCCCTACTCCAGAGGGACTCAGGGCGGCGTACAACACAAGAAGAATACAAGAATAACCAATAAACAGTTGAGTTAAAATCAAAATATAAAAATTAAAAATTACAATATAAAAAAACCATTCAACAACCAGACATACCCAGGGGAGAGTTCAGATGGAATTAAGCTCTACCCCCTGCCTGCAGGAAAAGCCATGTCTTAACGGCTTTCCGGAAGGCCAGCAGGGTGGGGATGGTTCGGGTCTCTGGAGGAACTTGGTTCCAGAGCGCGGATAGCAGTGTTCCAATATATCAGGGGTTGCCACAAAGAAGAGGGAGTCAAACTATTCTCCAAAGCACCTGAGAGTAGAACAAGAAGCAATGGGTGGAAACTAATCAAGGAGAGAAGCAACTTAGAACTAAGGAGAAATTTCCTGACAATTAGAACAATTAATCAGTGGAACAGCCTGCCTACAGAAGTTGTGAATGCTCCAACACTGGAAGTTTTTAAGAAGATGTTGGATAACCATTTGTCTGAAGTAGTGTAGGGTTTCCTGCCTAAGCAGGGGGTTGGACTAGAAGACCTCCAAGGTCCCTCCCAACTCTGCTATTTTATATGTATATAATCCAGAACCATCTCTATGCTGAATATAGTTCCTGCTCAAAAACCACCTTAACAAAATAGGACCCAATTCAGCATCCAAACAATGTATCATAATATGGCTAGTGGGCAGAATGTGGCTAGTTTTGAACCAAGTATAGTTCATAAATTCTCATTGGTGGCGTTAAGAAAGTTGTTTGTGCTCATAGATTTAGACCTCTTCTCGGAATGGCTTATAAACCAGTTTTGCATGTGTAGAATCACTACACTAATCCTGTAGAAACTTTTATTTGGTTGATTGCGGGACTGATTCTTTAAAATAAGGAAGTAAGGTTATAATCATAATTCCATCTATTTGCCAGATCAGTTAATCTTGTTTCTCAACAAATCTATTTCAGACTGCAGTACGCAGTTCTATTTGAGGATCTGGGCTAAAATGAATAGAATAGAAATTATTTGAATAGAAATTGAAACAGAAGTAGAGTACTTTAATTTGGCCAAGTGTGATTAGACACACAAGGAATTTGTCTCTGGTGCAGAAGCTCTTAGTGTACCTGCAGATCAACAGAATAATGATAGTAATAATACCAATAAGATATTAGTATTATTGGTATTGGTAATAAACATAAATAATAATTCTACAGCCATACTATATGGGTAAATACACATAGACATGACAGTAATGTGAAAATTAGGTGTTCAACAGAGTGGTGATACAAGAGAGAGAAAAACTGTTGCTGTGTCTAGTTGTTTGGGCCTGAAATGCCTTCTAGCATCATCCCAAGAGAAGGAGTTGAAACAGTTTATGTCCCGGATGTGAGGGGCCTGCAGCAGAGTTGGGTTCCTCCTTGTTCACACCGGTTCTAAATATTTTAAATATTTTGGGGGGGATTTTTTGCTGTTTTTTTTCTTCTGCGCAGGCGCAGAAGCCGAGTTTCCAGCACTGCACATGCACCGCCATCTTGTTTTTTGCTTTGGGGGGGGTTTGCAAATTTTCGGTACCGCGTGTGCGCAAAACACGCACATGGCCACGCGGCGCAGGAGGAAGCGAACCAGTGGCGAGGTAAGTTAGAACCCACCCCTGGCCTGCAGATATCTTCTTAGCCTTCCTTCTGAATCACGCGATATACAGGTCTTCTATGGAGGGCAGGCTGGTTGCACTTGTTCTTTTTGCAGTCTTAGCTATCCATTGGAATTTGTACCTGTCTTATTTGGTTGCTGTACAAAACCAGACAGTTGTAGAAGTACAAATGACAGACTCAATAATTCCTCTGTAAAATTGTACCAACAGCTCCTGGAGCAGTCTGAACTTCCTGAGTTACGCAGGAAGAATATTCTTTGTTTATGCCTTTTTATGATGGTTCTAATATTAGGTGCCTATTTCAAGTCCTGGGAGATTATAGAACCCAAAAACTTGAAGGACTCAATTGCTGATAATCTGCTGTCAAATATAGTAGGAGGTGGTAAAATCCCATCTATATGCAGACCAGGGGTGGGTTCCACTTACCTTCGCCACCGGTTCGCATCGCGATGTTTCTCGCGCGCGCATCCCCTCGTGCAATTCTGCTTCCGCGCATGCTCAGTAACTAGAATCAGCCCGAAACACAGCTGAGGAGCTTATCAGCTATGCTTCGGGCGAAGGAATAAAGGTAAGCGGGGGCGGGCGGGAGGGCCCTTTATCAAGCAGCAGCAGAGGAAAAAACTTCAAAACAGTAAAACATTCAGAAAAAATTCAAAAAAAAGATGGCGGCACCCACGGACCAGCACCGACCGAACCGGATCCGTGACGCCATTGTGATGTCACCAGCAGGTCACTACCGGTTTGGGCAATCTCATCCGAACTGGGAGGAACCCACCACTGCTGCAGACTCGTCACTGTCTTGAATGAGGCCAGTGACAGTTGAATCATCTGCAAACTTCAGTACTTTTAAAAGAAGGTTCCCTTGACGTGCATTCATTGGTATATAAAGGCGCCTGTGCTAATTGCCCGGGTATTAGATAGCAATAGCAATAGCACTTTGGCTTATATACCACTTCATAGTGCTTTTACAGCCCTCTCTAAACGGTTTACAGAGTCAACAATCTGGGTCCTCATTTTACCCACCTCGGAAGGATGGAAGGCTGAGTCAACCTTGAGCCTGGTGAGATTCGATCAGCCAAATTGCAGGCAGCTGGCAGTCAGCAGAAGTAGCCTGCAGTACTGCATTCTAACCACTGTGCCACCACGGTGATGCAGTTTTCCCTAGCTTCACCTGTTGCTTTCTATTTGTCAAAAAAGCCAATGCAAGTAGGAAATGAAATGAATTACTCCTCAAAGTCCATTTTTTCAGATACGAATTTTAATGCTTGTCCTTCCTTAGATCCTTAAAAAAGCTGCATTTATTATGGGGCTCGCATGGTAGCCATCTAAGTTAGGGAGGCAGGAACAGCACACGGTCACACCGTACCACTTTCTTCTTAATGCTTTCTTAATTCCTGTTAATGAGTTAACACATTAACACCAGTTTTCCTAAGAATGTGCGCCTACCGTGAAAAGCCCACCCCTCAAAACAGCATGATTTCTAAATAAGGAGCCTTCTACAGATAAGTTGACCGCACAACATCAGCTCCAAATGAGCAAAGCATCTTTGCCACTTTGGATTGGAGTACTGCAAATATCTATTAATGATCCATCCATGGGTTTTTCAAACTAGATTCCTTTCTTGGCAGGAACCAAGAAAATATGCTACAGTTTTCCATTTCTTTCTCTAGCTTGTTTCAAGACTAAAAATCTTTATTTTGCACAGCACAGAGAGGTTTAGCTGAAGAAGCCATGGTTGGCTCATTAACAACCCCACCTGATCATTGAATAGTCAGCAAATATTTACCAGTCAGGTTATCTATAGCTTAGTTTCTTATGCAAACACCACCTGTATTTTATACACTCCCTTTCTCCTACATGAGTATTTGGACTAGGGATAAGGAATCTGAGACTCCCCAGATGTTTATTCAATTTCGTCTTTCATTTTCATTTTTAAGTTCAGGAGGTTTGACATTTTGATCCGCTGCTTTTAAATTCAGCGTTTAACAGAACTGCTTCCTGTGTCCAGAATTTTACGTTTTCTGGCTGTTTAATTTTCTGTGGCGAATACCTTATTTTCACTGGTGGGTTCCTACCGGTGCGGTCCACTCTATAGCACCGGTAGCGGCCCACTGGTGACGTCACAGTACCGGTGCGATTGGTTGCCGGTGCCTGGGTGCCACCATTTTTTTTTAAAAAAATTTTACATTAAAAAAAAATTATTCTGTGCATGCCTAGAAGCCGAGCTTCCGGCACTGCGCATGCACTGCCTTCCTACCCCACAGTGAGTCCAAGCAGGGGAGGATGGCTGAGGGAGTGCATGAGACACTGAAAGAATGGGCAGCAGGAGCTATCTCCATTCCCCTCCCTTCAGCAGTCCGAGAAGCCACGCCCACCCGGTCACATGGCCAGCAAGCCATGCCCACCCGGTCACATGGCTGGCAAGCCACACCCACAAAATAAGCCATGCCCACAGAGTGGTAGTAAAAAAATTAGGAACCCGTCCCTGCTTATTTTATTGTACTCACTCGGTTAATATCAGGGGTCTCCAATCTTGGCAACTTTACGCCTGGCAGACTTCAACTGCCAGAATTCCCCAGCCAGCAAAGGCCTGGCAAAGCTGGCTGCAGAATTCTGGCAGTTGTAAAGTTGCCATGGTTGGAGACCCCTGTTTTATATGGCTTCCCCTCTCACTTCTGTGCAACTCTAGGCAACTTAACAATAATAATAAAGACACAAAATATAAAACAAAAATAAAAGCGATAAAGAAATAGCAGCCAGGCATCATTCATGCAACCAGGAGATGGGCTTTAACCCATGTCCAGGACCCCAGGCTCAAGCACAAAGCCAAGTTTTCAAGGCCTGCCAAAAGGCCAACTGGGGCAGGGCCAATATAATCTCAGGGGAAATGATGTTCCAAAGGGCGGGGGACCGTGGCAGAAAAGATTTTCCTTCTGGGCCCCATCAGCTGATGGTCCCCAAAACATGCCCTTTGTCATAAGCCACTTTGGTTGTAATTTCCACAACACTGAAAGATTAATAATAAAAATGAGTAATATAAGAGTGATAATATTGATAAGAATAGAACACAAATTGGGGTGGGGAAGATAGCAACGGCAATAGCACTTAGACTTATATACCGCTTCATAGTGCTTTACAGCCCTCTCTAAGCGGTTTACAGAGTTCAGCATATTGCCCCCAACAATCTGGGTCCTCATTTTACCAACCTCAGAAGGATGGAAGGCTGAGTCAACCTTGAGCCTGGTGAGATTTGAACAGCTGAACTGCTGAACTGCAGTGCTGCACTTTAACCACTGCGCCACCTCGGCGCTTCATGGAACAGGAACAGCATCATCAGAGCTCTGGCCACATAAAAAATGTATGTGCTTGGCTTGGGTGCATTGATGCATTTACTTTTCATTTGTGTGCGTTGTATATCCTTGCAGAAGTCTGTGGTCTGGAGATATAACTAGGCCATCCATGGGCTGCTAATAGTAGAAGGGGAACCTCAAGAGCTCCCATTCTCCCCTGGTGGGGTTCTCAGTCTGTAAAGGAGAATTGGACAGGATACTCTTTCAGGTGGAAGGTGCCTTCAATGGACTGTTCTTAAACAGTCGAGAGATGGTGTACTGAGGCCTGGTGGGAATGAAGCCATTTAAATACTAAGGAAAAGAGTTATATAAATTCTTACGTTATTAACCAAAATGAACTCACCATTGTGCCTACTAGCGCTATTTCAGATTTCTTTTAAACTCAGGATAATTGCCTTAAATACTTAAAAACTGGGTAATGAAGGCACATAGGAATTTGGAACTTTTAAACACATTCCCTCTTTTATGTTCAGTGTCTTGTTTTAATTAAGAAATGATAAAACAAGGAGTTGACTAACTTCTGGAGGGAAATTAATTTCTCTGATGACTGCAAAGAGTATTAGGATTGTCCTTCTGCCTCTTAAAGGCTGCATAAACAGAGGGGTGGAATCAAGATCACGTGAAGTGTTAATACCACTTTATAATGCCTTGGTAAGGCCACACTTGGAATACTTGCATTCAGTTTTGGTTGCCACGATGTAGAAAGGATGTTGAGACTCTAGAAAGAGTGCAGAGAAGAGCAACAAAGATGATTAGGGGACTTGAAGATAAAACATATAAAGAACGGTTGCTGGAATTGGATATGTTTAGTCTTATGAAAAGAAGGACCAGGGGAGACATGATAGCAGTGTTCCAATATCTCAGGGGTTGCCACAAAGAAGAGGGAGTCAAACTATTCTCCAAAGCACCTGAAGGTAGAACAAGAAGCAATGGGTGGAAACTAATCAAGGAGAGAAGCAACCTAGAACTTAGGAGAAATTTCCTGACAGTTAGAACAATTAATCGGTGGAACAGCTTGCCTCCAGAAGTTGTGAATGCTCCAACACTGGAAGTTTTTAAGAAGATGTTGGATAACCATTTGTCTGAAATGGTGTAGGGTTTCCTGCCTAAGCAGGGGATTGGACTAGAAGACCTCCAAAGTCCCTTCCAACTTTGTTAAATTATTAAAGGCTGCTATTTCAACAAACTGAACTTGCAGTTGAATGCCTCCCAGGAGCAGTACTTAAAGGCACAAGAAGAGACAGATAGCCAGTCATCTACAACTAGAGAGTATATTCTGAAGGCTTTTCTGCAGATCTTCAGAGAAGCTGGGCTTCAGAAGCATTTGCCCCTCTCCTAGTATTTTTGATTATATAGGAAGAGAAAGATATTTGTGAATTTGAGTTTTTAATAATTTCAGTTAATTGTTTATTCTTGCTGAGTACCATATATCCTGATTTTGCAGGAATTTTTTTTAATTGGTTGCTATACTTGCATTGATCATATTTTGAACTCAGGGCCATAATAGAATTACACTAACCTGCATAGAGAAGAACGGTTCCTTCTGACATGTTACTGTAACTCACCCGACATGGACTTCTTACAGAAACTGCTCAAATGATTTTAAGGAAAGTAATGTTCAGGCATAGCCTTAAAATCTTTGATACTAAATTTGGGAATTTGAATCTTCACCCACCTGCATCTTTGACTCATGTTACACACCAGTCGTCCTAAATAGCCCACGTACTGTATGTAAAAGTCCTGAATTCACAGATGGATGCCAGGACAGCACAAGCCAGATAGATCTTGTTATTCTAATATTTCCATTCCGTTTCAGTGATGTGCGCATAGCTGAGAATTCTGATGAATGAATGATGCCGCTATTAATTGAGTGGGTGGGGGAAGGAGCCAGTTGGCTTTTTTCTATCTACAGCCTTTGGAAAATGGGAGGCCCTCGGTAATTAAGGATTATAGGCAGGGCTCCCCATTAAAGTACATTTGGTCTGCTTCCATTGAACTCTCAGTCTTTTAAAAGCAAGCGCTGAGCTATATCTT
Organism: Diadophis punctatus similis; assembly: GCA_023053685.1. NCBI lineage: Eukaryota > Metazoa > Chordata > Lepidosauria > Squamata > Dipsadidae > Diadophis > Diadophis punctatus. The sequence continues at coordinate 17,766,159 of JALIGW010000001.1, read as the reverse complement.
GTTTAAAGGAAGATTTGAATGCTGCTTAGGCATATTGCCAATTTGGAAAATGACCAAAATAATTCAAATGCACTGCCCCCTCCAATACACACTCCTTATGTCTGTGTGTTTTTTTTATTCCTGTCTATAAAACGTCGTTATATTTGGATATATTTTGCTTTTTTAATGTTTAGCAGATTTTCTTTTTAAAAAAAAACACGGAAAAGGGAAAAAAAAGTCTTGCACATTATGTTCAGGAACTGTTTGTGCTTTGGATGGAACTGGTCCATCGACTTTCAAGAGCAGACTATATGAAATATTGTTTGATATCCTTGTTGTTAGAGTTTGCTGCTAAAAAATGTTGCCATGTTATCTTAAATTTGCAGTGAGTTTGATGAGTCAACGCACATTAGTGGAGTACTTAGAGCACCAGGTCCTGGCTCCTGTGCCCAGAAAATCCACAGAAAAGAAGCAAGGAGGAAGAGGGGAGGGAAATCCAGAAAAAAACTCTGTTGCTTAGAGGAGATAAAATCAGTCTAGATAAGGCAGCTCAATGACGCATGACACCAACTTCTGAACCATGATTTACAAATCATGATACTTGGGTAATGGCAATAGCACTTAGTCTTATATACCGCTTCCCAGGGCTTTACAGCCCTCTCTAAGCAGTTTACAGAAATCAGCATATTGCCCCCAACCATCTGGGTCCTCATTTTACCCACCTCGGAAGGATGGAAGGCTGAGTCAATCTTGAGCCTGGTGAGATTCAATCTGCCAAATTACAGACAGCCGGCAATCAGCAGAAGTAAACTGCAGTACTGCACTCTAACCACTGTGCCACTCTAACCTCTCTAATGCAATCCACACAGTACCAAATCTATACTTAGATTTTAGTCCCAAAGTTGCTTTTTCAAAAGGCAACTGGACTTTGGTTTTCCTTGAAGACGTTTTGCTTCTCAGGTGTTTCGCTCTGAAGAAGCTTCTTGGATAAGAAGTGAAACGTCTCCAAGGAAAAGCAAAGAAATCCAGTTGCCTTTTGAAAAAAGGCCCCTTTGGGACAACCATGACACAGATGACTGAGAATCTCCATAGACCCTTAGATTTTAGGCTCAATATATGAAAGCAATGTATCAGTTAGATGTATAATCTCTTTGTTGCTCCAGTATGCAGACAAGCAATTCATTTCTCTTTTGTATTCTTTTTGAAATAATTGTGATTGTGAAGGAAAGGGACCCATTTGTGAGTTGTGACTGAGGACAGAAGCAGGGACAAGCTAAAAGAGCAGATGTTTGAAATTCTAAATTCCTAATAGCTGCAAAACTAGTAGAAGGCAGGTAAAATAGAGCTGCAGCTGTTGGTTTTATTCATTGGTTCATCTTGTTGTAGTTTTTAATGGAGTAATTCACTGAGTCAAGCCACCAGTTTGTGGCTTAGAAAATCAATTCTCAAAAAGTTGCTCAACAATTGATCATTTCTCCTCTCTTCAGGTAACATTACCACAAGAATCCGAGCTACAGAAGTTGGCTCTGATGAAGCTATCAAATCCATTCTGGAGCAAGCAAAAAGGGAGCTGCAGGTACAGAAAACAGGTAGGAGAACTTTGCTGTGCTGGTCTTTGACGTTCAAGTTAACGTGGAAACAGTAGTAAGTGCTTATGAGAAAGCAAATGACCTTGGGGCGTGGTTTACTTTAGTAAATTCCATTGCTAAAGGCTTAAAGAGTGTGGAGTCCTCCTTTATCTCAAGAAAATGTTGTGTGTTATGATACCCCAAGACAGGCTGAATTTTAGGATGAAATGTATTAATACTAAAACATCCGTAACAGGCAGATTTTGTGGATATTTCTAAAGTGTGAAGTTCTCCCCAAAACATTTTCCTTCTGAAGTGGGGGGGAGGGCAGTCTTGATTGGCAAGTTTGCACATCTCCCCAAGGTTTGGGCAGGGCAGAAGCTACAATAAGTAAGAATATGTGGCCATTTAAACTCAAAACATACTATTATACCATATAGAAAATACTGACAAGAGTGGCTAAAACAGTCCTAAATGTACAGGGAAATGAAGTAGGATAGAAAATTGCCATCACGGTAGACAGGAGAACAGATAATAATAATAATAAAATTAATGTAGCCAAGACACAGATCCAGTGAGCAGAAGAGATGGGCTAAAACAGATTGGTCCAGATTAGGAATGTGCAATAAAAAGAAAGATGTGTCCTAGTGTGCTGAAAGCATTTATATACTGAACGGATGTGCTGGAAACGTCAGTTTGAGCATTTTTTCCTTTTTCTTTGTGGCCTACATCTGACTCATGAATATTCTCCTGATCTTATAGCTTGTGATGTGGATGACATCACAATAAGTATCCAAGCATACACCTGCTTACTGACTTAGTAACAACCTGTTTCAGAGTCAAGGAATGTTGTTTTTCTATTTTATATTAATTGGCACGATTGCAAGTAAGAAATGAATTTGATCATCGGCAGTTGAGTTAACTATATCCCATTCTATTAAGGAGGCAGTGGTTTTTCCAGTAGATTGGAATGTGTGCTTTGTTTTCTGTTTCACTTCGTTTTGGTATTGTAGTGCTTTTTGTTTTTATGAGGATAATATTTTTTTTTTCATTTTCTTGGGCAATAAATATTTACATTTAATAATATTTGACGTTCATTGAGGCATAAAAATGTAAGAAAATGTGCTTTTCCTGGTAAATTTCAGGATTCTAATAAAGATTTTGATATGGGGGCGTTTTCACCCTTGTTATTTTTCAGGATCTTTATAAGGCCGTGTGTGTGTGTCTGTGTGTCTGTGTGTCTGTGTGTGAAACAAATTTCTGAACCAGTAAGCTTTATTAGTAAAGAATACATCTGGCACAGAACTCTATTGGAGCATGAGGGGTGATGGAAAGAAGAGCTTATAACTGATGTTTGGGGAAATGAATGCTGTGATCTACTGTATCTCATCCTCCATTGTTTTCTTATTCTTGCAGCTGAGCCGGCTCAGCCACCTTCCACATCAACCAGCAGCAGCTCCGACGATGCTATTCGCTCCATTTTGCAACAGGCTCGGCGAGAGATGGAAGCCCAGCAGGCTGCCCTCGAACCTGCCTTAAAAGCCACCCCTCTGTCCCAAGCCGAAATGTCCATCTTGTCCTCAAAACTGATCCCCACGCCTGCAGTTTCTTCAGTTTCTAGTTACTCTCCCCTGGCTCTCTCCTTGAAGAAGCACTCGCCCTCTGTGGATTCCACTGTGTCTTCCCTACAGACTGTCCCCGGTCTCAAGAAGGAAGCCCAAGAGGCCTCCCTTCTGGACCTCCACGGGATGCCTGACTCAGCACAAGGTGTACTGAGGCATGTTAAAAATGAACTGGGACGCAGTGGGGTATGGAAGGACCATTGGTGGAATACTGTGCAACCTGACAGAAGGAACACAGCTCCTCCAGAAGATCCCAAAATGGAGGAGAGCACCAGTGGGAAAGAGAAGGCCAGCAACCAAGCTCGTTCAGACCGTAACCAGCAACTCCAAGGGCCCTCCTCCTCCTCGGAATATTGGAAAGAGTGGCCCAACGCAGAATCTCCCTATTCCCAGAGCTCTGAACTGAGTGTGACAGGGGCAAGTCGCAGTGAGACACCCCAAAACAGCCCCCTTCCTTCTTCCCCCATTGTTCCTTTATCAAAGCCATCTAAGCCTTCCGTTCCTCCATTGACCCCTGAGCAGTATGAGATTTACATGTACCAAGAAGTGGATACGATAGATCTAACCCGTCAGGTCAAAGAGAAGCTAGCAAAAAACGGCATCTGCCAAAGGATATTTGGGGAAAAGGTAAGGATCTGAAATGGAATATTTCTGTGGTTTCTGTATCAGTCATCAACCTCTGACAGCAGTGGGTTAAGATTGACATAAAAAGGGAAATGGCTAATTTATACAAGTAGTCCTCGACTTACAACCACAGTTGAGCCCAAAATTTATGTTGCTAAATGAGACATTTATTAACTGAGTTTTGCCCCATTTTACAACCTTTCGTGTGCCACGGTTGTTAAGTGAATCACTGTAGTTATCAACTTAGTAAAACGGTTGTTAAGTGAATCTGGCTTTCCCCCTTGACTTCGCTTGTCAGAAGGTTGTAAAAGGGGATGACATGACCCCAGGACACTGAAACCGTCATAAATATGAATCAATTACCAAGCGCCTCAATATTGTTCACGTGACACATAAGTATGAAAAGTGCTCATACATCACTTTTTACAGTGCTGTTGTAACTTTGAATGGTCACTAAATGAACTGTTGCAAGTCAAGGATTACCTGTATTTCTTAATTAGAATAATTCAGTCATCACTCTTCAAGACCTGGGGAAGCTTGGAGTTGCGTTTTTTTAAAAGAAGCGGACTAAAAGCAGATATGATGTTTTAGTTATCCAGATTCAAGACTAAGTTATTAGCATTATTCTTCCCACCACCACTCAAGCAGTACTCACAATTCCATGTCCTTACACGCTTGCAGATCAGAATAGACAAATACAGAAATGGATGGGGCTATCGCATCTTGAATGTCCCTTTAGATTGAAGAAGGAATTTGTTACGCATCTTGCATTTTTGCACAAGCAAAACCTGCTGAGATTCCTTCTGCAGAGCTATGAAAGATGGGGGAGTCCTACCACTTAAGCAGGCTAGTATGGAACTGTGGGGATTATCACAGGATAGAACAGTGTTTCTCAACCTCATGAACTTTTAAGGTGTGTGGACTTCAACTCCCAGAATTCATCAGCCAGCCAGCCTGGCTGGAGGAATTCTGGGAGTTGAAGCCTACACAAGTTAAAAGTTCTGACATCGAGAAACACTGTCTCTGTTCCTGTATGGTGTGTTGGAGACAGGTGAAAGACTTACATATGACCCAGCTGCTGTGGCCTAGAGGTGGAGCTCTTGCCTCACAATCAGGAGGTTGTGAGTTCGATCCTAGGTAGAGGCAGATGTTAGGGTCTCCTGCTTGGGCAGGGGGTTGGACTAGATGACCTGCAAGGTCCCTTCCAACTCGGTTAATCTGTTAACATGTTGCCACCTTGAGTGATTGCAGGACTAGAATATCAGTGCAAACCTAGGTAGCCCTGAATGATATCACCTGGCAGTTTGGGGTGCATAGATGTATCCATTGCTTTTAAAACAGCAGTGAGAGATACAGCAAGAAACTCAGCCTGGTAAATTGGTGTTATCTAATCTAAAATGGGCTGGAGGTGATGGTTTAATGTGAGGCTTCTTTCACTGTCCATCTGTTTGCATCATAACCAAAGTTAACTCCTTGGCATTCCCCCTGACCTTTTCAGAACCCCCCCCCCCCCCCCGTTCTTTGATATTCTTATACATGGAATGAATGAAGTAAAATCACATGAGTAAGCCTATCATGGAGATAGTCTGAGTGTAGTGGAAAGGCCATTTCATCCCATTTCCAGCTTCTCCTCTTTCCAGTAAAAAAAAAGGGCTCAGAGAAACTCAAAAGTAAAAAGTTTTAGTTAACAAATTTTTTAAAAATGCAGCAATCAACAACCATTTTCTATATCCTATAATGTGCTAAAACAAAAGTTGGCAGAGATGATCTGTAATGATTTGCACTAGACTCCACATCTTTCTTCAGATCATTCAACAGTAGTAAATATTAAAACGCTTTTTGGAAAATTAATTGGAAAAGAAAGCTTGGGCGAGGAGACCTAAGCATGAATTTATTGAGGAAAGAAACTATGAAGTTTTGGCTCTAGGACTGAGAAGGCACATGGCTGCCAATTCAGTGGATCTAGAATTCCAGGCCTGAGCAAATCCTTATAGATCTTTTTCTTGTTGTTGCTATTTAATGTCTGTGCTAAAGAGTCATAGCATAAGAACTATCATGAAATTGGGTAAAGACCAGTGTAATCGAACAACAGATTTTCCCATTGTAATGAGGCTAATTCTGCTTCTTCCGTGGTCGTTTCCTACTAGGTGCTGGGTCTTTCCCAGGGCAGCGTCAGCGACATGCTGTCTCGGCCAAAGCCATGGAGCAAGTTGACACAGAAGGGGCGTGAGCCATTCATTCGTATGCAGCTGTGGCTAAATGGCGAACTCGGACAGGGAGTCTTGCCATCTCAAGGACAACCCCAAGGCCAAGGTAAAGGAACAAACTGTACCGGGCTTCAGATCACACTATGTTCTCCTTGATTATTTTTTTTGAACCTTTCATTTAGAGTACTGTTTCTCAACCTCAACTATTTTAAGATGTGTGGACTTCAACTGACTGAGGAATTGTGGGAGTCCACCCATCTTAAACTTGATTTAGAGGATCAGTTTGTCCCCGGCCTGTACTTTAAGTCCTAGACTTCTCAATTCCTTACACAGAGAAGGCAATTCTTTATTTTTCCCAAGGGGGATGAGGACAAGGGTTTGTGGAACGCATAAATGGGGTAAAAACAGCTTAAGGCACAGGTGAAATGCTACCGGTTTGGGCGTACCGGTAGTGGCGGCCGCCGGTGGTTCAGAGAACAGGTAGTGGCAGCAGCGCGAGTCTCCGCTCACCTGCCCGGATGTCGCCATTTTCTTTTTTTTTACCCTCTGCGCATGCGCAAAGCCTTCTGAGCATGTGCAGAGGGTGAAAAAGCACGCACGATGGTGGCATGCAAGCAGAGCATGCGCACGCAATGCGTGCACTTCCGAACCAGTAGGGAAGGTAAGTAGATTTCACCGCTGGCTTAAGGTTTTGTGAACCCCATAAACTTATGATCACATAAGAATGTTATCATTTATTTATTACTTATTTATTTAATTTATATCTCGCCAATAAGCACTCATGAATCACAGCCCACTAAGGTAACACAAACTATTGCTTCTGTTGTAAAGCACCGACACAGCTACCACACTGGGAATTATGGATATCAGTTGCATCAGACATTGGAAAGGGCTGTGATTATCCCAGTTTATTTATTTATTTAGGATTCTTATATGCCACCCTACTCGCTGGGGACTCTGTTGATCTTGATTTGAATCCACCGTATCCCAAAACAGACAAAGGTTGATCTGCCTCTACAAAACTACAGTAAGGCAGGAGGTGTTTCCCCTTCAAATACTTAAAAATACAAAGCAGACTTCTCGAGGAAGTTCTGAAAGATTTCGGGACAGATGAAAGTAGCTTACATTCGGAAAACTCTTAAGGTTGCATACTTCTTTATCGTGCTTCTCAATGCTGGGACTTCTTGGGAACCTTAAAGCTTGCTGGGAACTCAGGTCGCAACACTAAAACCCCCCCCCCTCTAATCTTTTCCCTTTTTTTCAACCTGCAAAGTGAATCTTTGGTGTTTGTTAAATAATAATAATAATAAATAATGAATTGGGCTGTGGGAGGCCTTGCTTTTAATGAAGAAAGTTCTTTAATTAAGAACTAACATAAAGTGGCTTGATTCTCCTTCCTCCCCAAACAGACCCCTATATATCTGTATAAGAAGATTTTTGTCAGGTGCTCAAAATTGATGTGATTTTAATTTGGATCTGTTCTGATTAAGTCAGAAATCTACTGTCACATTTCCAGTAACATCGGGAAGAATAAATAGATAAGGCCTACAGATTATTTTGCAGACCATCCTCATCCAAAGCCACATTCTCCCTCTTTTGCCAAAATCGGGGAATCTGTATTTGTGTGTGTGTGTGTGCTTAAAGAGGCCTTGAGGTAACCATTACTGTAAAGTATGGGGTTGCCTAAAATCCTTACATTTGTACATGAAACTAAGAAGCTTATATTCTGTGCTATTACACAGCATCCAGCGACATGAGAGTTTATATAGTGCGAGTGTGAGAAACTGGACAACTAGGACAAAAACAAACAAACAAACAAACAGGGATTTTGGGTCTACCTAGAGTGCCTTAGCCATAGTTTGTCCACGACTGTCATGGGTATATCCAAACTTTTGAAAAAATCAGCAGAGCTGTGCATAGACTCAATCCTGCCTCTTTGCTTCATTGTAAAGAACAAGCACAGGAGGTTATCACCTGAGCCAGACTAATAAGATAGGAAACCTGGATAGATCCAAATTTAACGTTCAGTTGGGAATTAACTAGATTTCCATAGTTACCAAAATCCCATCAGTCACAGCCATTTTGGCCAACAATCAGGGGGGTATGAGAACTTGCAGTCTGGCTAATCTGGAGCACCAGAGATTTGCCACTCCTGATATTTTTAAAAATGGAGACCAGGTGGTTTTACTATGCTGCTTTGCTTTGATCGGCCATTTACTGGGACTTGCTTTGCTTTCAAATTGTATCTTCTCTCATATCTCTTTCTTATCATCCTCCTTTTCTTTCTCCAGTCCTTCACTCTGTGTCATCACTGCAAGACTCTCTTCAGCAGGGATGTGCAAGCTCAGGTAATCAGCTGCTTCATTATGAAATCTGTTGCTTTGTTGTTCTACATGTTCCTCTTTCTAACGGAACAGGTGTGTACCTGTGATGGTGGTGGGTGAACTATTTATTTCTGATGTGTTAGAAAGCTGCTTTCCTTTTCCTGAAATTATTTGTATTTATTTAAATTACCAGGCTTAACTCTTTGCCTTTTCCTTGTTATATAGCTTGTTTTCCAATGTCTAAATCATAGAAAAGAGCAATATAGGTGGAGAGAGAAGAACCACAGTGTGACTTGCCACAATATCTAAAACTTCGCAAAACATTTTTATAAATTAACATTCTACAGACAGTCTCTAGAACATGGGTGTCAAACTCGCAACGTCACATTGTCATCACGTGACGTATCGTGACTTTTTTCCCCTTCGCTGAACCGGGGCTGGGCTTGGCCAGCACGTGATGCAACCGTGCCACAGGTTTGACACCCCGGCTCTAAAATAAAACTGTAAAACTCCTAAGGGTGTTTATGAGGCATTTAGGGCACTAAATAAATAGTTGGTCATGTAGCCAGAAGAAAGAAAAAATGTGATTTTTTAAAAATTTCCTCCTCATTTTTAATTTTTCATGAAGTTTACATATTGATTCCCTTCTGATTTCTTAGGCTTCAACAACTTTTGTATATCTTTGCTTTCTTAGCTTCCAAATTATTGGAATTCAGCTTTTCTGGTTTTATCATAAATTCATTAAACTGAACTTATGAGGTTTCCAGCAAAATTAACTGGAAGAGTCATTGCAATAAAATGAAGCGTTTTATAGATGTGTGCTCAACAGCATTTATTTAAAACATTGATGAGTTCCTCTTCAATTCAAACATTTCCAAAATGGTATATAGCAGTGATGGTGAACCTATGGCACATGTTGCCCTATGTCAGCTCCAGTGCTGGCCAGCTGATTTTCGGCCTTCTTTTGGGCTGTTTTCGCTCTCCCCAGGCTTCAGTGAGGCCTGTGCCGGGGGCAGCGCCAGGGGTGAAATTCAAAAATTTTCCCTACCGGTTCTCAGGTGTGGCTTGGTGGGTGTGGCAGGGGAAGGATACTACAAAATCTCCATTCCCACCCCACTCTGGGGCCAGCCAGAGGTGGTATTTGCCGGTTCTCCGAACTACTCAAAATTTCAGTTACCAGTTCTCCAGAACCTGTCAGAACCTGCTGAATTTCACCCCTGGGCAGTACGGGGTTGTGCACATGTGCGAGGGGAGGAGGGCATTGCATTATGGCTGTGGGCACGCGCAAGCTATTGCGCGCGCGCGCCCTTTTGGCATCCAAGCCAAAAAAGGTTCGCCATCACTGGTATTTAGCAATCAGAAAAGGACATTGGTTGTAGGCTGCAATTTTATTCATATATTCCTACGGTATCTAATCTAGATTTCGCTACCTTTCATGTTGCTGTGGAAAATAAATAGGAGCATGGGTCAGTGTTGGAAGCTCTGAATTCTGAGTTTTAGTCCCTCTTTTCAAACAAATATCCCACTAACTTGCATGAATAGAGCCGAGGTGGCGCAGCAGGTAGAGTGCAGTACTGCAGGCTACTTTAGCTGACTGATCATTTGAGTTCAGCTGTTCAAATCTCACCGGCTCAGGGTTGACTCAGCCTTCCATCCTTCCGAGGTAGGTAAAATGAGGACCCAGATTGTTGGGGGCAATGTAAATATATACATTGCTTAATGGTGTAAACCGCTTAGAGAGTGCTTGCACTATGAGGCGGTATATAAATATCACTAATAAATAATTAATAAATAAATGAACAAAAAAAACACCAGGAAAAAATTGAAGTTTTCGTAGGAAAAAAAGACAAAATGCTGAAGGACAGTGGTGCAGAGGGGAAGGGGGGAAAGGCAAGAAACCAGTTTGTGAAGGTCAGAATGAGACATTTAGTAGAAAAGTGGCTTTACTTCTTATGATCAGCTGAACTTTGCTGGTGGCCTTGCTGGGATAGAGTTTCAATTGAGGAAAATTCTCTGCAGCATCCAACAGCCAGAGTCTCCTTGCCAAGAAGTTCTACTGGGAGGCAAAAAGAGCAGCCGCCTCCAGACTCGGAGATGAGTGCAAAATCTGCTTCTCCGCAGGCTCAAGACAACTGTTGATTGGAAACAAGTGTTCCTTCCTTTTGATGGGGAGGGAAGAAGCAGCCTCTTGGCAATAATGCTGTTACACATCCTTTGATGAATGCAGCCAAAGCTGCCTTTCTCTTCGGTAGTGTTCCAAAAGATGAGAGAAGGTATACCTCCATCTTTTGATTAGAAGCACTCAAGGCACCTGGGTGGCCACTGTGAGAACAGGGTTTCCTGGACTGTCCATTAACTCAACTGAATACTGCAATGAGATTTTATAAAGCATGTTTTAAGACTTGTTTATTTAGAATAGAATAGAATAGAATAATAGAATAGAATAGAATAATAGAATAGAATAGAACAGAACAGAACAGAACAGAACAGAACAGAACAGAACAGAACAGAATAGAATAGAATTCTTTATTGGCCAAGTGTGATTGGACACACAAGGAATTTGTCTTTGGTACATATGCTCTCAGTGTACATAAAAGAAAAGATACATTTGTCAAGAATGGTTCTCATAGGGTTCAAGTAAGCAATCAGGAAACAATCAATATTAATATGAATCATAAGGATACAAGCAACAAGTTACAGTCATACAGTCATAAGTGGGAGAAGATGGGTGATAGGAACGATGAGAAAAACTAATAGTAGTAGTAATGCAGCCTTAGTGAATAGTTAGACAGTGGTGAGGGAAATATTTGTTTAGCAGAGTGATGGCGTTCGGGAAAAAACTGTTCTTGTGTCTAGTTGTCTTGGTGTGCAGTGCTCTATAGCGACGTTTTGAGGGTAGGAGTTGAAACAGTTTATGTCCAGGATGCGAGGGGTCAGTAAATATTAACAAGCCATAGAGTCAGAACTCGGGTCCTTGTGTTTGTTATATGTGATACGAGTCATAACAAATACCAATATCAGTTACCGCAATAAAACCAGAAGTGCTTATTGTATACTATACCCTGTGTCTTTTCTGGGAAGTTGGGGGGGGCGGGTGGGTGAAAGGGGGGAGGGTAAGGGGGTGGAGGGTTGGGGGGAAGGGGGGGAGAAAAGAGAAAAATGTTTGTACTTTGTACTAATAAAACTTTTTGAATTTAAAAAAAAAACAGAAGTGCCTGAAATAAGTAACCTATATGAGTCGGTTTTTTAAAGCTGAAATATTTTGGATTGATCTTGAGGGTTTTTTTCAAATGTGTAAGCTAAACTTGGTCTAAATTTGAGTTAATGAAACTGCTAGGCTCACCTAACATGCTCTGCCCTTACAAATAACCTCCTATGGCTTAACTCTATGGCCTGCTTCAACGACATATAAGACAATCATTGGATTCTCACTGTATGCTGAACCATAGACTGCCCAACTACATTGTACCTAGTCTAGATTAGCCCGGTAGATGAACTCAGCCATCAAAAGTAATCTTTAATGTAATAGTTCCCTCATATTTTAGCAAGCGTAGTGGAAAGCAGGCTGATGGTAGAGTAGACCAATGCATGCCTGAAAATTGAAATCACCAGCTACATCTGATAGAGAGAGACACGTGACCTGGGCCTGGCACACAAAGTCAATGGCAACCTCAAATGCTGCTTATTTTTACTTCAAAATTATTTTTCACTCTGTGGGATGGAGGGAATACCTGATTTGTTTTCATGGAGAGGAAGGGGGGGGAGAGATTTTATTATGCCTATGGGCTTCAACAGCTGGAGTAGCCTAGCTCTCTCATCTCTGCTCTTTCTGGTGTAAACCCATTGTCTAGGAGTGTTATCAATAAGGGTTTCCCTGGGTTTGAAAGCAGAACTCTTCATCCATGGATGCAGTTCGGGGCATCTCATGAGATTTGCAAATGCTTACATTTCTTCCCTGGTATCATTTATCATTTCAGGCTTTGTGGTACTTAGAATTGTGTAATTGTCAGGGGAAGGGGTTGCAGAATCTAATTAAAGAGATTTTAAAATTAAAATCACCTGTGAGATCATTTGGACATGGCCTCTTCTGGTGATTAATTGAACTCCTCTAATATCACAGGGAAGAGGGTCAGGTGGCAAGGTCATTGGCTGCCACTGGCTGGATTGCTCAGTTTCTGGCAAAGGACTAAAGGGGAAAAGAAATGCCCGACTAAGGAAGCGGGGCAGCTGGAAAGGAGAGAGATTGAGAGGAATTTGGGAGAGCAAATAGTGCAGATCCGTGCAGGAAGGGGAATGGAGAGGAGAAGGCAAATGATGTGATTAGGTCAGAAAGAAGGAGGAGGCACAGGGCCAAGACCTCTAAAGCCAAGAAACCACAGATTTGATTTTAAGTAACTGGCTAAATTATTGACTGCAAGCTTGCAGTCACTTCATATAATGCATTTAAGCCACAAATGTTGTAAAGAAAAAGTTCTTACTCCAAAAAAAAAACCCTATTTATTTGGGGAACGGTAGTTCATCCAATAGTTATTCTGTTAACTCTGGGCCCAAGAGGCCTATCTTCCCTTTCCCACACACCCTGGTGGGGGCTTTTGCTTCTCCACTGGTTGTTTTCTAGACCAAAAGCTGTGAAATCATTTCCCACAAGACTTGTATAAGGCACAGAAAGTAAAAATCCTTCGCATGTGAAACTGCTGTCTAATGCATGAAGGTTGAAGTATGATTGGTTCTAGCAAATGCATGATTTAAGGTAGGGGCAGGCAATCTTTTGGGGCCTGAAGGCCATACTTGGCCTTCTAATAGCATGCTGGGGCTGTACTACAGAAACTGGGAAGGACCAGAACAAAAGCTAAATTAAATTAAATTGACATTATAATTAATGTAACTAAAATATGTAGTTAATACTTGTGGGTTTAATCATTGTCCTTTTTGTTACATTAAAAGTATAAGTTGGCACAAATTTCTGAAGGGCTCTCAAAACTGCAGACAGACCTTGGGTGGGGACACAAATTGGATACTCTGCTTCAAAGCTCCTGATAGTAGTAGACCTAAGTGTCGGAGAAGTGTTCCACTGAGATTGTTGTGGAATTCTGAGTAAACAAACAACATGCTTGAAAGCCTTTGAACTGAATCTAATATCTAAAATATGACCCAGAGAATGGCCTCTGATGCAAACCATTGCAGTGTTGTAGCTTGGCCCAGAAACAAGCTGCCCTTAGAGCAAACCTGGGCATTTTATGGCCCACAGGCCACATCTGGCCCATGAGTAGTCCCTGTCCAGCCCATGGTGGTGTGGTGGCCCTCCACAGCAGTCCCAGTTTCTCATGTGGCCCCTTGGGAAAATTAATTGCTCACCCCTGCCTTAGAGTATCTTGGTTCTAAGCCTTTTAGAGCTTGGAATGTAAAATCCAGTTAAGTATACCTTTTGTTTCGCGCCTCTGATTTGCTCCCAGAACCACCTAAAGCAGTGTTTCTCAACCTTGGCAGTTTGAAGATGTGTGGACTTCAGCTCCCAGAATTCCCCAGCCAGCGTTGCTGGCTGTGGAATTCTGGGAGTTGAAGTCCACACATCTTCAAACTGCCAAGGTTGAGAAACACTGACCTAAAGGCCTTTGCATTCTTTTCCTGTGGTCCGTAATTCTGTGGTTCCTCAAATGCACATAATAGTTTTCCAAGCATATGTAAACACAAATGCATGATGTAGTAGATTTTTGCTGAGAGGACAAGGTTCAGATTCCCTTTCCTTTGGTGATTTTTTATCAAGTCTACCTCTTAGCCCAATTTCACATGAAGATTGTAAGCAGAAAAGCTAAACAGTGAACTTTAGTCTAGCTAAAACACATAAAAAGACCATCTATTTCAGCCTTTCCTGACTAGAAATAACTCCAGTGTCTAAAGTAGATGAACTGATATTTTTGGTGCATTCCTTCCTGGTCAGGACTGATTTGAGAAAAGCAGAAAGGGAGATGAGCTACATTGTGGACCACTGGGAAGTGGAAATGGTGTGGAAATGCTCTTACGTTCTCAGTTGACTAGTAATAATCAAGTCCCTTCAATATATAAACATCACATATGGATATCTAAATAATAAAGAAAGATATATTTAAATCCTACTGTTTCAGAGCACTAACGTAACCCAGGAATTCAGTTTTCTTACAAATTTGCTTTGAGTGTCCCTCACCACAAAGCAATTTTATGTCTATGTCCTGGAAAATAAAGGATTTAGAGACGGAGCGGTATAGAGCTCCCATCAGGGTAATCCATCAAAGTTGGTGGCTGTTGAAATTAAATGAGGAAGTGAACAGAGTGAGCCATGTGGATGACTAGTCGGTGGGGGGGGGGGAACCAGAAGCATTTCAGCATTAGGCCCTTCAGAACTACTTAACGTATTATTACAGTGAAGAGGGACAATCAGAGCCGCACCATTTCAAAGCCGAAACTGTAGAGCTGTTGGTCCAACAAAGTAGAGCAGACTAAAAAAACCGTGCCATATAAATGAGGACTGTTTTCATTGTAACATCTATCGTAGCAGAATCTTACAAGTCTGAATATGCTTCCCTGCGCCTCCCTTCCTCTTAATGTGCAGTAGGAAAGAGTCCGTCTGAGATGTTTACTCAAACTAATTTTTTAGGCCAGGCTCAAGCCCCTCTTATCTGATTGTTGCCTTCAAGGCAATTCCCTATTTCCTCTGCTTGAATTTGGAAGCATGCAAGAATTCACAATACTGTTTCACTCAATTTCCCTACATAACTATACAGTTACCAGTTTCAATGCCTTCAAATGTGCCTCCACGTAAAAAGGTTATGGACTGTTGTATGCAGAGTAAGTGGACATACTAAACTAAACCTTTCTTGCTACAGCTCTACGACTTGAAGGGAATAAGATGCAAAGTAGCAGCATAAAATCTAGAAAGCTACAACTTTCTTCTGCCCCATTTATATGTAGCAGAATCATGCAGGATTTCCATTTGAGTCAGAAAATAGAAACTTACATCTTTTCAACATATTTGAATGTTCCACTTACGGGACTCATTGTACAGGGAGAAAGACTCTGGGTAAACCCTTTAACTGGCCCTGCAGGGGGATCAATTTCCAGAGCAATACATAGTCCTCGACTTATGACCATAACAGAGCCCAAAATTTATGTTGTTAAGTGAGACATTTGTTAAGTGAATCTTATCCAATTTTACAACCTTTCTTGCCACAGTTGTTAAGTGAATTACTGCAGTTGATATGTTAGTAACCTGGTTATTAAGTGAATCTGGCTTCCCCATTGACTTTACTTGTCAGAAGGTTGCAAAAGGCGATCACATGACCTTGGGACACTGCAGCCATCATAAATACATGCCACTTGCCAGGCATCTGAATTTTGATCACATTATCCTAAAGAAGCTACAGAGGTTGTAACTGTGAAAAACGGTCATAAGTAGCTTTTCCAAGTGCCGTTGTAACTTTGAACGGTCACTAAATGAACTTGTAAGTAGAGGACTACCTGTGCTATATTTAGGAGGCATCTCTCTCTCTCTCTCTCTCTCTCTCTCTCTCTCTCTCTCTCTCTCTCTCTCTCTCTCTCTCTCTCTCTCTCTCTCTCTCTCTCTCTCTCTCTCTCTCACACACACACACACACACACACACACGGGGGGGGGGGAGGCAGAGCAGCCTGGAAAGGAAATACATGCTAACAACATAACCATTTATTTCATTGAAAATAATCTACCCTTACAAACGAGACCTCACTAAAATTATCACTCTAAACTAATATTTCTCCAGCTCAGCAACTTTGTGAGGACTTCATTTGTCAGAATTCCCCAGATGTGCTGGAGAAGTTGAGAAACACTGGTCTAGACTACTACAACACTTCTTATATGCCGGATTCTTGTCACTGGTGACATCTTAGTACATGCTGTTCCTGTGATGTGGAAAACTAGCAAGTTGAGGGAGAAATATTTGCCGACTGTCCTCCCTCCTAGTTTCTGATGCAGGGAAGTTGGGCTTCTTTAGGGGATCTGAAGAGGTACCGTTGAGATATACATGTATAGTTGGACCCTACCCTGCTTATTCCCCTGTAATAACATCTACCTTCAGAAAAAATATCTTATTAAAAAAAGACAAGAAAAAGAAAAAATAAGGTCATATTAAGAACAGGAGGCAAAGTTATCATTCCTTTTCTCGTCACCCCCCTACCATTGTTTTTCCCAGTATAATTCATTATAGATTGTGGTTTTTTCCCCCATATCTGATTCTCTTCTCCTCCCCCTCCTTCCCCCACATCTTCCTATTTGGAACTTGGATCCTAAAAATAGTGCCAATCAACTGGCAGATGTTGCATTTGCCCTTTTGCTGAAGGGACAAGAATTAGTCTGTCAGTGGGTACCTAAATAAAGCATTGAAAACTGCCTTTTGTACGAAAACTTTGCAATTACTATTCTCAGAGCTTGCAGTGTTTTATTTTATGAGAGACGGGAAAGGCATATTCGCTAAGCAAATGTAGAGAGATGGAGAATGATCAACATCCAGTAGCAGATCATCACTGGTTTCATTGAGATGGTAGATAAGAACATCCTGACATGTTATCTGTTACCAGGACCTGTTAATACAATCCATTCATATAAATTATGAAGTATGCTATTGTGTCAATTTGTCTCCACAAAAGCATCATGTAAATGAAAGAGGGATTAAAAATTAGCAGCAGTTAGAACTAGCCTTGCTCATCCTGATAACTTTGAAAAGTGCTGGACAAAATCTCTCATATTTCCCAATCAACATGCCTACACAACACTAAAAAAGAATGAATTATATATTTCTGGGTTTTTTACTTCTAGGAAAACAAACAGCAAATCGCCCAATTTCATGGATGAAAAAGTTTTTCTCTTTACAGAACTGTCCCATCTGTCCTGCAGAAATTTGGATGACCATTAGATGGCAGCAAAGATATAGAGAACTCCAACTGTTTGCTGCCACCTAATGATTTATTTATTTATTGCACATTAGATATGGTATCTCTAATCAGTTCCCTTAGGAGTGGTGATTGTCTCAAAAATTTAAATGGTTTATTGTCAAAACAAGTACTGCATTATACAAGCCTTATTGTCTGTCTCTCATTATATCAAAACCCAATGAAAGGGTTCTTTTTCCAATACAGTGATAAATGGTGGAGCTTCCTGATGTGACATGTTATGATGGTCCATAATCAGATGCTCTGAAAGAGCATTTTTCATCAATTCATAAAGCTATCAGGTTTACAAAGCCATCAGCTTCATAAGTAATACAATAATTTACATTATAATCATGTATATTATAATTTAATAATTTATATTACAGTAATATAAATGATAGCTCATAAAGCTATTGGAAAAATTCTTACGTGTTTAAGGTCTGTTGACTACTTTATTTATTTAAAAATGGATTTTCCCCACATTAAAATGAGACGATCATATTAAAGTTAATAAGAATATAGTAAGGTAAAGAGATGAGGAATTCTGCATAATTTTTCTTTTCTTTTTGGGGTGTGTGCAGGTGGGCTTATCTTAAATTCAGGGTTGGGTACCTTTGGGTAAAATGCAGTCCCATAGGACATATACCGTGTTTTCCCGAAAACAAGACCCTGTCTTATATTTTTTTGAACCCTGAAATAAGCGCTTGGCCTTATTGCCATGCACTCAAAAGCCCGATTGGCTTATTATCTTATTTTGGGTGGAAACAGGGTAGCTACTATAGGAATCAGGAGTCTAGACTAAAAATGCCCACCTATATTAGTCTTGTTCTATATTCTATATCTATACTATTGTCTTGCCTTCTCCCACCCTCCACCCTTTCCTTTCATACCTGTAATTAAATTATAGAATTGTCAGCATGGGCCTGCTTTTCAAAAAAATATATAAATATATATGTGTCTGTACGGTGCTGGAAACTTTAGGTGCTATGTAAATAATAAATAGCAGTTTTAACAATGATTTTCCAGGCAGTTATCTGATGTAAGCAGGCTTGCCTGGGCCTCCCATTTGTTTCCGTACAATTTGCGCAGATCTTCCATAGAGAATTTCTCATTATGTTTTGATAATCTGTTCTGAGAGAATTAATTTTCTGCCACCCTCTCAACCTTTATTTATTTAAAATAAAGTTTAAAATGTGCACTAATTACCAGTGTTGGGGAGGGGGCCCATGGAGAGGCAAGGGGAAAGCAAAGGAAGATAATTTTCTTCCTAATGCTTAGCGGGAGAGAGGGAGGGGGGAATATTCATGTAGAAATTTGGGCCCTGAGCTAGGCTAGCACCGGGACTCCCCGGGGACAACTGAAAGATGTTATAATCAATTACCACATCATAACACTGATCTATGATAATTACTGAGTCTTCTCCTGAGACAGTGCAGCAGTTGGTTGGGATGCTGTTCATTCATGGTCCACTGCCTGATTAATATGCAAATAATAGGGTGATTGCATGATGAATGTGGAAAGAGAGTTGGCTGGTAGTGTGCCTACCGATGCAGGAAAATGATAAATTACTTTTTACTGACTGTCCTACATATAAGTACCCTCTCTCAACAGATTTTTTTTTAATCACAAATTTTACCATTTCAGGGAAGCAAGGCTAGTGTGTCTTTAAGGATGTGTGAAATAATGCGTCTTAATATATCTGTTAGGCTATTGGGAGGGCTGTGGAGCTAACACTTTTTTCGGAAGCTGGAAGGCAAGTTTATAACATTGAATGTTATAAGAGACAGTTAACGCCACTGTCCTGCGGTGAAGCGTTGGAAGTTCAGCTAAAATGGGTTTGAAGCCAGAAGTGAGAGGAACGGTATCTGTGCTGGCTGAGCATTTGTTTTGAATGCAGCAGATTCCAAGTTCAATCCCCAACATCTCCAGTTAAATAATCTCAAATTGCAGGACTGGATAAAGCAGCGGTCTCCGAACTTTCTGGCTCAGCGGATTGGCAGCAGTGGGAGGGTTAGAGGGATGGTTTCGTGCCCGCTTTTACAAATGCAGCTTCGTGCATGCATGCGCATGCACCTCCCCACCACTTCCGTGGCCCCGGTTCCAAACATGATATAGCCAGGCACTGGACGGGGTTGGGGACCCCTTCTGGGATAAGGGATTCTGCTTAAGAACTTGGAAGCATTTTTTGAAAAGAAAGTATGCTAGACTCTACACCAGTGGTTCTCAACCTTCCTAATGCCACGACCCGTGCCCCCGCCGCCACGCCATGCCGCCGCCATTTGGGTTCTTTTACCCTCTGCACATGCGCAAAACGTTCTGCACATGCACAGAGGGTAAAAGAACCCAAATGGCGGCATCCGGGTGAAGTCTCCCGACCCCTGTGAAAGGGTCGTTCGACCCCCAGGTTGAGAACCGCTGCTCTACACTGTGCAGTTTAAACAGTTCTCACGCCATTTAAGTAAAGTGAATCTGCTTTATATTTTTCTTTGAGAAAATAAGAGAATTCGGGGAAAATTCTCAAGGGAAAATTCCCATGCCATGTTCTGCACTTATTTGGTTTTGAGGTGACCAAGAGGTTTATGAGAATACCTTTCATTATAAAATCACTTCTCTGATGGGTAGGTAAGAGAGATTTTGGCATTACTTTATGCTAGACTAGATAAATCAATAGTTATAAAGAAGTTAGTAATGGGATTTTAGCAGAATAGAAGTCTTCAGAAATACCTTGGTTGGTATTAATGCCCTTAGAAAAAAAGTAGAGAAATCTATGTGCAGAGGAAGCTATCAGTGTTATTGGGTGATCCTATGTCTGAAGATTGCACTGGATAGGAGAAGCCACACTTAACCACTCATAGGCTCCTCCCCTAAAGGAGCCATAATTTTGTTCTTACTTATTCTGGAGAAGGACTACATCAAGAATATTTAGATACAGAAACTTTCAGAAAATAGTCAAACATCTATGATTGGAACAGATCCTAATAGCTATAATAGCTCTCAGTTCTACTTGAGAGAAGAACAGTTGTTTTGCATTCAATAAGTCTTAAAACCATAACATGGTGGTAGAGTCCTGGATTCTTCCACATAGATAATCTCTTCCCACCCCACCCACCCCTGCACACATAAACAGACGTACAACAACACTTTTTTTTCTCCATCTTCCCTCACCCTCCCACATCTTGTCTCATTTGACTTTCCAAAACAACGGCAGGAACTCTCTTTCTTGCCTGCCACTGCTGCCTTTTCCTTACCATACACTTCCACATTGGATAAGTTTAGTGTTAAGGAGTTATTTGTGCTGTTGAGCATATACACAGCGAAATAGTGATTATGGTTGTGGTGTTGCAGTTTGATATGAATGCTATTCAGTCAATAAACAGATATGTTTAGTATTTACAAATAGTTTACTTAAAGTAGTAGCAAAGTTCAAATAGGAAGTCCAAGTCATACACAGTTAGTCAGTCAATGCGAAGAATCTTCTTCTTGCCTATCTTTGTTTTAACTAGCAAACATAGATTACAGCTAACAATCAAGTCTACACTAGCACAGATAGTTACTCTTTCACAGCAGCTCTTCACAGCAATTTCACACAGTCACAAAGTCAGTTACTCAACAGGGAAGCATCAGAGATAATCAGCAGAGAGTCAGCACTCCGGAACACACCTTCAAACACACACAGTCAGCAATCACCATTCTGAGCATGCTGTCTTGTTTCCTTATATAGTAATCAGCCTTCAATGCAGTTAAAGCAATATACACATAACATTGATTTGTGGCTTGTTCATATATTAGTAAACCAATTGTTTGAACAGGGTTCTAACATTTAGGACTGCACTCTCCGATATTTTATATGACAGTAATAAGCCTGGATTCTGAAGTGCATATGCAATTTAGGATATGCCACCCGCATTTTTGCAAACACAGTGGGGTTCCATGGCAAGGCTTCTTGACAGGCCATTCCTCAAAGGACATAGGAAATCACCAGCAAAGCATTGCTATGCCGGTTAGATTTCTCCCCCTACCTTTAAGATATTGTAATGGGCAGAAGAAATAACATTAAGGAATAGAAGGAAAAAGCCACTTTCCGGTCAGATAAAAGGAATCTGAATCGGGAGTAGAACTGTAACCTGAGAAAGCATCTCATACAAGACATACACAGACCCCAGTTCTTCCAAAGTTAAAAGGAGGGACTGGGAAAACATATTCAGATTTGCAAGATTCTGTTACCATAACCTTATTATACTAAAGGTAGTATTGGCCTGCATGACTTTGGTTTCTTAGTTTGGTCTACCTTGAAGGGCTGACAGATACCGGGTCAACTTGTTTTTCTGAGTCAAGGGGCATCCATGAGTCAATCAAACCCAAGATGACTACAACTGCCCAATTCCAGATGTCACTTTATTTATTTAATTATTTAATTTTGGGAGCAATAGCCAGGGTATAGAACCTTTCTGGTACAGTGCTGAACAGCTGCTTGTCCTCTCCAGTCGGTCTTTTCCCAGCCCCCCGGTATTAATTTATACATTATTTTTGGATTTGACTAGTTTGGCATGAACCTGAAGCCTAGACCCTGGACTTAATGAGAAGTGGTCCATCAAACCCAACCGCCAGGAAAATACTGTCTGGGGCTTGCTGGAATGTCACGGCCCCGGCCTGTCATTCTGCTTCAGCAAGTTGTCCTTCCGAATGCACGTCTCGCCTTATGGCACGCCAGCAGTAAAAATGTCACTCCTGATAATTACTTTTTGGTGAAAATGCTTGCTGACTTCCTACCTTCAAGCTATTTTTTACACAGTGGGAAGATAATAAGAAATGACTTTATCCTGACTGCTCAAATGAACACTAAATGGAATTTAGGTTATTATTACTGGAAATCGAGTGTTGTTCACTAGAATTTAAATAGTGGATCGTATCAGCTGTAGATGGTTTGGGATGAAGTGCACAATAGCTCTGCTTTTTATTCCTTTAGTTCATAAGGAGAATATGGCAGTTATCTATATAGGAAGAATGAGAAGATAGGTTTTGTAGACTGTTTTTTTCTCTCAGCATTTTATATTTGAAATACTTAGGAGAGAATATTATTCTAATATTTTTTTATCCTTTTTTATGCTTGCACCCTTCTGAGATGTTAAGCATGCAACACTCCAGATTCCCAACAGATTACTGTCTCCAGGGATCTGAAAAAAGTAAAGAGTGAGGAAACATTATTTTAGTGATCTGAAAAAGCTTTTTCCATTTATAGATAGTCCTTGACTTATGACTACAATTGAGCCCAAAATTTCCATCGCTAAGCAAGACAGTTGTTGAATGACTTGTGCCCAGTTTTTACAATCTTTTTGCCACAGTTGTTAAGTGAATCATTTCATTTGTTAAGTGAATCATCCAGTTATTAAACGTCTATGGAGATTCTCAGTCATCCAGATCATGGTTGTCCCGAGGTGTTTTTTCAACGGGCAACTGGACTTTCTTTGTTTTTCCTTGAAGATGTTTCGCTTCTCATCCAAGAAGCTTCTTCAGTTCTAACTTCCCTTTTGAAAAAGCACCTTGGGACATCCGGTTGTCAAGCAAATCTGAATTCCTCATTGACTTCGCATGTCAAAAGCCAGCTGGGAAATTTACAAATGGTGATCACATGATCCTGGGACACTGCAACTGTCATAAATACATGCCAGTTGCCAAGCTCTCAAATTTTGATCATGTGGCCATAAGGGTGCTACAATGGTCATAAGTGTGAAAAACTGACCTAAGTCACTTTTTCAGTGTTGTGGTAACTTCAAATAGCCACTAAATCAGGATTGTCAAACTGGTGGCCCGCAGACCGGATGCGTCATGCACAGGCCACAACCACCCCAGCTCCGCGAAGGGGAAAACGTCACATGACAGCAACGTCACGCGGTGAGTTTGACACCCATGCACTAAACCAGCGGTTCTCAACCTGTGGGTCGTGACCCCTTTGGGGGTTGAACGACCCTTTCACAGGGGTTGCCTAAGATCATCGGAAAACACATATTTCCAATGGTCTCGGGAACCGAGACACCGCTCCTCTATCCGTCTCCAGGTGGGTCCACCCACATGCAAATAGACTACTGCAAAAAAAAAATCTGTACCATGGAAACTTCTGAGCATGTGCAGAAGCCGAATTTCCAGCACTGCGCATGCATCGCCATCTTGCTTTTTTTTTTTGCAATTTTTTTTAAAAAAAATGGCACTGCGCATGCGTGCGCACGCGCCCATGAGGCGCAGCACACAGCGCAGGAGGAAGCGAACCGGCAGCGAGGTAAGTTAGAACCCACCCCAGAGTTTCCTAATAATTTTATTATTTTATGGTTGGGGGTCACCACAACATGAGGAACTGTATTAAAAGGGTTGCGGCATTAGGAAGGTTGAGAACCACTGCACTAAACTATTGTAGCTATTGTAAGTTGAGAACTACCTGTATAGTATTCTACACTATTCTGTGGGTAGAGAGAGGTTAACTGTTACTGGGGTGGGGGGGGGGGGAACTGTCTCCTATTGGCACTAAGGAAGCAGGCAATGCTATGGTTTGGGCTTGAAAGCTAGAATTATTAGCACATTTATTTTTAGGTACAGAATTTCTTGACAGCCTCATTGTTGCAGGCATGTTTCCTTTATATGTATATTTTTTTTTAATTTTTGAACCAAGAACTGGATTTGAGACAGGAAAAAAAGCTCAAAAGATCATTACTGTATGTCCTCATTTCCATATAGTCAGCAAAATGTTGCTTAATTGTCTTCATTTACAAAGACAAATGAAACAAAGTTCTCAGGCATCCCTGCTTGAAAAGGAAATATATTTTGCGTATAAACTGCAGCACAATTCGACTGCCATTGCCTGAAATTGTTTCTGGGTTGTTCTTTTTTTTAAATCCATAACTGCATTGGTAACCTCCACATTTATGAACGTCTACAGCTTTGCTTCATTGGTGCACAATGGGGAAATAACTCCAGTAAATACATAATAAAACACATCTCTACTTTCCTGGCTGCAGATCCCTTCCCAAGGACAGTTTAGAGCAGAACATTTGTCTCCTTGGCAACTCTTTAAAATTAAGCCTTAATATCATTTATTTATTTATTTATTTATTTATTTATTTATTTATTTATTTATTTATTTATTTATTTATTTATTTATTTATTTATTTATTTATTTATTTATTTATTTATTTATTTATTTATTTAGTGAGATTTATATACCGCCTCACAGTGCAAGCACTCTCTAAGCCAGTGTTTCCCAACCTTGGCAACTTGAAGATGTCTGGACTTCAACTCCCAGAATTCCCCAGCCAGCTGGGGAATTCTGGGAGTTGAAGTCCAGACATCTTCAAGTTGCCAAGGTTGGGAAACACTGCTCTAAGCGGTTTACACCAGTAAGCAATGTATATTTATATATTGCCCCCAACAATCTGGGTCCTCATTTTACCTACCTTGGAAGGATGGAAGGCTGAGTCAACCTTGAGCCAGTGAGATTTGAACCGCTGACCTGCGGATCACAGTCAGCTAAAGTGGCCTGCAATACTGCACTCTAACCGCTGCGCCACCTCGGCTCTTACCTTTCCCATTGGGTGGAGGAATATCTGCTCTCAGCCATACTCTTCCATTGCCTTCAGCGGAGGTGGAACTACTACTGATCTAGTTCATGCTCTGTTCCCGTGACTATCCATGTAGCTGAACTTGGGATAATCTCACAAATAAGGAAGGTAATAGAATAAATCAAAGCATCCCTTTCTCAGCAGCTCACATAAGCTAGTTTCCAAAAGAGCCTTCATTAAAATTACTCTTGGGGGAAAGGGTATATTTAAGAAAATAACCCCAAGAAGATAATTTAGGGATGTTGTTGAGTACCTCAAGAGTGAATGAGATATCACAGCACCAAACTTTTATGCAGATATCCCTCTAATTCTTTTTTAATTGGAAATGGCCAGAATTTAATGAGAGTTCCTGCCTACTTACTATGTCCTCAACTACTGAGATACTACAGTATAAGGACAGGAAGAAAATGACACATGCACTAGTAATTGAAACTGTTATGTTCTAAAGGAGGGACTTGATTATCAAGTCTTGTCTTAAGATTCCCATTTCTGTTAGCAGAGAATTTTGAGAACACTGATGTTTAACCAAATCAAAATAATAAAAATAACAGAGTTGGAAGGGACCTTGGAGATCTTCTAGTCCAACCCCCTGCTTAGGCAGGAAACCCTACACCACTTCAGACAAATGGTTATCCAACATCTTCTTAAAAACTTCCAGTGTTGGAGCATTCACAACTTCTGGAGGCAAGCTGTTCCACTGAGCAATTGTCCTAACTGTCAGGAAATTTCTCCTTAGTTCTAAGTTGCTTCTCTCCTTGATTAGTTTCCACCCATTGCTTCTTGTTCTACCTGCATGTGCTTTGGAGAATAGTTTGACTCCCTCTTCTTTGTGGCAACCCCTGAGATATTGGAACACTGCTATCATGTCTGCCCTAGTCCTTTTTTTCATTAAACTAGACATACCCAGTTCCTGCAACCGTTCTTCATATGTTTTATCCTCCAGTCCCCTAATCATCTTAGTTGCTCTTTTCTGCACTCTTTCTAGAGTCTCCACATCCTTTTTACATTGTGGCGACCAAAACTGAATGCAGTATTCCAAGTGTGGCCTTACCAAGGCATTGTAAAGTGGTATTAACACTTCACGTGATCTTGATTCTATCCCTCTTATGATAAATGAGATAAAATGTGGAACATGTAACCCATTTATTCATGGTAGTGTTTCTGTGATAATTGAAAGACCTTTGTGCTTTTCATAGGCAGATGGCGTCATTCATGTATTCAAGATTTTTTTTAATGAAACAATCATACCTTTGTATACAGCTGCCCAAAATTGCTGTATGAGTGAAATGGACAGCATAAAAATATCCTTACTATCTTTTCAACCTTCTGACAGGTAAAGTCTATGTGGAAGCCAGATTCACTTAACAACCATATTACTAACTTAACAACAGCAGTGATTCACTTAACAACCGTGGCAAGAAAGGTCGTAAAACGGAGCAAAACTCATTAACAAATGTTTCCCTTAGCAAAATAAATGTTGGGCTCAATTATGGTCGTAAGTCGAGGACTACCTGTAATGAGGACGTATGCATCACACATTAGCTGTTGTAAAATTTATTTAAAAAATCAAATAGTTCTCTGGAGGGAAAAGCTGATCATGTGACTCTGGGACATCGCAACCATCATAAATACGAACCAGTTGCAAAGCATCTGAATTTTGATCACATGACCATGGGGATGCTGCAATGGTCTTAAGTGTGAAAAGAGATCATAAGTCACTTTTTTCAGCACCGTTGTCACTCAATGAACTGTTGTAAGTCAAGGACTGCCTTTACTTTTAAACTTAAAGCTGCTAGTAACCATCATGGGTTCAGAGGTGGGTTCCACTTACCTTCCGTACCGGTTCACATTGCGTCGGAAGTGCACGCTTTGCAGAGGGTCATTTCACATCAGGGAAATGACCCTCTGCGCATGCGTGGAAGCCTTTGCGCATGCGCAGAGGGTTCTTTGCCAGCCGCTTTCAAGGAGTGGCGACCGGAGGACTGGTTCAGGGGCGTGGCCAGCCAGCCATTGCTGCCGGTTCGGCTAGCGGGGCAAATTTCCGTCACCGAACTGGTCCGAACCAGCAGCAACCCATCACTGCATGGGTTCTATATGTCATTGGCAGGGGGGGGGACACAAACCCTGTCTTTCTTTGGTGCTCAGCTGCAGCATCCAAACTTCCTGTGGCAACTTTCCTGCTGTTATCATTTTCTGGCTTCTCCCCCTTGGTTTGTGTCTGCTGCTCTTTTCTAGTCATTATCTCTGGTTTCTTTGACTTGTCAAGAGAGAATTGAGTGGCGGGTGTTGGGCAAACGTACCCTTCTCAGGGTACATTTGAAAAGACTCTGCCATGGCTGGACTCTACTTCTGAAGCTCTTCAATACTGTTGTTGTTGTAAGAAATTACTTTTGTTTCAGGATTGTAAAAATTTCATCTTTCAGACTTGACTATTTTGGTGGTGTTTGTCAGTAAAGCCTGTGTATATTTCTACTTTGTATCTTACAAATTATTTTAAGGGCAAATGTATTCTGGAGCAGTGGTCACCAACCAGTGGTCCATGGACCACTGGTGGTCTGCGAGAAAATTTTGGTGGTCTGCAGAAAAATTATTTCCATTTTTATATTGCACTAAATACTATTTATATTTTTTAAAAATTCATATTAGTGGTCCGTGGGATTTAAAATTATGAATTTAGTGGTCCCTGATGTCCGAAAGGTTGGTGACCCCTGTTCTGGAGGAAAGATTCATGGGTGTTTTAAGAAAATCTTCATATTTTTTTTCTTAGTATTAATGGAGTCCTTAATAGAGGTGCTTAATGGCAAATATAGAAATTGAATTAATCACAAAGAACTTCCAAAGAGCGAAACCTAAAATACCCATTAGGATCTCTCTAATTCCCATGAATTGGGGAATGAGGCAAATGTTGAAGTGGTTTAAAAATAAATTATATATGGGAAGTCTAAAATTCCTCCAAATTTGTAATTAACAAAATATGAAAATACAATAAAGATATATTGTAAAACAGCTGTATGTTAAGCAAAGTATGTATGTGGGAGTAAGCTAACCTATTATTAGCAGTACAATTTAAGTGAAGAAAGTAGGTGATCTAAAGAAGCCCTCTTCATCAAGCAATTATTGATTGCGTTAAAACTAGAGATTAGACACTGCCTCCAGATGGTTTTGTATCACAGAATACTTGAAAAATGTCAGAGGGATACAACAACATCCAGCATCTATTCTATTAGAGAATTTTAATTTAGCATTCAAGTACTCATGAACAAAGGGAATTGCCTTGAAGATCGACCCGCAGAGCTACTATATCTTGCACCCGATGAGCAGTTGAGGAAATGCTTCAAAGGACAAGAAATAAATTTTCTTGGTGGAAAGAAAGAGAAACATAGTCTTGTGGCCCGCCAGCAACCTGTGCTGCCAGGGCCTTAGGAACCTCCAGCACCTCTTGGCAATGATGAGAAAGGAGGGGCTACTCCTTTCCTAAATGCAAGAGCACGCAGGGCTGCCAAGAGGCAGGAAGGTTTACTCCTGAGGAGGTTTCCTCAGAAGTAAGATTGGGGGCTAATTGGCCACTCCCCTAGTCTATTTAAGAACAGTTGAGGCAGCTGGCAAGTCACAGGAAACAATAGTTTAAACTCGGATCTCTGTCCTGCCTTGTATTGTGAATTCCTGGTTCCCTGCTTTGGATTTCTGCTCAAGAAAGATTCCTGGGCATTTGGCCAAGCCTTCGGACATTCCGTGAGATAATCAGAACTAATTGCCTTTGTTTGGAGCTAAGACTGAAGCCAGCTGCTAATGAAGCCAAATTAGCAGCTGACTGATGCAAGAAAGTATTGCGTATTTTGATTTCTGTGTTTGCCACTGCTAAGCCAGTTATTAGCAGTGGTTCATTAATTAAACCAAGTTAGTTCAAACGTTGTGTGTTGAGATTTTTGTAACTGGGGACAGAACACGTAGAGCCAAGATGGCAGAACTGAGATGTTAGAAAACCCTGTCTCTCAGGGCTCTGATTCTGGGAGACACATTGCCATGAAGTAATAAGGACAGAATTCACATACAGGTAGTCCTCGACTTGCAACAGTTCGTTTAATGACCGTTCAACGTTACAACCGCACTGAAAAAAGTGACATACGACTGTTTTTCACACGACCGTTGCAACATCCCCATGGTCACATGATCCCAATTCAGATGCTTGGCAACCGGTTCATACATATGACGGTTGCAGGGTCCTGGGGTCATGTGATCAGCTCTTGCGACCTCCTGACAAGCAAAGTCAATGGGTAAGCCAGATTCACTTAACAACCGTGTTACTGATTTAACAATTGCAGTGATTCACTTAAACCACAGTTGCAAGAAAAGTCGTAAAATGGGGCAAACTCTCAGCAAATGAGCAACATAAATTTTGGGCTCAATTGTGGTCGTATGTAGAGGACTACCTGTAGTCTTTCAAGTGAACCAGTCAAGTCTTTAATGTTCAAGGGTTTTTTTTTTTCCTTCTGCTCCGCTTTGTTTGATTTATAGTTTATCATTTCATGTACTGCCTTTTTTTGTAGCAGCCTTTAACCTGAACAAATAAGTATTGATCATTTCACTAAGCAATCTTCCTTACGACCCTGAGAGGGCAAACTGGACTGATTCAGGTCATCTAATGCAGAGAAGCTGATTTGTTTTTCTTACGTAATTAACCATAGCAGAACACAGATAAGCAAGAAGTCTGTAAAATAAATATTTAGAATTGCTGGGACAATGGTGGCATATCTCTTGTACCATTCATAGATGGCAAATTATAGAAAATAGGCAGCAAAGAGGTTCATTTGATTTGGGGGTGGAGAGAATATGGCAAGAATGTGGGGGCATGCAGTGGCAGCAAATCAATCCTTACCACTCTTTGGCTTTTAAAGAATATTCGACCTGTATCATATCGCCAGAAGGGTACCAGGGATTCTGCAAATCTAAGTCCACTATAGAGTAGATAGATTTTGCAAGGAAACCAAATATCTCTTAGGTTTTTTCCCCAAAGATAATAATAGACAAGGTTGCCTTTTTATTTGAATAATTCTTTTAGGGACACTGCTCCCTAAAGGGGCTGAACCAGTTCATCCAAACCTCATCTTAAACATTGCGGCACCATTTGGGTGGGAAATTGCTTTTGGCTCAATCTTAGCGCTGATCTGCTATCTACATATTTGCAGTGAAGTGCTCACCAAGTTCTTTCTAGATAAGGAAAAAGAACTCAACATCTGTTGAATTTCAGAGGAGCCCACCTTCCACAGTGACTTCTGTGGTTGATCAAACACCACATTTTCCAGTCAAAACTTTATGGTTACTGCACTCTAGTAACCATCCCATTTTAGATTTTTCCTTTGTCGGTAGAAACTGGAGCTTCAAAACAGAGCTTCTCAAATATAGCAGTAGCACTTAGACTTATATACCGCTTCACAGTTCTTTAAAGCCCTCTCTAAGCGGTTTACAGAATCAGTATATTGCCCCCAACAATCTGGGTCCTCATTTTACCGACCTCGGAAGGATGGAAGGCTGAGTCAACCTTGAGCCAGTCAGGATCAAACTCATGGCAGTGGAATGCAGGGTTAGCCTGCAATACTGCACTGTAACCACTGTGCCACCACAGCTCAAGACTGCATCTTCTGTGAACCCCTGGCCATATAAAAAAACCATAAGAAACATTGCCAATCAGGTTGGAGATTCAATGCACCATTTATTATTATAATTATTATTGTATGAAATGAGCATGGAATGTATTTTTGCGGGCCTGAGCTTTGGTATCTCATTGGCTGGGACTTACAAGCTCCGTCATCTCCTTTCTTTGATGTTATTTCAGCACCACTTAGAGGTATTTTTTATTCCAGTAGACTTTGCATGCCTAAGTTTGAACTATGCCACCTTGTCTTTTTCTCTGTTTGCCCCGAGACTGTTCTCAGCTTCTAGTCGTCCCCCTCCCTTCTTTGCAACTCACAATCCCTTTGTTCCCCCAGAGCAGAGGTGGGTTTCTGCAGGTTCTGACCAGTTCTGGAGAACTGGTAACGAAAATTTTGAGTAGTTAGGAGAATCGGTAAATACCACCTCTGACTGGCCCCACCCCCATCTATTCTCTGCCTCCCGAGTCCCAGCTGATCGGGAGGAAATGGGGATTTTGCAGTAACCTTCCCCTGGAGTGGGGAGGGAATGGGGATTTTGCAGTATCCTTCCCCTGGAGTGGGGAGGGAATGGGGATTTTGCAGTATCCTTCCCCTGGAGTGAGGAGGGAATGGAGATTTTGCAGTATCCTTCCCCTGCGATGCCCACCAAGCCACACCCACAGAACTGGTAGTAAAAAAAAATTGAATCCTACCACTGCTCCAGAGGATAAAGTCCATAAGTCTTTACCCAAACAGATAACATGTTTACATTTTTAGGGGGGGGTGCTTTTATATAGAAATTCCATCCTAATCCAGGGATTTTATGAAATAAAGCCAACTAATGTAAAAACAAACAAAGAAATCAGCAATAGGCAGATTGTTGGATTGCCTGTGGATGTTACAAACCCAAGCTGAAAAGTGGCAATTATGGTGGATGCTTTCTTTGTGATCTGCCTTATCTGTCTCTCCTCCATATCCCAGTCCTCCTCCTCGTATTTTTGTAGCATCACTAACAGTATTGTTTGCTCCTTGGGTTTTGTACAGTAATGGCAAGAGTAGGGAAGATTCGTAGCAGCTGTGTTTGTGTGTATGTGTATAAAATAACCACGAATAGAGGATGGAACTATGAGGAGCATCTGAACCAGAACCAGGCAGTTTTATTTACCAGGCAGCCATCGTTTTGACCTTGCAGTGGGTTAAAGGACAAGGTTCTGAGGAAAAAAAATCTGTTTATCATGTATGGAATTCATGCCGTCCCTGACAGTGTACAGTGAACAAGATGGATGATGTGCCAAGTTGGTCCTTCGCATGGGTGCATCAAGGCAAATTTACAGTACCACTGGTTCACTGCTTCCAATACGGAAATAACATTTGTTGGGCTTTGGATGCAGCTGCACAGCGAACTGAAGCTAAGCAGACAAAAGAAATTAGATCTGTAGCTTTCTTCTTGTCTTGCACATTACATATGGACTTTGGTGGCTTTGAGGGGGGGGCGTCTCTTTTGCACCTTCCATAAGCTATTTAAAGTAGGGGGGGGGGAATTAAGTTAAGAATAACCTTTACAGGAATGTCAAGACACCTTTTCTAAATATATTTTTCTATTTTCAAACAGTAGTGCAAATGTTTTAGTAGCTTTAATTTATTACCGTACGTTTCAGCCCTTTTAACCTACCACAGTCTTAATCCGACTATTTGCAAAGAACCTTGCCCTCTTAGAAACAAAATAATAAAGTTGGGCCTTGGTATGCATGCTAGAAAAAAATGGTTAAAGAGGATTAACCGTGTCCTGTCTCCCCCCATGCTCAACTGCCCTTCCTCATAACACCACCAATTGCAAAACATGATGCTGATTAGCAAGAGGTCCACCAGAGATGCATGAAAATTCTTCACTCAACATACAGTCTAAATAATCGATAGTCAACCATTTGTCTGAAATAGTACAGGGAGTTGTCCAAATGTGTGTTACGGTTGTGCTATCTTAGCCCCAAAAATGCAAGCAAGATGTGCTGCTTATAGTTGGGGACTGGAATGCCGAAATTGGGAATAGCAGTAACAATAGCACTTAGACTTATATACCGCTTCATAGTGCTTTACAGCTCTCTCTAAGCTGTGTACAGAGTCAGCATATTTCCCCCAACAATCTGGGTTCTCATTTTACCCACCTCGGAAGGATGGAAGGCTGAGTCAACCTTGAGCCTGGTGGGATTCGAACTGCCAAACTGCTGGCAGCCGGCAGTCAGCAAAATTAGCCTGCAGTACTGCACTCTAACCACTGCGCCACCGAGGCTCATAGTAATAGAATAATAAAGAGGAAAACACAGATTAACTATATGACCTAGGAAACAGAAATGAAGCAGAAAAATACTTCGCAGTTTCTGACAAACAGGTGCTTTCTTCGTTACTAACACATTATTCAAACACCCTAACAAAACCTGCATCTATGTAAACTTCAGATGGAACTAGTAGGAACACATAGAAAATCATATTTGCCTCTATTATTGGTATAAGGAGGTGGAAGAGCTCACAGATGTGGCCAGTGACCAATTTTGAAACAAAGCGACCTTGACTATGTGTCAGAATGGTCAAACAATTGGCAACTCCAAATCTCAACCAATAAATGCTCTGTCTTACACATTGGCAAAAAAAATCAGAACATCAAATACAAGCTGGGCGAATACGACCTCGTAGACAACCCTCACTCTGTCAAGGACCTTGGAGTACTCATCTCAAACGATCTAAGCGCCAGAGCTCACTGTAACAGCATTGCCAAAAAGGCATTAAGAGTTGTTAACCTAATCTTGCGAAGCTTCTTCTCCGGTAATATTGTACTGCGAACTAGGGCATACAAAACCTTCGCTAGACCAATTCTCGAATACCGCTCGTCTGCCTGGAATCCACACTGTATATCAGACACTAATACAATTGAACGAGTCCAGAGGTATACCTTATCCCACCAGGCTTGAAATTTTGAGCTTGGACAACCTACAACTATGCCGCCTGCGGTCTGACCTAAGCGTAGTACACAAAATTATCTGTTGCAATGTCCTACCTGTCAATGACTACTTCAGCTTCAACCGCAATAATTCACGAGCACACAATAGATACAAACTCAAGTAAACCGCTCCAAACTCAATTGCAGAAAATACGACTTCAGCAATAGAGTGGTCAATGCCTGGAATGCTCTACCTGACTCCATTGTTACTTCATCAAACCCCCATAGCTTCAGCCTTAAACTGTCTACCATGGACCTCACCCCATTCCTAAGAGGTCTGTAAGGGGCGTGCATAAGCGCACCAGCATGCCTACCATCCCTGTCCTACTGTCCCCATTTATTTGTCCCCATTTCCTGTGCTCAGATTCATGTTTATACAGTACTTATACCTGTTATCTAGTACATGTTTGACAAACTAAATAAATAAATATCATGAAGCATTCATAGTTCTATGAATGCATGCAAGTATGCAAGTTCTAAGATAACCTAAACTAGAAGAACTCTGCTCAAAATGTGTTTTGAAGGAGCATGTCAGGTATAATTTTGAAAACCTTGTTGATGGGTAACCAGAGGAACTGTAGAACAAAATGAAAAATGATGTTAAGAATAAATGTGAAAGGAGACTGCCAAAAGAAAAAAGAAAAGAAAACTAATTGGATGCCAGAAGAAATGGTAGTGGTTATCAAGAAGAGAAGTGTAAGAGAAAGATTTTAGGGAGGAATGGAACAAGTGTTTAAGGCTGCTTTTAGAAAAGACAAATAACATTACAATGATATCTGTAAAGATATTAAGAGTGGAAATAGATTGAGGAGGGAAGGGAAAGGATAGTGCTCCAAAAGATCTTAGGTTTTAACCTCAAATTGATATGCTAAAGGAGATCAGTGGACAGATAGTAACTGATTCAGAGAAGATAAAATGAAGGTGGAAGAAGAGTACTGAAATTCTCTGTAAAAGGGATACCATTATCCATAAGCCTGTGTAATCCAAGAATTCTGATACTGGAAGATGGAGTTAGGTCAGCAGTCTGGTCAGTACCAGGTGTGAAGGTTCCTATGAATGAGTGTAGGCTTTGCTGTCTTATTTATATGTAATAGCTTGCCCTGCCAGTTTTGGTACGGCTGTGGTTTCTTTGATGGTTCTTTCTTGATGGCTAGAATATTGCTTTCTGCCTGATTGTTTGTCTGGTGTTGATCCCTGCTTATCTGAGTGTTGGCTGCTAGAAACAATGTGTTGTCTTTTTATAGGAATCCTGGATTTATGACTGGTTGTTTAATGACTGTTTAAAGTTGCAACAGCTTAGAAATGGTGCTTTATGGTCTGTAAAGCACTTCTGGTCATCCTACAACATTATAAACCTCCCCCCCCCATCAAGTGATCATGATCTGCATGCTTGATAACTTGTCCACACTTAGGAACGGCTGCCAAGCATCCCATGAACATGAGATCATTTGCCGTCTTCACTGCCAGCTTCCTCAGAAAGTCAATGGAGAAGCTGAAAGGCACCTGCTGCCACCTGCTGAAGGATTTCCCCATCCCTCATACACAGGGGACAGAGGAATCCTTAGAGTAGAGAAACGATCCTCTCTTTGTTTCTCCAGCGTAGGAGTCCCCCTCCCCTCCAGGTCTTTGGGATCCCTGCTTCATTCCTCCAACCCAGCCCTTCCTTTCACGTATAGATAGGGGAGAGGAACTCCTGCACTGGGCTGGAGAAACAAAGCAAGGATTCTGAATATCTGAGCTTCGTTTCTCCAGTCCATTGCAGGGGTTCCCTTCCATCCACAGAGGGGAGCTGCCTGCCCTCTTTCATCAGGAAGCTCTTTTGCTCTCTCTCCGCTTAACGACCACAACTGGGAGAGCTGGGATTGCAGTCACTGAGCGAAACAGTCACAAGAGCATCTCGCTTAACAACCATTTCACCCAACAATCAAGAATCTGGTCCAAATTATAGTTTGTAAATCAAGGATTGCCTGTATTTCCTTCAGGATACTCACTAAGAATCTTTTGGGTTCAGTAGCAGTTTTATAAGTATCACCAAATATCCTTAGATGGAAGGATTCCTAAAAGGTTGAAAATTTAGGATTCTGGGCTTCATGCAGGTCAGCCTGGTAATAGAGTCAAGAATAACTTACCTACCTTTTGTGTTTGCCAATATATGTTTTGCATCCGTAAAATATTTAACACATCATATTCGTTATGTACATTTCAATCTCTTAAGTCAGTGATGGGTGCCACAGGTGGCACGCGGAGCCATATCTGCCGGCACACGAGCCATTGCCTAGCTCAGCTCCAGCGCGCATGTGCACGCCGGCCAGCTGATTTTTGGCTCGCACGGAGGCTCTGGGAGGGCGTTTTCGGCTTCCGGAGGGCCTCCGGGGGGACTGGGAAGGGTGTTTTTGCCCTCCCTAGGCTCCAGGGGAGTTTCTGGAGCCTGGGGAGGATGAAAAATGGGCCTACCAAGCCCACCAGAAGTTGGGAAACAGGCCATTTCCAGCCTCCAGAGGCCCTCCGGGGGAGCGGGGGAGGCCATTTTCGCCCTCCCCAGGCATTGAATTATGGTTGTAGCATTCGCATATACGCGATAGCACGCGCGCATGCACTTTCGGCACCCAAGGGAAAAAAGGTTCGCCATCACTGTCTTAAGTTCTGTTTATGCATGAGTTCTGTTCATGCATGCATATAAGAACACTAAATAAATGACTTTCCTAATGAAGGGATGCGGTACATGAATTTGGTGGGGAGTAATACAGTGGGAGGAAAGGAGCAGGTTTCCTCCTCTTGATTTAGTTTGCTGTTATATGTTTTATATTGGTGATTCCTCCCCCCTCCGGTTGCAAGTACTGTTATATAATATAATATAAATTTGACAATAGCAGCAGTATAGAGTATAAATTATCAGTTTTAACAGAGGGCAGCTTTTTGGCAAAACAAAATGTCTTCAGGTTTCTCAAAGCAAGAGCAGATCTGGCTTGGTTGGTCTCCCAGTTTTGAGGCTGGCCTGATCACCTGCGATTACCTGGAAAGTCTTAATGTTTTTTTCAGAGAGAGCATTGTGCTGTGGGTAGAGTGGTAGGCATCCATCCTGTGAAAAGAATTGTAACAATGGCAGGACCAAAATAACGTGTGTTCCCAGGATAAAAATCAAATTGGACTCAGTGTAAATTAAATGTAGATACAATTATATTAAAGTGATTAAATGCAATTGTCTTCTGCCTATTTAATAAGAACGGACAGACTTTCTGTGCTTTATCCAATCAGTGCACAGAACAGCCAAGTTATGCATGCCATGCACCCAGAACAAAACATTGTGTTCGAGCCAAAACCGTACATTTGGTCCAAACATGACCCAGAGCGTGTATGTTCCAAGCATTTCAGGATGGGAGACAATAAAGAAGAGGCAGTGCTGATGGTTTGGGGTTTGAGGGAGAAAAGCAAATGTGGGCCAGTTTTTTATGCCATGTTTGAATCGGAAGGAAAAGGAAAAGAAGGGATTGT
The DNA here is from genome assembly GCA_023053685.1 of Diadophis punctatus similis. NCBI lineage: Eukaryota > Metazoa > Chordata > Lepidosauria > Squamata > Dipsadidae > Diadophis > Diadophis punctatus. The sequence goes on along the minus strand of JALIGW010000001.1, from coordinate 17,729,180 downwards.
GCAAAAATGTATCTAGGCTGAAACCTAGAATAATCCAGAGCTTCTACGTTTCAGTTTGATTAACTATGACCTGCCCAGAACCAATCCAACCAAATTCCTGTGGAACAATGTTTTTTTTTCCAATGCACAAAACACATGTTTTAAGAATATTTCTGATTTTTAATCATTTTCCCCTTCAGTCACATTAAAAATTAGCTTGGAGACAGTTTGGGGAGGGGTTTTAGCAAGGGTGTAAGTTGAATTATCTAGGCGCCACAGGAAAGCTCTGAGATGGACCTCCAACCCAACATTACTTGAAACGTGTGGCTACAATTGAGAGAACAAAGTTGTTCTTTTTGCTCGGAATGCACATTCAAGCTGCTTTTGAGAAGAAGGATATCAAAGCAGAGGGGAGTTTTTTTTTTTAAGTACTAGTCCTAGGAGATTTGGGCTGGAAGAGTCAGTTAACTACTAGATGGCAGAGTTGAAATGTTCTGAATTTCTTTGCTATCATCCTAGTCTGCCATACTCACCCACAACCCATGTTTGCCTACTGTTCCATCTCCTACGGATAGCGCCACTCTAGAACAGATAACTAGGTTCTTCCGTAAGAACATGTCGGCCCTCAACCAGACCACAATCAAGTTTGTTTGGTTAAAAAAAAAAGATTGAAGGGACCTGTTATTCTGTTATCTTTAATCTTTTTTTTTTTAAGATCCAGGTGGGAGCCCAAATTGTCTGCTACTCCTGCCTTGACTATACTTATGCTGCTGAACTCTAAGGCTGCAGCCAACATTTTGAAAGCCACAGCTCTCTTGAGACCCAATTTATCCATTTCTGGGTAGAGGAGGAGGGAAGGAGTTAGAAAGTAGGAGGAGAAGTTGGAGATAGAGAGAGAGGGGAGTGTAATGGAATAAAGTAAAACAGACTGATGACTGAGGAGGCAAGTGTTGAATAAGACATTGATCTTTGAATGATTGGTTATATTGAAAAAATATGTATTTTTATTGTAATATCTTAAGGTATATGTGTATTGAATTGTATATGACAGTGATGGCGAACCTTTTTTTCCTCAGGTGCCGAAAGCGCATGCGCGGGTGCTATCGCGCATGCACAAGTGCCCACACCCATAATTCAATGTCTGGGGAGGACGAAAACTGCTTCCCTTGCCCCCCGGAGGCCCTCTGGAGGCCGGAAATGGCCCATTTCCTGACTTTTGGTGGGCCCAGTAGGCCCATTTTTCGCCCTCCCCAGGCTCCAGAGGCTTTCCTAGAGCCTGGGGAGAGCAAAAATGCCCTCTCCCGCCCTCCCGGAGGCCTCGAGAAGCCAAAAATGCCCCCCGAGAGCCTCCATGTGAGCCGAAAATCAGCTGGCCGGCACGCACATGCGTACTGGAGCTAAGCTAGAGCAGCGGCTTGCGTGCCGGCAGATATGGCTCCACGTGCTACCTGTGGCACGCGTGCCATAGGTTCGCCATCACTGGTATATGAAGTGATGGAGAAAATAAAAAAACTGTAGCTGCCTAATGTATTGGTTTACAATTCTCAGAACCAGTCAGGTGCTCCCAATATATTAGGACAGTGTCAAATTGGAGGAAAGTGCTGTTGATTGCCTGCTGTATTAAAAATTATTGCTGCACCTATAATTCCAAGAATGAGGAGGGGGAGCCATCTGTCTCATGTAGTCACTATTTTTAGACAGTTTTAAAAATAATACGAGGTTCAGACATATTCCTCGTTGGAAAAGTAACATATGGGCAAGCTTTCTAAGGGCCAGCTCATGCAACACATTTTAAAAGCATTGGTTTCACAAGTTCACCCTATGATTGAAGTTCCATGGAGCTCAGTAACTCGAGTGTAATTCACAAGTCAGTTGCCACATGTGGAGACTCCAGAATATAAGTGCACACATGGTTCTATTTTAGAGTTTCATATCTACAAGTCTCAAAAATAGAACATGAAAATTATCGTTTCGATTTTTAATTCCAGCAGTGAGCACAAAGCTAGCTTGTCAGTATTTAGTTGCCAATACTTTGCTTGTCAGGTGCATCAGTTTCCTGAAGTTTACATCTGGAGTTTCTGCTCCATTCACATTTATTTTCCCCAAAGTAAATATTATTCCATATGTTGGGTAAAGAATGGAAAGAAAACCCTAGCAAAATTACTCTTTACGTCTTTTGGCACCATTATGAGAAGTTTTTATTTAAGCAAACACTTGACTGAGGATGAGCAGAGGGTGAATCATTTATTGCGGTACATTATATTTTGTTACCTGCCCCACATCCCATCCTAGGCTGCTGAGAATAGATAAGGTGGAGCAGCACCTCTGCTATTGGAGCGCATTCGTTCCAGTAAGAGGGATAACAAACCAGAGCAAATACGAAAGAAATCCCTAGTCCTTCTCCACACTCTTATCAGCTTTACTTACAATCTGCAACACCAAGGAATCAAAAGCCACTCACAAATTATATTCTCAGCCCTGTTAGCACAATAGAATAGAAGAATAGAATAGAATAGAATTCTTTATTGGCCAAGTGTGATTGAACACACAAGGAATTAGTCTTTGGTGCATATGCTCTCAGTGTACATAAAAGAAAAGATACATTTGTCAAGAATCATGAGGTACAACACTTAATGATTGTCATAGGGTACAAACAAGCAATCAGGAAACAATCAATATTAATATAAATCGTAAGGATACAAGCACAAGTCAACAGTCATAAGTGGGAGGAGATGGGTGATAGGAACGATGAGAAAAACTAATAGTAATAATAATGCAGCCTTAGTGAATAGTTTGACAGTGGTGAGGGAATTATTTGTTTAGCAGAGTGATGGCGTTCAGGAAAAAACTGTTCTTGTGTCTAGTTGTCTTGGTGTGCAGTGCTCTATAGCGACGTTTTGAGGGTAGGAGTTGAAACAATTTATGTCCAGGATGCGAGGGATCCGTAAATATTTTCACGGCCCTCTTTTTAAAATCAAACCAATGCATAGAAAAGGAGGGGATGGACACTCTTGTTCTTTTTCTTTTTTTTTTTTCAGTAAAGATGCAGCCAGTATTAGACTAGAAACGTTTGGGCACCTTTCCTGTCAATCTTTAGATGTTAGGCAGGGATCCTTAACCAAAATCTTTAAAAAATTGTGGCCAGAGACCATGATGGCTGGAACTGATGAGAATTACAGTCCGTGATATTTGACATGGTCTATGCAGTAGAAGATTGCTTCAAGGAAAGGCATGTATTTATTACGTCTTGAAGTAGCCAGCTCCAATTTGTGTTGAAATGCAAAATGTCAAAGTGGCAATAACAATACAGCGTTACAGATGCAATATTTTTTCTTGTAGATTGATTATGTGTTATAAAATTGTTTTTGAAGTCCTAGCAACCATATAGATATTCACCATTATGATCTATCCCTAACCTGATCTATCAAGTCTCTCAGTGGAGACTCACTTCTATTTAAGATACTATTTTGTGAGTTGTAAAAAGACATAGAATACCATACTCTTTTTTCCCCCACATTCATTGGGCTTGCTGAAAAATGTTGTTTTCCAGAAACTTAACAATCTTAGGGCACCTTGATCAATTAAATATTATTTCATTTTAATTTATTCCATATTATTAATTAGTACCGTGACTGCTGCAAAACACTAACCAAATTTTCCTCTTGGAGTTTAAAAAATAAGTTTTTACTGTGGTTGAGATGACTTATATCTCAATAAATAAATCAGTGAATAGATTAGGCCTTTTTAATCATCACGTTTACAAAGATACTGAAGAAGTAGAGAAGTAACTAATGTATTTTCCTAAAACATTGGGAAATTTAAATTTTAAAAAAGTTTAGAACAGCAAATGCTTAACCTATCTGCTTACTGAAGTTCTAAATTAGTGGTCCCCAACCTTGGCGGTCTAGTTGGGGGAGGAGAGGGGAACCGGGATGCGCAAGTGTGGGCTGGCGCGCGCACACATACAGCTCCACTCACACAAGAGAGAAGAGAGAGGCCTTTGGGTCATAAGTCACTTTTTTCAGTGCCATTGTAACTTCAAACAGTCATTAAATGAACTGTAGTAAGTCGAGGACTACCTATATTCTTTGGGGACTTTTGTATACATCCTAAGAACAATCCTGAAATATTTTCCATGGAAAAATTATTGGGACAGCCCTATAGATTTTGCATGCAAAGCGTTCCAGATCTAGTTTATAGTGGGACTTTATGCTGAGACCAGATAGACAGCCCTTAGCTAGACAAATGGATATTCTTTTAACTCTGAAAAAAGAATCTTTTTTATACTAATTGCTGCATGTGTCTTTTTTAAAAGTTTAATTTTGTTGCTATTGTTACACACCTCAAAGATAAGGTGACCAGACGTCCCGATTTTGGCGGGACACACCCGCTTTTTCGCCATTTGTCCCGCGTCCCGCCCGCCCTCTTAAAAAGTCCCAATTTCTTGAAATTTTTTGAAATTTTTTGAAATTTTCAAAAAATCGCCCTGAAAGGCAGCAGGCCTCTCAGCTCGGGCCGGCTGTGGGCAGCGTTGGCGGCGGGCGGGCGTCCCGCGTTGTTGACTCCTCCAGCGGCGGCTGGAAGCTGGGGGGAGGGGGAAGGGAGGCTGCTCCTCCTCTCCTTCCCCCGCCCCATCCCTAGCCCCGCCCTCGGAGGCGCCGCTGCTGTTGGGAGGGGTGAGGGACGAGGAGCCGTCGCCGCTTTGAATTTACGTCACGAGCGGCGCAAACAGCCCTTCCTCGTCCCCCTCCCCTTTCTTCCCCCCGTCGCCTCGCTGCCGCCATTGCCCTGGGGCCGGGCGGGTGACCGGGAGACCGCGGCGCTTGGATGCTTGGAGCAGGTAAGCTGCCGGCTGCTCCTTTCCCCGTCTCCCGCCTCCCGTTCGTTGCTTGCCAGACCGGCCGAAGGGAAGGCGGGAGGCGAGGAAAGGCCTCCCGAAAGGAGGGGAGGCTTCGGGAGCCCGCCTCCCTTTCGGGCCGAAAGGGAGGCGGGCTCCCGAAGCCTCCTCTCCTTTCGGGAGGCCTTTCCTCGCCTCCCGCCTTCCCTTCGGCCGGGCTGGCAAGCAACGAACGGGAGGCGGGAGACGGGGAAAGGAGGCAGCTTAGCTGTCGCGAGCTGCAGGCATCCAAGCGGCCTCCCCCCTCCCCCCCACCTCACCTGGACGCCGACATTTGCTGTTTTGCCCTCTGCGCATGCGCAGCATTCTGCGCGTGCGCAGAGGGCAAAACTCAAATGGAGAAACCCACCCCCGTCAATGGTGTCCCGCTTGAAGAAAAAAAAATCTGGTCACTTTACTCAAAGAGCGGGTCTTAACAATAATCTATAGCACATGAGGAAAAGACCGTTTAAGAAAGAGGGAACAAACTTCTGACAGAGTGGAAGAGGTTAAGAGTACCGTATTTTTCGGAGTATAAGACGCACCGAAGTATAAGACGCACCTTAGTTTTGGGGGAGGAAAACAAGGGAAAAAGGCCTCTGCCTCCAAGCAATTTGCCAAACAGCAAACGGCACAGATGATATACACTGTTTGCTGTGTATTTCTGTGCATGTGTGCACGACCCATAGAAATAGCAAAGAATTGGAGAAATGTACATTATGCCAGAAAGTTTTCTTAAATGTAGTCACACTAACTCCTCCCAATTATTTAAATAGATCTACTCCAAGGTAACTAAACTCTAATACTAAACAGGACACTGTTACATTTCAGACTATACTTGTACAGAGCTGTTAAAATTAATTAAAATTTCTGGAAGTATACATTATTCTCTATTATTTAAAAGAAGATACAATAGCACTGGGCCTCTTCAGAGCAAGCATTTATTTTAAAAAGCTTCTATATTTTGTTAAATTGTCTAGATTTACAGGGATCTCCAACCTTGGCAACTTTAAGACTTGTGGACTTCAACTCCCAGAATTCCACAGCCAGCAAAGCTAACAAAGCTGGCTGTGGAATTCTGAGAATTGAAGTCCACAAGTCTTAAAATTGCCCCTGGCTCTAGAACAATAATAAAGCAGTCTTTAAAAAATAAGTCTAATAATTTGAACATTCTACAGACATTTATAGTTATTCACTTACCCCCCCCCTTTCCATCCAGTTCAGCAAAAAATAAAAATCTGCGTGTCTCTCCCAGCTATTTGCCTGCAGTTTCAGTTTCACTTTCATTTTCCCACGTGGCAAATCAGCTGTAGATCGGGAAGTGCTAGTGACTTGCTTGGCCCTCTTTGCTGCAAACAGGTAAATTGCTGGAAGACAGAGGCCAAAGGGTGGGGGTGGCTGGCTGGGTGGGGCTACATTCGGTGTATAAGACACACCCAAGTTTTCACCCTCTTTGGGGGAGTAAAAAGGTGCGTCTTATACTCCAAAAAATACGGTATATTTCAAGTATCAGCCATTTTTGGGCAAGTAAATAACAAGAAGTTTTGGGAGCAAGACCTAGATGCGGGACTATTTTGTTTAAAGTGCGTTTCTCCTTTCCCTCTGCTGATTTTTCAGAAAGCACCCCAAAGACCTCTGCCAGTTGCAGTCCTGCTCCGGATTCCCCAATGAGTTCCAGCGATTCTGTGAAAAGCTTGACGGAACTGGTCCAGCAGCCCTGCCCGGCCATTGAAACCAGTAAGGAAGGCAAGCTGCAGGAGTCGAGCGAGGCCTCGACTTCGGATTCCCACTGCACAACCCCATTGCCTCTCTCCGGCCATTCATCACTCAGCATTCAGGAACTGGTCGCCATGTCACCGGAACTCGATACCTATGGCATCACCAAGCGGGTTAAAGAGGTGCTCACGGACAACAACCTTGGTAAAAAAAAATTATGTGTGTGTGTATTTCTGATTGTTGTTACAGAAAAGGGTTTTTAAATGTTCGTTTTTCCTCTTGCGTTGCTAATAGGAACATGTTTAAAGCCAGGTCGAATATCTAATTATAAACAAGTCAACAATCGTAATTATTTGGTGAATCAGAGAAGGCTTTGCACGTGGATAATTAATAGGGCTTGTGCAAAATTTGTGCAGGGACCCAGCTCTTTGTATAATGCACCATACCTTAGCATTCCTCATATGATGATTGCCTTTCTTGCAGCAAATCCAAGTGTTCATCATTTTAGGAACTTTAATGTAGCTGCGTTTTCAAGGAATCACATGACTTGACTAAAGATTAAGTTTCCTGCAAGTTTATTTAGGGCTCAGGTTAAAAAAATAGATAGAAAGAGAAAGAGCTTTGGCTCAAGCTTGCAGAGGTGCTATTTTTTATTTTTTATTTGTTTTTTGGCTCCTGGCAACTGCCTAAACTAGTCCCTGCAGTTTTCTTGGTAAGATTTTTTAGAAGTTGGTTAGCCATTGCCTCTTTCTAAGGGCTGATAGGATATGACTGGTTCAGGTTACCCAGCTAGTTGTGTGCCTAAGGCAAGGCTAGAACACACAGTGCCTTAACCACAACAGCAAACTGGCTTGGGAGGCAGACAGAGAGACAATAAAAAAACTGAAGCCCATCTATCATTTTTATCACATTTCCCTCTACTCAATCTCCCACTAATTAGATTTTTCTCATTCCCCACCCATTAACCTCTTCATGCATTGCCTATGGAGATTCTCAGTCATCCAGGTCATGGTTGTCCCAAAGGTGCTTTTTCAAAAGGCAACTGGACTTTCTTAGTTTTTCCTTGAAGACGTTTCACTTCTCATCCATGAAGCTTCTTCAGAACTGGTGGATGAGAAGCAAAACGTCTTTAAGGAAAAGTAAAGTCCAGTTGCCTTTTGAAAAAAACATCTTCTGGTTCTTCATAAATTGTTCAACCTCTCTGCGTTCCTCCCCAAAAGAAGATGACACTGGCATAAACCTGAGAGAACCACCCTCCCAAAGCCAAGATTACACCAAAGTAATTTTTTTAAAAAAGAATAATTAGTCAGGATCACTCTCTTTTCTCTCTTTTAATTGTGATGGATCGGAAACGCCAAAAATGAGTCAATCATCAGGCTCCTATGGAATGTACCTGCATTACTATCACCTGCTTTGGGGTTTTGTTTTTTAACAAGACAGAAAAATAGATGTACAAATCACATGCAACAAACATTTCACGACTGAGCTCAAGTTTTAGTTGATTAAGTAAAATAAGTTGTTTTTAGACATTAAAAAAATATGGAAGAATGTTGTTTGAGAATATTTCATTGGCCATGGAAGTTGAAAGAGAGTGTGTATGTGTGTGTCCTCAACTTACAACCACAATTGGGATTAGAATTTCTGCTGCTAAGCAAGACTGTTAAGTCAAGCAAACCCAATTTTAGGACCTTCTTTGCCATAATTGTTAAGCAAATCACTGCAGTTGTTCAGTGAATCATGTGGTTGTTAAGCAAATCCATCTTCCTCAATTGACTATTTGTTGGAAGCCAGCTGGAAAGGTCGCAAGTGGCAATCACATGACCCTGGAGTGTTGCAAAACATTGTAAATTCATGCCAGTGGCCAAATTTTGATCACAGGACTGTGAGGATACTACAACAGTCATAAGTGTGAGGACTGTTGTAAGTCATTTTTATCAGTACTGTTATAACTTCATATGGCACTGAATAAATGGTTGTATGTCAAGGACTACCTGCAGATGGATGGATGGATGAACGGACAGATAGACATAATGAGTAATAATTTGTGCAATTCTAGTAATATAAAATTATAAAATGTTCAAGAGTAAAATACAGTAGCCCTGTAGTTATGACCACAATTGAGCCCAAAATTTCCATTGCTAAGTAAGGCAGTTGTTGAGTTTTGCCTCATTTTATGATCTTTCTTGCCACAGTTGTTAAGTGAATCATTGCAGTTGTTAAGTTAGTAACAGTTAGTAATTGCATTAAAAATTAGATAACTAAATGATGTTGTAGCTTCTCAGAGCTTCATCGCTGCTTCTTCCAGTCAGTGCAGTATTGACTGGCATGATATGTGTATGGCAGGCCTTCGTTAGCAAATTCTTACAGTAGCAATTGTATGTTGTTCAGTTATCCATATTTTATTAGAATAGCCTAATATTAAGTTACTGTGCAGAATGAGCAAATAACATTCATAAATTCATTAGATTTCTCTAGTCCTGAGGATAATTTACTTATTAATGGATTGCTTGAGAATGGATTTCTAACTGGCCATAATCTAGAAAAAGACCATATTATCCTAAAAATTGAATATTAGGTATTTCCCTAATACCTTGACAAAATCATTATTTATCATGATTAATTCATACTAGTTAAATTCTACCTCAGTGTTGGGGGCCATTATGATGAAGAGAAAAACAGTAACAGTTAGGGACCTGTAACATTTCCCCATTATTTATTAAAGAAGAATAAAACATGAATAAAACATCTTGAAGGCAAATAAACCTCAATGTGGCAATTTCCCAATTAACGTTATCTCCCCCCATGATTCCTATAGTTCCTGAGATCAAAGAGATAGAAACAAACCTGGTATCAATTGTTTCAAAGTAAATTTATATTTATTAAATTGATTACATTTTTTTTCTTCCAAATTGTGTTTAAGTGTTTCTGAATATATCAGGCTCTGTTTAACCAACCCATATTACTTATAGAAATTCTGTTAACATAAGTGTGGTTGGTGACAGAGTGCCAAATGCAGGTGTAAATTGGGTCCAATGAATTCATTATCATCCACAATCGTTCCAGATTGCATGCAGAAACCGGGCTTTTTTTTAGGTATCTTTTTTTTTCTGTTAGGTTATTTTCGAAACTTGCCTTCTCCTCCGCAAATGAAATGCTTTTATAATTTGCCTCCAAAGATTTGACTTTCTGACTTCCTGATTACATTTTTTAATATAATTGTGGGCATGTGCAAATATGCATTGCACCAGGAAAGCTGCTAGTATGGTACAAGTGCTTGCTTTTAGTGCATGGTTGAGCTTCCCATGATGTTGGAGGCAAAATTGTGTGTTGATGATGTGAACTAGTCTGGTAACGAAACGTTCAGAAACTAAATTGAAACAAGCTTGGAGAGCAAGCCACTGTCAAAATTGTGTGGTCCCTAGTTAAAAAGTGTTCTTATAGAAAAAAAAGACTGTAAGTTTTCCTTGCCTTGTCACTTCATGAACAATCACAGTTTATTGTATATTATTCTGTATTCAGAAAAGCCAAAGGTCACAGCAAAGTTAACTATACAAATACAGATAGTCCTTGAGTTATAACTACAATTGATCCCAAAATTTATGTTGCTAAGTGAAACATTTGTTTCAGTGAGTTTGCCCCATTTTACAACTTTTCTTGCCAGAGTTGCTAAGTGAATCATTGCATTTGTTAGGTTAGAAACATGGTTGTTAAGTGAATCTGGCTTCCTCGTTGACTTTGTTTATCAGAAGGTCGCAAAAGCTGATCACATGACCCCAGGATTCTGCAACCGTCATAAACATGAACCACTTGCCAAGCTGCTGAATTTTGATCATGTGACCACAGGGGTGCTGCAGCTATCTTAAGTGTGAATGGTCATAAGTCACTTTTTTCAGTGCCATTGTAACTTTGACAGTTCACTAAGAGAACTGTTGTAAGTCAAGGACTACTTGTACATCCAGTTGATTGAAACTGCACAATTTAAGGGTGCAGTCACTAAACTATTTGGTGGTATGCTAGCAATTTAAGACAGTGCCATCTACAGTAGAAGAGATACAGTATTCCAAATTGCAAATTACAAGAAATGAAATTTGCAAAAGGGAACTCTTAAGTGTCAGTGGCCAACAAATAGTACCTGGGAGTTGTAAAGCAAGTCATTTCTGCCCTGCCCCATTCACTATCCAGAATCTTTCTAATTGTAGTCATTCTTTTTTTTTAGTTTTATTTACTTTCTGTCCATGTAGGCTAGAAATGTTTAAATAATATTTTATTAAAAAGTTACAATATAAAATTATTTCTTGTAATGAAAATTGATCTTTGGCTTCTCCAAAATCTCTACAGAAGCCACATTTCTCTGTGTTTCAGAGCGTACAGAAAACCAAGGTCCCTGATTCTTTTTTTCTTCTGTATGTACTTCAAGAAGACCATGAATAGGTGCTTTGATTGACACTTGTTCTTAATGTCACTTTACATAAACCTTTAATGCCCCTGCCGTGATTTTTGTTTTTATGTGGCTGGCATTACATTACATTCATCAGGTATAAAACTCTATATATCAGTGTTTCCTTTGTGCCCCTCTGTTTGCAACATCTCTAGGTTTTCTAGAGGTGGAATATACCTGTTTCGTGGCTTCTGGTTGTCTCTATCTTAGCCAATATCACTAGCATTTCAAATTTTAGCATGAAAATCATTGCAAACTTGTCACATGCTAAGTGACACTATGAATAGCAAAATCACCTCCCCCTCATTCCTCTAGCCCAGTGACGGCGAACCTTTTTTGCACTGAGTGCCAAAACTGGAACACGCGCATGCTGGAGCCCAGAAACCCGAAGACCAGGTGGCCGGTGCACATGCGCGCTCCGGCCAGCTGGTCCTCCGGTTTCCGGTGTGCACATGCCCGCGCCAGAAACCGGAAGAGCAGCTGGCAACAGCCCACATGCCCACAGAGAGGGCTCTGCCATAGATTCACTATCACGGCTCTAGCCTTTGTGTGACATTTGCATCCTCTTTTCTCAACAATGATCAGATCCCCCCCCCCCCCGAAATAATAATTGTTCCATTGCAGTGTGCATAGTAGAAATTTGGCCCATGCTGAGATTCCTGCAGAATAGAAAATTTTAAATAATCTTTCAGAGGTTCCAGATCAAAGTCTGCCGATGATAGAAAAGGCTGATGCAATTTTGCTGAATCCCTACCAGTCCTTGCCATTCATGCAGTTGGTGGACCAAGGGGCCCGCTCAAGATGAGATGCCTTCTTATACTCATGCCGTGTACATGAAGGATTAATGACGCTACTCAATTTCTTTTCCTCATTCTTTTTTGTTGCATCCTGAAATAAGTGTAATGGTTCATAAATTTCTATGCCGTTCTATTCACCTTTACTATATTTTATAGGTAACTCAAGGTGGTGTACCTAATACTCCTTCCTCCTCCTATTTTCCCCACAGTAACAACCCTGTGAGGTGGGTTATCCTATGAGGTGGCTTAAGTCACCCAGTTGGCTTCCATGCCTAAGGCAGAAGTAGAATTCGGAGTCTCAAAATTTCTAGCCTGGTGCCCTAACCACCAAACCTTCCCATTTCTCTGTTTAGGATCATGCCAATAATCGTTTTAAGTCTACAGTGTTCACTGGCAAACATCTGTTATTAAAAATAGGGTAGATATACAAAAAGTAGTGAAGATGATTAATAAATCCAAGCGGGCCAAATTCAGTCCTACATATAAAAGGCTGTGATGTTAGTTCCAAAAACATACATGTGGTTATTAAAACTACAAAAAATATAGTAATAGTCAAACTTGTACAGTATAATTGTTTTATGAAATCTGGGTCACAGGTTGGCTAATATCAGTAACCTATTTCAATTTCCTCTCAAAATTGTAAGGTACATTTTACATTTTTAATATATTCTATGTAGCAAAGTGACTAAGTAATTCCAGTGTTAACAACTCAATAAATTTTAGTAACAATGGAGTCTTGAAAGGAGATGAGTTTCCATCTTCCTTGTAGCCACTTTTTGGCCAGAAGTCCCCCTTCTGTAATATAAGTCCTCAGAGAAATTTTATATCAGCTTGAATTTAAGGGGGAAAAGATTCGTGTTGAGGATCAGCTGGAGGGAGAACTACTTCCAGAAGGATTTCTGAAGTAATAGATCCTTGGAGGGGGAGGAAGGTGTTCCTTTCCCTTATGGAGATCAGTAGAAATATCACTCTCATGAGGAGAAAATTACACAGTGATTGACAAAAGTCTAAACTGACTGGCTCACCGGCATCTTCAGGAACTGTGTTAATGACCTCCATGTTAGAATAAAGTATTGTGACAAGACAAAAAAAAGAGAAGACATAGTTTTAGATAACTGCAGCCACCAGTGTAATTTTCAGATCTATAAATGTTGCTAATAACGGTCCCTTTGAATGGTGTATATTGTATAGATAACTGAACACAAGCAGTTATCCATGGTGAAATATTCACATCCAGATCCTGTTTTTGCATGAAATTTGTGGTGGAGGGAGGGGGCATTGTCAAGTTCTCGATTTCATGTATAGATATGTGGCAATAGTAAATTACATATTGAGATGTAATCCGTCTGCTTGAATGTAAAGCCTTTTGCCACAGCTCTTCTTTTTCCTTCACTGAGACAATTTTCCTCCTCTGTGCTTCAGTTACAGCTAGAGAAAACTCCACTGAATCCCCCTCTGTATTCATTCCACTGCCCAGATGTAGAAGAAAAAAATACCGTAAGCTCCATAGGACAAACAGAAAGTTTCCTCTCACACCCTCCATCCTCATCCATCTTCTTCGTACGGGGGACCTTTTCATCCAAGAATAGTCCAATATGTTGAAGGTTGCCTAGAAAGCTCAGAAACCTCTTGAAAATGAAGAGGAATGTTTGATTTAATCCCAATCCCCCACTTTTCTGTTCAATATATCATATCGTAAGTTTAACTGCAGCATAAAAGAGTTCAGCGCAAGAACAAGACTGAATATATCAAATTGCTGCGCAATTTTTTTTTAAAAAAAATACTGCAATAAAAGCAGCACTAGCCAGAATAAGCAGTTTGTCTAAAGTCAAAAGGTTTAGCAAAATGGAAAGGTCTGTGCCAGGTGAAAAAAAAATGTCTGAAGAGACATCAGTCCCTTGGAGACTGTTTGAAAGCTGCCGATAAAATATCCAAGGTGGGAAAACCCATTGATGAAAGGACCTCCAAGTAAAAGGTTCTTGAACCATCATGACTTCTCCCCACAATAAATAGTGCTTAATTCTATCAATTTCTTGATATGCTTCTCTTTATTAATGAATAGATTTTGGAATATTTTTAAGTGTTCCCCATTCACAGAAATAAAGACAATATGATTATCATCTAGATAGTAAGACTTTTTAAACAAGAAAGTGAGAGCCTCTGTTAAACAGTAGGAAGCAAAAGCATATTGGATGTTTTATTCAATATAAAGTAATGATTAAATAATAAGTAAATTGATAAATACATAAATATAAATCCAACATAAAATATTGTAACCAACCAATGCAATGGCAAGTAAGCATCTTTTAAAATCAGGAGCCATAGTCATACAAAGGAAACTGTAGGAGGTGTGGAGATGAGAAGACAGTTGAGTGGCAGTTTTCTTTATGATGGCTTGAAAGAGACTATAGAGCAGTGTTTCTCAATCTTGGCAGTTTGAAGATGTGTGGACTTCAACTCCCAGAATTCCCCAGCCAGCGTTGCTGGCTGTGGAATTCTGGAAATTGAAGTCCACACATCTTCAAACTGCCAAGGTTGAGAAACACTGCTATAGAGGGAAGAAGGGAGTGCTAATGAATACTAGTTGCAAAGATCCAGTAGCAAAAAAGGGTTTTGATTACTGTATTACTGGTCTAGAATGTGATAGCCACCTCACCGGATTGGGCATCAGTCATGCACATATTACTTTGTTTGCTAATGAAGTGACCATCCCACTTACCCATCACTCTTTGAGCCAAGTTCAGGAGTTGGCTTTTGGCATGTAAATATTTTGTGTCAGCGGCTAGACACAAGAATTACACAGCGATGCCTTATTAGCCAAGGAGGGCCTTCTTCATTGGTAGTACCTACACTCGGAACCTTTCTGAAATTATTGTGACATTATTATATCCTTTACAGTTTGGGGGGAGACTTATTGTTCTACCTGGGACAGGACCTTCTCTGTTATAAATGGTGCATGGAAGGGCCTTTCGCTTCTATTTTCTTCTCCACCAGGACATTTTCAATTAGTTCTATTTTGTACTGTTTTCATTTCTTGTTTCATCATTGCATTTTATAATTTGGAAAATGATTTGAGATTGGTTTTCACAGGAGATAGTTTTAAATGTGACAGATAATAAATAAGTGGAGCCAATTACCCACAGGTGGTGAGATTCCTCTTTCCTGAATGTGTTCAAGCAGAGGATGGACAGCCAGGTTATTTATTAAATTTATGTGCCACCCATCCCACCATCAAACCATCTTATTGGAAATAGTTTGATTTGGATCCCTGCAGATAGCAGAAGGTTTGGACTTGCTGGCTTAAATCCTTCCAGAGTTTTTTTTGTGTGTGTGTGTGTCTATGACTGAATCTTTGTAACTACATGGACTCATTTTGGAAGCGGTTTCCCATTGTCTCCTTCATTAGGGTTGAGAGAGAGTGAATGGCCTTAAGTGAATCAGTCTCCTGGTTAAAGAAGTGGTTAAAGCCTAAGACCTTTAACATCTTCTTTCAATTCTGTGCTTCTGTTGTTCTAATGGAGGTTTGGTGAGTAGGTTGCATTGCCTTCCCATTTTGGCACCTTCCAGATGGATTAGACTTCCAGAATGCTTACCCAATTATAGTCTCAACATGAGTTGGGCAAGATGGCTGCGTCGTATCCCGCAAATGTTTCCAGCAAGGCAATGCTTGCTAAAATGAAATCAATCCAAGGAAATTATTTCCTATTTAAAAAAAAAAGTTGCTGCATAAATGACATTTGATGTTCGTCCATCGTGTTCGAAGAGGACCTTGACATCTAACAGGTTCTGGGCTGTCCACGATGTGTCCGCAGGTGGCTTGTAAGGCCTACACGGGCACGAAACGTTTTGCCACATGTCGGGCAGACGTGTGTGGGCACCATTGTTGCAGCATTTGTACCGGTAGCTCTGGCTTTGCGGAGACATAAAAATGACATTTAAGAGATGGAAGAAGAACAGGGAAGACAGACATATTTTTGCACCCCTCCTTTCAGCCACCGCTGCAAAGATAAACCAGAGCATCCTAGCAGTTGGGGACCTTCAAATTTGTATAATTGACATCAAATTGGAAGAAGTACGGTAGTCTTTTTAAGTTTCGACAGATTCAGGTGTGTATGTGAACTGAGCATTAGACTTAGAGCAGACTCATTCACTAAGAAAGTTTCTGTGAAGGAAAAAATAGATAAAATGGAAACTTTCCATCCTGATAGTTAAGGTTCATTTGGTCTTGGAATTTAAAAAATTCCACACACAGTTGCCATCCAGAAGGCTTTGGCATGCCAGCGGCTGAGCAGGGAGCAAGGGGTGTGCCAGGTTGATTGTTTGAATGGTTTCGATTAGCTTAATGGAATGGCACTCTTATGAAGCCTGACCACAGTACGGTTTGAGCATCTGGTGCCCTGAATGGCAGGAGCTGACTAAGGAAATACAGGTTGGAAATTGTTTCAGTCTGTTGCCAGTCTTTGTTTCCATTATCTCCCTTGTAAGGTCCTCAACCTTGAACAGCAGGAAGTCCTCCCAGCTAGGAGAATCAGTCTTGTCCTTTTGCCCATGAAAACAGCAACCCTGGGGGAAGGACAAAGTTATCCAGATAATTAGACCTTCAAAGAAATTAGGGGGGGGGGCATTCTTGTACATTTGCTCGTGGGCCTACATTTGGGTGTAATTCATTTGGTTTGAAGTTGCAGTCTTGAAGTCTTGCGGCTATCATAACCATAATCGATTGGTTGGTATTTGCGTGAGGAGATGCCCTGCTTTGGGCACAACACATGTGCTGCATCGACTCCGGTGACTGGCAGGCAATATGAATATGTTTTTATCTCCTTACAAGATTGATATCCCACCTTTCATTCAGTGAAGGCAGCAAACATAGCCCTCTTTGAGGGAGGCTGGGCAGAAAGAGAGAGAAGTTGGCCCCATGTCATTACAGGAGCTTCCAGGAGTAAATTCTGGGACTCCGTGGTTCCAGTCCAGGCCTTAACTTTTATAACACAGTCATAAATTCTTGTAGAATAGGCCTTTCTACCCTCAAAAAGGCATTATGCATTTCTTCTCCTCAGCTTCATTTTCCATAAATCATTTCAGGAACTCCAGAATCAAAAGGATTTTTTTTTTAATTTCCATTGTGGATTTATATCCCACTTCACTGCTGGAGTCTTTAAAGCACGTCGTTAATTCTGATTTTAATCATATCTAATTTGGATTACAGTATAATGCTATCCTATCCCACTTTTTTTTTACTATTATTTGCATGTCTGCTTTCATGAGATCACTTTACAAGCCTTTACTCTTTAATGAAAAGCATTAATCATCATTTGACTTTTATTAAATAAGAAAGGTTTTAGGGGAAAATGTATGAAAGTATATGTTTGTCTAATGCTAGATCATTGCTGGATTTGGTTTTGTTTGCTTTTTAGTTTGTTTGTTTGTTGTTTGTTTGTTTATCGGGTTTAGAAATTGCCCATCTTCCTTAGAGAGGGACTTTTTTTGATGCCTTCAAGTGACTGCCTGGACATTTCCCCGCAGTTCCTTGGAAAGATTTCAGATGTAGCTTGCCACTGCCTGCTTCCTTGGGCTGAGAGAGAGTGACTGGCCCAAAGTCAACCAGCTAGTTTTATACCTAACAACCCACAGTCTCCTGGCTTCTAACCTGGTACCTTAACCACAATACCAGACTGGCTCTCACTGTACAAAATTTCAAATACCAGAAGGCTGATAGCAAAAGTAGAAAAGTTTGAGCTGGCCACCTGCTTTGGTGAATACCTGTTGGAGGTATAGCCAGTCTTGGATGTTGCAAGATGTTGACCATTCAGATACCCTTTGCTAAAGTGTCTCTTCTTTGTTACATGTTTAAGAACTGACTCAGAATCCAGAATGATTTAAGAGCTTCTGAATCAGAACGTTCTAAGGAGCAAGCTAATTTTTTTTTTCACAGCCACTACACAAAACAGAAGCATTTTATTGTAACCCCACTCTGTGAATGAATTGGTGTGCCAAATTCCAGGCCTTTGAAATGAAAAGCATTTAAAGCAGTGTTTCCCAACCTTGGCAACTTGAAGATGTCTGGAATTCAACTCACAGAATTCCCCAGCCAGCGAATGCTGGCTGGGGAATTCTGGAAGTTGAAGTCCAGACATTTTATTTATTTATTTATTTATTTATTTATTTATTTATTTATTTATTTATTTATTTATTTATTTATTTATTTATTATGGTGTTCTTATATGCCGCCCAACTCCTGAAGGACTCAGGGCGGCGTACAACAGAAAAAAATACAAGACACACTTCAAGTTGCCAAGGTTGGGAAACACTGATTTAAAGACTGGCTGTGTGATCAGTCTTCCTCTTCAGTACAAATATCAGGTAGCTCTCTAGTGGCCAAAAGAATTAGCCCATCTCCCTATAAACTGCTTGCTGGTTCTTAGGGATTGTATCCTTCTTGTTAAGAAAAGCCCAAACAATCAAGCATCTTTTGATTTTCAAGTATATTGTTTTTCCTTCATTTGCATCCAGATCTATAAAAGTCTTGTTTCTCTTGTACTTGGTATTTCTCTCTCTTTTTAGCATAAATAACTTAATGTTTGCATTTCTTTTGCAGGTCAGCGTTTGTTTGGGGAAACAATCCTGGGGCTGACACAAGGCTCAGTCTCAGACCTACTTGCTCGCCCAAAGCCCTGGCACAAACTGAGCTTGAAGGGCCGGGAGCCATTTGTGCGCATGCAGCTGTGGCTCAATGACCCAAACAATGTGGAGAAGCTGATGGACATGAAGCGCATGGAGAAGAAAGGTAACTTCTGTCACTTCTGCGGTCGAAGGGAGGGGAATTGATGTCCAGCCCAGGATGACTCTCTCGTTTAATTGAAAAATGTTTTCAATATGTTTCAAATATCACTGGCCAAGAGCATAACCTTCTGAGTCATGCAGTTCCCACAACTTGTGGGCCACCCAGAGTTGGTGTTTTCAATTGGGTTGCCTTAGATATCCAAATAAATAAATAAATAAATAAATAAATAAAACATCGAAAAGGTTAGTGTGTGGGAAGAAGTATTTAATATGATCCAGGAAGGTTAAAAATAGTCAAAAGCATAAGATTAAACTAGCCCTGCAGCCAGGGATACAGTAGAAACATCTAAGCTGAGTTAGTTGTCCCGTTTTATCCAATAATTTTCCAAGAAAAGTTTGAGAAAAAGAATGGCTGAAAAACACAGAAACTCCAGAGTAAATGAATCCAATAAATACATAAATAATGTTTATTTATTCAGTGTGTGCTTAATGCAGTCAGCTAGACTTTTTACAACAAATATATACAATTGCAGAATATAAAAACATCTAAGGTAAATGCCTTAAATAAGTCATAATTATGCACCGCTTCAAGCTCCTGAGCAAAAGATGGGATATAACTCCGATAATTAAATGAAAAAATAAGTAACCCTTTGTAAGGGTTGATTGAGACGTCATCTGAATCAATTTAGTTTTTTGCAGCTTCCACAAAGCTAGTTAGATAGAATCTATTAGGATGCTATTAGAATAAAACCCAAAGTTGGCCACTAAAAAAGCCAAGCTTGCAAGCCTTACCTCGCTTTTCAAATTGTTTGGAGAAGTACAAGCAGTTTTATCCAAGGATGCATGAAGTGGATATTTCAATTCCAGTTGGAGAAGATGGTTCTATAGATACCTCAGATATATATAGAGAGAGGTTTTACAGATTAAACCTTCCATTTGAATTGCACCTAGAAGGCAGTAGGAAATGACTGCAGGTCCTGGACCACTGATATAAAGTACTTATGGCAACAAGTAAACCACACGTTCTTTACTAGCTGGCTCAGAATTGTTTTAACTGTAATCCGACATAGAACACATGCAGTAATCCAAGCAGATACAGGTAGTCCTCAATTTACAACCACAATTAGGACCGGAAAATCTATCACTAAGCCATATGGTCATTAAGTGAGTTATGCCTGATTTTGTGATATTTTTGCTGTGGTTGTTAAGCAAATCACATGGTCATTAAAGTGAATCTAGCTTCCTCCATTAATTTTGGTGGTGACATGATACCAGTATTCCAATATTTGAGGGCTGCCACAAAGAAAAGGGGTCAAGTTATTCTCCAAAGCACCAGAGGTCAGGACAGGGAACAATGGATGGAAACTAATCAAGGAGAGAAACAACCTGGAATTAAGGAGAAACTTCCTAACAGTGAAAACAATCAACCAGTGGAACAGCTTGCCTCCAGAAGTTGTGGGTCCTTCATCAATGGAGGGTTTTAAGAAGAGACTGGACAGCCACTTGTCTGAAATGATATAGGGCAGGGGTGTCAAACTCGCGGGCCGGATGTGTCACATGCCCAGTTTAGCGAAGGGGGGAAAAGTCCCGAT
Organism: Diadophis punctatus similis; assembly: GCA_023053685.1. Lineage (NCBI taxonomy): Eukaryota > Metazoa > Chordata > Lepidosauria > Squamata > Dipsadidae > Diadophis > Diadophis punctatus. The sequence goes on along the minus strand of JALIGW010000001.1, from coordinate 17,709,002 downwards.
ACGTCGCGTGACAACGCCATGACGACACGAGTTTGACACCCCTGATATAGGGTCTCCTGCTTGAGCAGGGGGTTGGACTAGAAAACTCCCAAGGTGCCTTCCAGCTCTATTCTGAATTTGAATTTGTAGCCCAAATTGGCCTCTGCCCAATATTTCTTCTGATTCAGAAGAGAGAAAACAACCATCAAGACTAATAGCCACCAATAACCCAATCACCTTTGAATTAGTTCAGTCCCCTCTTGATTAAAGCTATCTGGCCACCATATCTGAACTGTCGTCTTTTATTGTCTTCGTTTTGTAATATTTTATTTCCACAGAAGACCATAATAGAGTAGTAGAAAAACTCATTTTTATCACTTTTCATGGTTATCATGTCTCCAGTATCTGGAGGATACTAGATTAGGTCAGGCTGTAATAGATGGTCATAAGGTTTTCAGAAATGATTTCACCACATACACAGATTGTAGGACAAGGACGCTGACCCAATCGGTGTGCTCTCTAGGAGATGCTTCAATCATTACAAGACAGCCTAGGTCACATTTGGTAAACATTAATTGCTGGGATACAAAACCTGTGGACTTCCACATGTTTCTGAGATAGAAACCTGCCCCAGTTGACACTGCTGGAAATTAATAACAGCTACAGGAGTATTTAGTTCCCTATCATTGTTGTAAGTCATCAAAACAGTCATCTCCCAACAGGAAAGCAGAATCACAAATTCCACAGGTTCCAAGCGCCCTCTTGTGATCTTAAATGCTGATAACTCTTCAAACAACTTGTTCAATCAAAATATTTACCAAGCAGAACAACCGGGGTAGTGTGAAATAATCTGATCCACCAAAGACCAATTAATCAAATTAGTCTATTACAATCATAGACCTGTATGGGGTTGGGGTACAGCCATTACAAAGAAGCATTTAAAAAAATATCAAGGTATATAGGTTTGTGTGTCTGTGTATAAAATTTATAAAGAATTACAAAAAGCTAGTAGACATAAAAGATACATAAATTGAAAGCTAAAGTATATATACAAAGTGAGAATCTAAAAAGATTTAGGAGTATTTATTTATTTATTTATTTATTTATTTTGTGAGATTTATATACCGCCTTACAGTGCAAGCACTCTCTAAGCGGTTTACACCAGTAAGCAATGTATATTTACAATATACAATGTATATTAGATGGGGAGCATAAAAAATTAGTATGCAGAAGACTGTCAAGTGACAAAGCCTCTTAATGCGGCAAACTAGGTAAGCATTACATTTAGTTTATGAAGTTGAGCAAGCACAACTTATCCAATAAATGTTGAGTACTGCTGCACAGAACTTGGCCACGTTGTGTGTGGTGGCAGAGTTAATGTTTGAAAGAAACAAGGTGGTGTAAATTTGTAATGGTAAGATCAACCGAGTGTCAATGTCTCTGTAGTACAGGAAGCACTTGCTCTCTTTTGTTTTAGGTGTGCAGAGTCACAGGGACATTGTCAGTCCAAGTAGGGAATCTTCCTTTCTTTGTGTTCAAGGACAGCTGTAGAGAAGGCATGACATCATGCCAGAGTAAAGTTCCTCTATGTTTAGGTAGTATGAGTTTAGTTAAATATGCATGAAAGAAGCAGAGTTATCTTTTAGATTCAGTGGCAAGAAAGTTTGGATCCTGAGCAAAGTCCAACTGATACTCTGTGTCTGATATGAATTGTTTAATAAGTGTTTTGATCAGTTCTTCCCCATGCTGAGTAGAAGACCTGGAGGGAAATCCAAGGATAAGATTTTAGTTGCCACTGCTTTCTTACATGTGAATTGAAAATAGTGGTTTAATGCAGGGGTGGGTTCCCTCTTACCTGCCTACCGGTGTGCTGCGCACGCATCATTATGTTTCACGTGCACACTCGCTACATGCGCACGTCCCCTTGCACAATTTTGCTTCCGCGCATGTGCAGGAAGTAAAAAATCACCAAAATCTTGCAAGGGGTGCGCGTGCACGATTTCAGCGATTTTTTTGCTTCCGCGCATGCACGGAAGCAAAAAATCACCAAAATTGTGCATGCGCGTCCCCTCGCGAGATTTTGCTTCTGCGCATGCGCAGGAAACATAAAAAAGGCCAAAAATTTGAAAAAAAGATGGTGCCACGCAACGGGCTGGCGAAGACGGTACCGGAGCAGTCGCGCACAAATTGCGCAATCAGCGGGCCGCTATCGGAACGACAGAGTGGACCGCACCGGTAGGAACCCACCCCTGGTTTAATGGGACAAGACCAAGGAGTGAAGAAAAATAGCCTAAGTGAGTAATTGAGTAGGGTCATTCAAACTCTCACCAGCACTTTCATGAAGTACGTGTGTGATATAGTATAGCAATAACACTTAGACTTATATACTCTCTAAGCGGCTTACAGAGTCAGCATATTGCCCCCAACAATCTGGGTCCTCATTTTACCGATCTCAGAAGGATGGAAGGCTGAGTCAACTGTGCAGAGTTTGTAGTCATCCTTAGTAAAGCTAACAAATGTTAAATTACCATATTTTTCGGAGTATAAGATGAACTCCCCCCCCCCAAAAAAAGTGGGTGGAAATGCCTATGCTTCTTTTACAGCGAATATTGCGGTGGGGGAGGGGGTTGGTACAGTGCCGATCAGCTGTTCTAGAATGGGCCGCCGCAGTAGCGGCAAATGGGCCGCGGTGGTGGCAAATGGGCCATGGCAAACAGGTCAGATGAATGTTGGGAGGTAGAGGCAGATTTTTTCCCCCTTGTTTTCCTCCCCAAATCTAGGAGCGTCTTATAGTCTGAAAAATACGGTATTTGTATCATTAGATTATTTGATTTAACTTTTTAATTAATTTAAGAAATATAAAATTACTTGAGGCATAGTTATACAGGACATGACTGCTACTGTAAAAGGGCTTTTCAGTCTTTAACCATAAATATAAATGAAATGCAGACCCACTGTTTGCTCTCTAGAGAAAGGAAGTAGCTTGCTTGTAGTTCGCAGAAATGGCAGTTCAAGGATACCCATGTTTACAGGAGGACCTATAATGAAGAAATAGATGCTTTGCCAGCAGAAATCCTCTAATATGACCTCTAGCATCTCAGGTAGAATAAATGGGACCTTGGGCTGGCTGCAGGACAATAAACACCGCCTGAGATGGGCTGCAAATCAGGCATCCGAAGCAGCAGGCAAAGATCCAGGAGCCAACCCCAAATGTACATCAGGTGAAGGCTGAGTTCCAAAGTAACAAAACGGGACAGAAAGAGGTAGGAGCAGACATAAAGCTAGAGGCATCTCTAAGGATTGCAAGCTGAAGCATCAATCAGGGAATAGAAGCATTAGGTAGATAAGTCTGGTTCAGTTACAAAGATTTTCATGGAGGCTGATGTATCCAGATTTCTCTTAAGGCATTCCAGATGACCAGTTGGCTGTCTCAAACTGGAATCCCAGTATAAAAATCACCTTTTTTTCCCCTTAAGGCAGTTACCTGCAAGCAGATGTTTTAGATTTTAGATTTATTATTAGAGTTGGAAGGGACCTTGTAGGTCATCTAGTCCAACCCCCTACTCAAGCAGGAGTTCCTACATCATTTGAGACAGATGGCAGTCCAGTCCCTCCATGCAAGTGTTGGGGCTCTCACAACCTCCGCTGGCAAGCTGTTCCACTAGTTGATCGCTCTCACCGTCAGAAAGTTTCTCCTCACTTCCAGGTTGAATCTCTCCTTGGTCAGCTTCCATCCATTATTCCTTGTTTGGCTTTCTGGTGCCATAGAGAACAGCCTGACCCCCTCCTCTCTGTGGCATCCCCTCAAGTATTGGAACACTGCTATCATGTCACCCCTGGTCCTTCTCTTCGGCAGACTGGCCAAGCTCAGTTCCTGCAACCGCTCTTTGTATGTTTTATTTTCCAGACCCTTTATCATCCTGGTTGCTCTCTTCTGCACTTTCTCTAGAGTTTCAATGTCTTTTTTGTAGTGTGATGACCAAAACTGGACGCAGTACTCTAGGTGTGGTCTGACCAAGGATTTATAGAGTGGTATTAGTACCTCTCTGGTACTATCCATACGTAATATCCATACGTAATATCCAACTCATTCTTCAAATGAGTTGGATATTACGTAACTCACACAGTAGTCAAGACATTAATTGTCATAGGTCAACTTGCCTGGCCTCCTGTGGAGCTAAGCCAGAGATAGGCAGACCTCAGGATGGTAGAGTTTGTATTGTAGTTCATTGCACAGTTGTTTAGACTGGATTTGGCATTTTTATCCACCTATCCATTCCTGGAATAGGCAGGCGTTGTTTGATGGCATTAAAGATATTGTCACAAGATACAGGCTGTTCCAAGTAAAGTTGCCTTTTGAAATTGTCTGATGAAGATTCTGTAGATGCCGATAGTGTTCAGGGGGCACTCCAGATATTTTGGAATTGTACCAAAGGCGCCTATTACTATTGGCACTGTCTTTGTGCTCTTTTTCCACAGTCATTCTACTTCTATTTTCAGATCTTTGTATTTTGTCATTTTCTCCAGTTCTTTCTCTTCTCTTCTGCTATCTTCAGTACTCCGGTGTCTACTATCCAGATGTTTTCTGTCTTTCTTTTCAACAATTGTTAAGTCTGGGGTGTTAATAGCAGGTGTTCGCTTGAATTCTGAAGATTAGAAGCTGCCTAGAGCTGGTTAGAAGACATACTGTATAAATGTTTTAAATAAATAAAATCCCAGAGCACTTTTAAGTCTTCATTTTCTATTATTTTGTCTACTTTGTGATCTCACCTGTTCCTATTTGCAGACAAATGGTCTTTCTTGCAGATATTCCATTGTACTATTGTTGCTACTTTGTCATACTATTGTTTATAGTCAGTCTGTGCAATCTTCTTTCAGCGGTTAACTAGGTGGCTCACTGATTGTTAGAATTATTATTGAATCTGAAATGCCTCCCTGCTGAAACCTTAGGCAAAAGATAAGCACTTACAGTTATCAAATTCTAAACTCAATGATTTATTTTAAGGTTTATAATTAAACAAAAATCAAACAAAGCCCTTTTCATATGGTTGATTAAGTCAAGCATTTTTTCAGTAGTTAAATGCATAAAGAGAGGAGTATTACTGCAAATGTTAAACTGTTAGGGGACAGCTGTGTTTTCTCATTCACCAAAAGATTTTCCAGGAGATCTTGATCTAATGTCTGATTTTATCTACTATGAGATACAATCCCATTTATCAGCTTCTGAGTGCATTTCAGACTCCACACAGTACCCTACTGGATGACTAGAAACCAGTGGTGGGTTCCTACTGGTGCGGTCCACTCTGTCGTTCCGGTAGTGGCCAGCAGATGGCGCTGTTTGCACGCGACCGCTCCGGTGCTGAATTTTTGGGCTTTTTTGCCTTTGCGCATGCGCGGAAGCAAAATCTCTGCGAAATCGCACCAAACATGGCGATACGCGCACAGCGCTCTGGTAGCAAGGTTAGAGAGCAACCCGCCCCTGCTAGAAACATCTTGTGCATGAAACATGGAAAGAGGCTGTCAGTCTTAATAGATGTGTCTTGGCTAAGTAAACCAGTTTTAAGCAGATCTCATATGCCCCATAGAGTTGCAAAACCTTTTCATTATGAACCAGCTTTCCCCATTCGTTGAATCTGTCTCCGGCTGACGGCGTGGCTTCCTTTGTTTTCCAGCATACATGAAACGGCGGCACAGCTCTGTCAGTGACAGCCAGCCTTCAGAATCATCTTCCACTGGAATAGATTACAGCCAGGGGGCCAGCCCACAACCACAACATCAGCTCAAGAAGCCACGGGTTGTCTTGGCTCCGGAAGAGAAGGAAGCTCTGAAACGAGCCTATCAGCAAAAGCCATACCCATCACCAAAAACTATCGAGGAACTTGCCACACAGCTCAACTTGAAGACCAGCACCGTCATTAATTGGTTCCACAATTATAGGTAGGTAGCTCCGAGTTTTTCCTGTTTTACTGCAGAACCAGCAGTCCTTTTGCCCTTTTCCTCACAGAAGCCCCTTGGAAGGGGAATTGCTTTACTGTAGCTGAGTTTTCAGTTTCACCTGTTAGTTTGGTCCTTGTCTAACAGAAGCAGTGTACAGGTAGTCCTCAGCTCATGACCATTTGGTCAGAGACCGTACCAAGAATGAATGGTGGTTATAACCAGTCCTCAGAGCTCAGACCAACACAGCATCACCACAGTGACATGACTGTGGTCTGAGTACTTGGCAACCCATTCACGTTTACAATTACTTGCCAAGCATCCCATAATCACCATTTGCAACTTTCTCTGCCAGCTTACTCAAAAGAATCTGTGGGTAAAATGGCAGGGAAGGTCACAAGTTGTAACTTTCCTCCACCCTCCCCCAGCTCCCCTGACATCACATTTTACAAGTAGTCTTCAACCTATGACCACAACTGAGCCCAAAATTTCTGTTGATAAGTGAAACATTTGTTAACTCAACTTCGCTCCATTTTGCGACCTTTCTTGCCACAGTTGTTAAGTGAATCGCTGCAGTTGTTAATTTAGTAACACGGTTGTTAAGTGAATCTGGCTTCCCCCATTGACTTTGCTTGTCAGAAGGCCGCAGAAAAGGATCACATGACCCTGGGACACTGCAACCGTCATAAATATGAACCAGCTGCCAAGTGTCTTAATTTTGATCACGTGATCAGGGGTGTTGCTGCAATGGTTGTAAGTGTGAAAAACAGTCATATGTCCCTTTTTTTCAGCACCATTGTAACTTTGAACGGTCATTAAATGAACTGTTGTAAGTTGAGGATTACCTGTACTGGCTGCTCTGAGGCCCTCCCTGATCCTCCCTGTGCCACCACCTTCATACACCCTCCCTGTGCCACACTTCTCATGCACTCCCTCGTACACCCTCCCCAACCTCCAATAGTGCCTCTTGTGCACATCCTCATACACCCAACTCATAGTGCATCTCACCTCTTGCACATCCCCTTGCACCCTCCCTGACCTATCCCATGCCTCTCAGGCACCCAATCCACACCACATCTATCCCACACATCCTCGCACACCCAACTCACACCACGCCTTTTGTGCACCCTCATGCACCTGACCCATGCTGTGCCTCTCACATCCCCCACCCACTTCCCTTCCTTTGGGCCTGGGACTTGCAACTTGCTGCTTCCCAACTGACTGGTTGTGGGAAGCCAGCAGCAAATTGCCTCACCTAATGACCTTGGGATTCAGTTGATGATGGCAAATGGGACTGCAGGATTGCTGCCACAAAGTGACACAGTTGTGCTTTACAGCTGCATCACTTAGCAATGGAAATTCTGATCCCAGTTGCTGTTGTAAGTCTAGGACAGGGGTCGGCAACCTTAAACACTCAGAGAGCCCTTTGGACCCATTTGCCACAGAAAAGAAAACACCGGGCGCCACAAAACTCTTCCCGTGCCTGACTATTTCCTGAGCTGCCACAAAACTAGCATATACTGTATAGTTGAATTAAAGATTCTGTTTTCTTCTGAAACTTTTCTTTTCTTGGATTTATCCATGGTTGGCCTACCAGGAGTTGAAAAGCTTAATAAATTGTGTGTTGGTGGGTGTCGCACATTGGCAGTTGTGACGCCTATTTTGAGCAACAGGGAGCCGCAGCAAAGGGATGAAAGAGCCACATGCGGCTCCAGAGCCACAGGTTGCTGACCCCTGGTCTAGGACTACCTGTGTAGTGAATAGACCATTTTGATCAAGTACATAATAACACTTCACTGTTAAGTAGCTGTATCAAATCAATGTCTTCATTGATTTGTGCACCCAGTTAATAAGGTTTTGTTTCAACAAACATACTTTAAAATCTACCAATAGCAAATGCTTCATTTAGGAAAAGGCATGTCCTACTGAGTTAGAAAGAAAAAACATTTCTTTCTAACTCATTGCATTGCAACTAAAATCATTAAAAGAAAGTTTCAGAATAACAGAGTTGGAAGGGACCTTGGAGGTCTTCTAGTCCAACCTCCTGCTCAGGCAGGAAACCCTATGCCATTTCCTCTTTGAATAAGATGGTCTTTTTTCTCATATGCCATTTATGAATTATATAGAATGTATCTGAGAAAATACAATTTGAATCTCAACATGCTTCCTTAAGCTGTAGAACTCAGATCTTTTGGAAGCTTATGCAATCAGAAGGTGAGCAAGATTTGGATTTTGGAGGGGAATATGTGATCACCTTTTGTGATCTTCTGACAAGCAGAGTCAAAGGGGGAACCAGATTCACTTAACCATGTTACTAACTTAACATCCGCAGTGAATCACTTACTGTGCCACAACTGAGGCAAGCAAGGTTGTAAAATGGGGCAAAGCTCATTTAGAAATGTCTCGCTTAGCAACAGAAATTTTGGGTTCAATTGTGGTCGTAATTCGAGAGCTACCTGTACAACCTTGTTGTCCTCCAGATTGCATGGGTAGCCCCCGTTCAACGGTAAACGTTAATATGGCAGAATCGGGGAGTTCCTAAACACGTGGAGAAGATACAATATTAACTGTATTAAATAAATTCGATTCAAATTCAATTCATTCCAGTTTAGCTTTTATGCTGACTTTATCCCAAAAGCCTAGTGTCAGCCTCAGACTTAAAGGTTGCCTGTCTTCCTCTCAGCCTAAGTAACCTCTGTAACAGGGGTGTCAAACTCGATTTCATTAAGGGCCACATCAGGGTTGTGTTTGATTTCGTTGGGTGGGGGGCAGGGTGGGCGTGGCCAGTTTGACATCACTTGTGTCAGGGGCGCCTATGACCCGAGCGCTCTGCCAGCAAAAATGGAGCTGGGGGTGAGCTGTATGTTGCCCTCGCGAGCTCCTTTTTTGGCCGGGACGGCCTCCTGTAGCCCTCTGCAGTGAAAATGGAGGGGCCCCCTCCGAGCTCTGTTTTTGTTGGCAGAGGGCTGCAGGAGGCCATTGTGGCTGAAAACAGGGCTCGTGAGGGCCATATGTGGCCCTCACGAGCTCTGTTTTCCCTGGCAGGGGCACTGTGGGCCGCACTTTTGCTGTTTACCCGCGGGCCAGATCTAAGCACCCCGTGGGCCGAATCCGGCCCCTGGGCCTTGAGTTTGACACCTCTGCTCTGTAATGATGGTAGAATCATCCCAGATTCACCCATGTGATGTCCTTGGAGTGCCAGGCGCAACTACCGTTATCATCTCAGCTGCAACTAGTGGTGACACTCCTTTCTTGCAATGTTTTTTTTAGGTCACGTATTCGTCGAGAGCTGTTTATTGAAGAAATCCAAGCTGGAGGCCAGAGCCAGGCTGGGTCGAGTGACTCTCCTTCAGCTAGAAGCAACCGGGCAGTTCACAGCTCTGAAGGAGACAGTTGTGATGGGGTGGACACGGAAGGCCCATCGGATATAAAACAAGGCAGCCTGGAAGCAGATGAGTACAGCAATGCAACCATGAAGTCTCAGGGAGGGCGAGCAGCGTCAGCTTTCGAAGCAGGGGAAGAGGCACTGCGAGACGCCGGATCTTCGGAGAAAACGGAGACATTCCAGTTGGGTATGGAGAGCTTGGAAGACACAGATGACGAGGGAAGGCTCAAAGCACCACGTCAGGGTTCTCCACTGAGCTCTCACCATTCAGGAGAAACTCTGGAGGCCAGGCCCAACTGTGCTCCAGAAGAGGATGCCTCTACCTCAGTCCTTGTAGGGCAGAGCTCCTGCAAGCCCAGGGGAGAAAGTGTGGAGAAAGTGCCCATTGTGCCAAGTACCAGTTCCACGCTGGCCATCACCAGCTCTCAGAAATCCAACTCACTCAAGAGCTTGTTCAGCTTTTCTGAGGCGGCGTGCTCCAAGAACACACGGGACAACACCTTGAGGAAAAAGAAGGCAGCAAATTTGAACAGTATAATCCACCGCTTGGAGAAGGCTGCAAGTCGAGAGGAGCCCGTTGATTGGGAGTTTTGAGATTAAGCTCACCCAGCTCCACAGAGCTGGGGAAGTTAAAACTTGGACCTCTGTTGGTTTCTATTGTGTCCCGCACTTACCGCCCTGCAGGCCACGGGGCAAAAAATGCCATAGGCCAAGGTGCATATAGAGAACAAAAGGAGTGTTTTAAGCCCAGTTTTATGTTTGTGTTTTCAAGGAAGAAAACTGAAACTTGTCCAGCTTTTTGTACCCTGAAGTGTTTCTATTAATTGCCCTAAAGTGATTTCCACAGTTTCTGGGGAAGAAAAAAAAACTCATACAGCTTTTGCCTTCTGCCCTCCTCTTTGGTGTGGGCTTTAAAACAAAAATATATATACAAACAAGAAAAAAAAATTAAACCCACATATTTAAAAGGGGGGCTTTTTATCAGCCATCTAATGGCTAAACAGAGCGATAATAATACACTATTATCTTCTTTAACCAGGAAAACAAAAAGATGGGAGGGGAGATTTTTTGAGATTAAAAAAAAAAGTTGTTTTGTAGCTCTTCAGTTGCCACTAAGAGATTGCACAGTCAACCCGACTCTAAACACACTAGTTTGAATTCCTAAATATTTTCAAGAAAGAGTATTGTTTGAAACTTGGGGTTTAAAAAAAACACATTTACTCCATGTATTTTTTAAACAGACAAAAAAAAAAGACACATCAGGAAAACATCTTAATTTGTGGTAGCTGACTTCAATGTTTTTCTTGTAAAGTGGAATAGAAAATTGACTTGTAGTGCACATTGTTTCATAGCTTTAACTGATTCTAGTCTCTTTGTTGGCTGGAATTTGTTTAATACACTCCATTTTAGGCCAAATCAGGACAGGAAAAAAAAAAGAAGAAAAATTCTGAAATCTAGGTATTTTATAATCTGCTTTTTAACCTCTTAACCACAAAGCACGCGGATCAGACCTCATTCTGGGAGGTGTGGGAGACATCTTGGAAGAGGGTTGTACTTGATCGGTTCAGATTAAATTGCATTATGCCAGCCTTGCCAACAAGTCCATATAAGCTACTAGTCCTCAACACCACCCGATTGCACATGCCGCATTAATCATTGACCCATGTGACCTGTAAGGAAAAAAAACCACCAGCTTTTTGAAAGAAAGAAAAAAATTAATTACATGGGCACCTGGAAAACACTCCTTAACCCACGCCAGGCAATCAGGCGGGTGGCATAATGATAATATGCTACACAAAATACAGTGTGTGGTATTTTTTTTTTACGGAGAGGGGTTGGTTGGCAAGAAAGCTGAACCTGGCATCAGTTTCAAAAAGAGTGTGGTGGTACAATGAGAAGCCTTACCCTACAAGACAGTGTTTCTCAACCTTGGCAGTTTGAAGATGTGTGGACTTCAACTCCCAGAATTCCCCAGCCAGCGTTGCTGGCTGTGGAATTCTGGGAGTTGAAGTCCACACATCTTCAAACTGCCAAGGTTGAGAAACACTGCTACAAGATGAGTTTCATAGGACAATATTACTGGGGCCCATTATTTTAGTACGATCTGGGGCTTAACAATCAGCCATTGTGCTATTCTGGTCTCACCTACTCCAGAGAATAAGGGCAACTGTTTCGGCCTCCTTGGAGTATCGTTAAGCACCCCTAAATGATTACCCATGGTCCCATGGCATATACTGGTTACAAAAAGGGAGTGGGCCCAGAAGAAGAGTACATAACCCTCGATTATCGCAACCTCAAACTGCAGAATGGCTAACCAAAGCACACGACAGGAACTGTTCTCCTCTCCCAAAATAATTTAGCTCTTCCTGTTATTTTTATGACAGCCGCAGGGCCGATCAAAGTACAGAATCGATTTTCCAAATTGTCTCTAGCTCCTCCTGTTGTCTATGTGTATATGCGCGAGCATAGAAGTGTATGGAGAAATGAGTGTGCGTATGTGTGTGTGCATGTGTGCAATTTTATACGTTGGTATTTTCTTACGTACTTGTGCACGCTTAGAGTGCATTACTGCCACCTTTTTTCAATAAGCTGTTTTATCAGTTATGGCTTCTACAGATTCGCTGGTTTAGATTCCTTTATTGCCATATCTTTAAAACTAACAATAGATGATTTTGGTGTGTATGTATGGGTATGAATGTGTGTGTGTGTGTATACACACACACACACATACACACACATACATGGATATAATTATTATTATTTTGGCTTATTTATAGGTGCTGTATTTTATTATCTGATTACTAGGAAAGGACAAAAGGGGCAAATATTCTTTAGAGGGATAGACTGCCGGCAGTATTGGGTTTAATTTACAAGATGTAGTTGTCAAACTGTATATTATTGACAGATTTTTTTTTTGGGAGGGCCGTATTGTGTATCATGGAAAACTGCTTAGGTCAACATCTTTTGATGACACTTTAATGGTGCATTCATGACTTATGTTCTAATTAATATTTACTTTATGATATTGTGGGAGGGGATGGGGAAGAAACCTTCTGACTTTAAAAGTTATATTCCCAATATTGCACCTCAATGTAGTTGTATTAATTGGTCACTAAGTCTGTTTTGGGGAGGGGACAGTACTGTAAAATGTGAAATCACCTTCCCTGTGTATTCTTTTTCTTTATTTAAAACAAAAACAGAAATTAGGTTTTTATCATGTCTTCAATATGCAACAGCAGCACTTAATTCAAGTCTTCACAAAATTAAGAGTTCAGTAGCTTTGACAACAGCAACAACAATAAAAATGCCTTTTCATGGTCCAGAACAAAAGCTCTAGGAGGCTGGAAGGCAGGTTTGCTTTTCCCACTTTTTTCTGTTAATTTTATAGTTTCTTGGCTGTTTGGGGGATATGAAATGTTACCTTTAAGATGCACAAAGAGCTCTTATTCCGAGAGATTTGAAGGTGCAAATCTGCACATATATAAGCAAAATTAGGGACAGATTCTGGCTTGAGAATCAATAATGGGACAGCCACACTTCCCCTTTAAAAAAGCATTTCTCAAGCTTGGCAACTTGAAGATATGTGGACTTCAGCTCCCAGAATTCTCCATTCAGCATATTGGCCGGGGAATTGTGGGAGTTGAAGTCTACACGTCTGCAAGTGAGGCCAAGCTTGAGAAAAGCTGTTTTAGAGCACCTTGAGATCTTAAGGCCTGCTGCTGAGGGCGTTTCTTTTTGGCTTTGGCAGGATCTTTCAAGAAAATTGACTTTAGAATGCTTATGATAGCTGCCACCCATGGACAGTTACAGCATGTGACATGGCTTCAAACGAAAGGCCTGCCTTCCTTCCACATACAATGAGAAATCCCCACATCCTTTGCAAAACCAGAAGCAGCTCTTCATTCTCTGACAAGATTCAAAAAACACTTGCGTTGCTTCACTTCCATTAGGTTTTAGGTTCTCAGCAAGCACAGGATTTGTTTTTAGCCTTCCGGTGTCTGTATATTTCTTTAGGCAACGGAGCAATATCCCAGTTCTGGTTTATTGTCTTCCTCTTAAATACTTTCCAATGTGTTCCGTTCAGTTAGCCATTGAAGTTAAGACCTCCCTCTTCCCGCAGTTTCATTCTATCAACATCCTGGGTGCCTCTTCTCCATAACGCATGGAGAGATATCACTAATGTGACACAGGGCAGCCTAGCACTTGGGGTTCTGCCATTTGCCCTAATAAGCAATATTTAAGTGCCTTGGGAAAAATATATATATTCTCCTGTCTTTCATGTGCTTTCCCATCCAGATATACTTGGATTTTAGCAAAGAAATTACAAATTCGGATTTACCCCTTCTTTTCAAAGTTGGGCAGTGCCTCCTGCTCAAGCAAAGTGGTATTGAGTCATTCTTCCCCGAGGGGAAAGCCTGCTCAAGAACTTGTGGCTTGTTGCAACCAATAATGGTTGCGGAGTTTAAGCCAGCTAGATCGAATGAAAGGTGGCACTGCTCTGCCCATAGCTGCACATTCAATTCAGGAAGTTTCTGGAGATTTAATTAATTTGGCACTTTAATCATATTTGGGCTCTCTTGATCATTTCTGTTCTCAGTTTGAAAAGAGAGGTTGTAATTGAGAGAACCAGGGTGGCCAACATTTCTCAAAAATCCATATCTAGTAAACAAGGATGCCATTAGTTATCCCAGTGGTGGTCTTAATGGTTTGACTACCATCTTGGCCTAGCATGGTAGAACTCTCCTTTCGATGGGTAGATTTAGCTCTATTGGAGATTTCTGCCATACAGAGTTTAATGATAAGTTTTGGTAGCTTGCCTGATGCTGTGTTTTCTGACTGAGATTTTGGAGAAGGGTGCCATCTGAGAGGGTTTTTTTGTGTCTCTCTGAAAAGATTTAGCTCCTGATCCTGGTGTTCTTTAGCTATTGACTGGCAGTTCTGTGAGTTGTAGTCCCAATACTTCTTGAAGTTTGACTGGATGGTGGGAGGCTATTTAAAGCCTCGAACAAGAGAACTATAATTAAGAAGGAAGCAACATTCTGTAAATGTATATTTTCTGATTCTGTTCCTTAAATTGTACATCACCCAGTTAAAATAATTGGCTGAAGATTTACTCTACCTAAAGCAATCATCCAGACCCTTCTCAATCTTCTCTTGTTAGCCATTGAGGAAGGATTTGTGCTTGGGTGCCTGCTCTATTGGCCACTGTAGCCTCACTGCCCGTTTGGTCTACTGTCTACTGGTGAAGATTGACACTTTAGTCCACTTGTAACTTAAATCACTCTTCTCTTCCACATATATAGACATTTTTCAAACTAGTGGATAAGGTGACTGCATTTCTAACTAGACTTTCTGCCCCCGGCTCATGAGTTAAGTTATGATGTTGATTGGTTAGTTGGGACCAGGGTTGTTGTTTTTTCCCCGCCTTATTTTATGCAGGCCCAGCCAGTGGTGGTTGATTAAACCATTGTGAAACAACCCATGGTGTAGCACAGTGTTTCCCAACCTTGGCAACTTGAAGATATCTGGACTTCAACTCCCAGAATTCCACAGCCAGCGAATGCTGGCTGGGGAATTCTGGGAGTTGAAGTCCAGATATCTTCAAGTTGCCAAGGTTGGGAAACACTGGTGTAGCATAATGTGCAATCTCTTTCTATATTTTTGAAGACTCTTGGTGTGTATCCATCTATCTTCCAGACACTCAAGAAATAGGGTTTTTTTAGATTCGTCCAGAAAACGCTTCTTTTACCGAGGACTCTTGATGAGAATACCCGTAATGCTGGTCAGTTTTCCGTGAAAAAGCAGCCATGCTATCTACCTATCCTGCAGTGCGTATACACTCCATTCACTGAAACCCTGCCTAGCACCTCAGCTTAAACCAATCCTCTGTCCCAGAAAATAGCCAGAATCCTCAGCAACATGCTGTCTGTCATTCCACGGCTGACATACAGTTGTATTTCTGCCATAGATAACATGGAGACTGCTGCTCATGAGCTTTGCTCATCTGGTTTCCACTTTAGAGATTTATATTAATTTCACAGTCCTCCTTTGAAGCCCACTTTAGCCACAAGGTTTCAGTCAGTTGTGAGTAGATGGTACAACTTTCAGTTTGCCTACAAGGGGCAGAGGAGACAGCAGTTGGAGTAGCCAGGGGACCCCAGCTTTCCTGTTCCTTTTGTCAACTAATTTCAGCCTTCAAGCAACAAGAATGACTGAGCAACCTTCCTCTCAACACTGTCACCCAGATAGGTACTGTGGAAAGGAACGCCTTTATTTCCATATTGCTCTGTTTCCCTCTGAGGTGGGATTATTGTAATGCAGCATTCAGCCAGCCTTGAGTAGAGGCAACAAAGGAGCTTTGGATTTCTTAGAGTTTATTTGTAATAGGAAAATTACAAGCTGCATTGATTTGGACTTACAATTAAATTGGCACAGGAGTATCAGCGCCCCTCTAGGGATAATTTGAGTTCTTCCTATACTCTCTGGTGTCACAGAGCGGTTGACATAAATGCATTTATCTGAAGAGGGAAGGAAATTAGCTTGCAGTCTTGAGAGGCCAAACTGACTTTACTGACTCATAAGGAGACACTTCAGCTTGTTCTTTCAATCATTAAGCTTAGCAGAGGAGAACAATTATGTACAATGACTTTGCTTTCATGATACGTTGAAGCAGAAACTTGCCAACCACATTTTGGTCTAGCATATTGTATGAAAACACTCCATGGATTTGATTTATAGTTCTGTGTGTTATGCAACCCTCCAGAATTGAGTTAATTCTGTAAAACACACTTTATGGCAAATGTTGGGCAGGTATAGCCTGTGTTTTGATTATGGAGAACTGGAAGGATAGTGTTGGAAAGCTGGAGTTATATTTGTACAGAGTTATCCAAATAAATTGAATTAAGTTGGGAATTCTCACTTACAAGCTATGACTATAAAACCTGGCTGCAAAATCTCCAGACAACCACTAGATAACAACAGAAGCAGTTCAGAATCACTTGGGTGAGTTAGGTGTGCTACAGAAAATAAATAAGAATTTTTTGTATCTCTGCTGCCATCTAGATGTCATCTGGATTTTTGTAGTCCATGTGTGGGAGCCTCAGTACCAAATGTCCAGCTAACTGCTTTTCTAGTCTGTGAGTGAAAAGCCAGTGGTGCCAGTGTATTCCAAGCTAAATAACCTTTACAAAAGGAACTACTGATATTACATTTCAGTTTGCTATTTCAGTATGTAGAAATGCTGCCATTTAAAATAAAGCAATAATTTGTGGTTTTGACAGGTAGCAGAGCACTGTTATTTTAAGCATTGTGATGTGTTTAGATGTAAGAATAGTTTAAAATAAATCCTTAAATATGCAGCTCCAAATAAGAACTGAGAAAGCCACATTAAAAAAAAACAGTTCTAGGACATTGGTTGAACAGAAATTCAGATACCATAGTTAAAGTGCCTCGGCTACTCAAGATCAGCATTTTCCCAACTTGGCGTCTTCCAGATGTAGGAACGACTGATAACTGCAATTCCAACATATCTAGAAGATACTATTTTGGAGAAGGCTGCTTAAAATGAGTTCTTGCTTTCCTTATGTACCAGTCATTTCCAAAATCAGAGAGATGAGTCTTAAAGATTGAGTGAAGCCTTCATGTACATCCTTCTGGTGAAAGTCAGCATGCCTTAGAAAATTGTAGTTGGCTACTGCTGTGTTTTAAAGAGGATTCCCAAGTAACCAAGTGAACCAATAAATCCTACTTTTGTGAAAGCAAATTTGAAGGCAAATGTTTAGTGTTGAGTTAGATCAGGGGTCCCCAAACTTGGCAACTTTAAGACTTGTGAACTTCAACTCTCAGAATTCTCCAGCCAGTATAGCTGGCTGGAGAATTCTGGAAGTTTGAAGTCCACAAGTCTTAAAGTTGCCAAGTTTGAAGACCTCTGAGTTAGATGAAGGGACTACTACCCAAAAGTTAGCAAAATTATTCAGATACTCTGTTTGGTTCCCAGATGCCTAATTCTGCTGAAAATAAGAGACTTTTATCAGTTAATTTGCTGAGATCCTTACAAAAATTCTTGAAGTTGTTCAATTTTTTTTAAAAAAAACTTATTTTAAACATTTGGCTTCTGCTGTGGGCAATGATGAGTATTGTTAGATTACAATCTAGGGTCAGTTCTGAGTGTGTGTGGCCAAAGAGGGGCCAGATTTATTCAGGATTGGACTGTTTGTCTTCAGGTTCTTTATGAAACATTGCCATCGAGGCATCTTTTTTTTCAAAATGGGATTTCCACACATACAGTGGTACCTTGGTACTGATCGTTAATTGGTTCTGGGAGATGCGACAAGTACCAAAAATGATGAGTACCAAACAGATTTTTCCCATAAGGAATAATATAGTGAGTCACAAAGCAGACAGGTTCTAGCTTGTGCATTGAGTACCAGGCAAATAATGAATACCGGGGACAAAATGTTCGCGCCAAAATGCACTGAGTATCAAATTTGCTGAATTTCAAAGCAGCTGAGCACCAAGGTACCACTGTGCATGCAATGCTTGTTTTTGTCTGAATCCGCCTTCCTCAATTGTACACTCCCAGGTGTGATGAGAATTGTAACCCAAAATCTGAAGGATCCTAAGTTGGGCCTGGCTTTTTGAAGTGTGCATTTAGACTTGCAGGTACCATAGTTTCCGGGGCAAGGAAACATAAGGTAAACCTAACTTGTCCAAGGGTTTTCTTTCTACTGAACAGTGTGTGTTATTTTTCATTATAATGGTGTTAGCATAGTGAAAAGTGAATAGATAGCAATAAAATACCCAAGGATGGCTTTTATACCCCAAGATCCAATCTCCCTACTCATTGGACAAATTATCCATTAATGGCAGTGTACTAGTCTCCAGCAAGGGTGTCTAAACTTGGCAACTTTAAGACTTGTGAACTTCAACTCCCAGAGTTCCCCCAGCGAGCTTGAAGTCCAAAGGTCTTTGACACCCCTGGTTTACAATAATATCTTTTAAACTAGCATCAATTTCAGTCCAATTCCAGATAGCAAAGCCAACCATATTGAGTTGGAACCATGCAGAAAAGTGTCTTCCATTAACAAAACAGATATTCTGTATTGTATAACAGAGCACTATAAATATAAAAATCCAAAAAGTGAAATGTTTATAGAAGCAACCTCCAACAAGCAAGGACATGAAATCTGTTACAATCCCTGAATTGCTATAAGTGTAGGCATTCATAGATAGATGCTATTCTTTTTCTTCCTCCTCACTTTCTCAGACTGTGAAATGAGCCCACTGTTCCATTAGGCCAGTGTTTCCCAACCTTGGCAACTTGAAGATGTCTGGACTTCAACTCCCAGAATTCCCCAGCCAGCGAATGCTGGCTGGGGAATTCTGGGAGTTGAAGTCCAGACATCTTCAAGTTGCCAAGGTTGGGAAACACTGCATTAGGCTTTATTGAATACCCCTACATCAGCGTTTTCCAACTTGGCATCCCTGCAGTTGTATGGTGCAGGAGGACTACATTTCCCCAAATCCTAAGCATCAGAAAGGATCATCCCAGCACAAGTTTTAGGGGCTTCTGGATATGAGAGGCTGCCCAAGCTCAGGTGCACTGAATATCTGACAGAGCTAGATTGTAGCAATTGTCCCAATCGGGGAGCAGATTATTGCTTCCTTGGACTACCTCTCTATCTGCTATACTAGCAGAATAGTGTAACTCTCTTTAACTTCTGTTATTAGTTTCTCTCTCTTCTTTTTCACAATTTCCTGTTTTCTGCTGCTTTGTAGTACATCCATCACTAATCTCATTGTTCTTTTGTTTTGTTTTTTAAAAAAAGATGCGTGGAACAATCTTTTGAAGTAAGGCAGAGTGAAAAAATCTCACCCACTTTTTTTTTTAATGACAAAAAAAGCTTTCTGAGACAATTCCCGGGTACCGTGGCTCTTTCGTGCAGTTAATTGGTGATTAATTAATTAAACCATCTGAGAATTGCGTCTCTTCTGAGGGCCTGCAATTCTTTGTCACGAGCAAAATGCAGGAAAATAAGATCCTCAACGTAGATTGACTGTGGCCTCATTTTCTTTGTGGGAGGGGGGAAATGGGCTCTACAACATCTAGGAAGTCTCTCTGTAAATAGGATGCAAATTAGCTTCAAAAGGTTTATCAATAGCTTGATTTTCACTCCAGTGGAAATAGCTTTGGTTTATGTATGATGACACAATATAGAAAGACCAGGCGTGGGTGTCTTAATACAGCAATTTATTTTCGGTTGTTTTGTTTGCATCATAGATGATTTTTGTATATTACTTGTTTGCATGACATCTTTCTTTTATTGGCCTTGCTCTGCTGTAAAGATATATAATCTGTCTTGGATAAATACCAACTGCAGGTCCATTTAGCATGTGGATAGACACACCTGGTTGTCCAGGGCGAGAAACTGGATAAGGGGACCTAAAGGGTACCATGCTGTGTCTCTTATCCAAGAGTAAGCCCCATTAAAATCAGAAGGGCTTACTAATAAGTCAACATAAATAAGATAGCAATATCAACCTTAGGACTGCAAAATTGTTCATTTGAAAGCTTGTGATCAGAGCACCTGGCAAAGCATTGATTTTTCAGCCCTCAGTCAGCCTATTAGTCCTCAAAAGTGTTCTGGAATCTTAAAAAAAAAAAGCTCTTCAAATGCACTGAACATAGCTAATACTTTTAGGCAGAATGTGATAAACTGATACCTTGTGCTAAGTAATAAATTAATATATTGACTAAATCAAAAGAAATTATACTACTCTTCCTTTATCCTTAGAGGGGGGGGGAGAAACATGTTCAAGGATCTGATAGAACAATGACGATCTTTAATGTTCTTTTTGACTGTGCAGCTCTTGAATTCAAAAGCAGAAATGTATTCCAGGCACAGTACAGGACAACCCTGCAATCCCTTGAAGTAGCCACGTGTTTTTGTGAGGTGGTCTTGCTGCTTTCCTACACCAGCCTCTCTTCTGTCAGCAGCCTGTTGCTCTGCTGAACACCCATAGTCTTCAACCAGAAAGATATTCTAGACAATTCTAATTACAGTTACAACTTGTTAGTGATTAGACACACTAGATAATCAGTAGAAAAACTGCAGGAATGTTAATTGAACCTTTTTCAGATATCGTTGTACCTAACTGCCCATGTCATTGAGCACTGTGTATCTCAGTCATGTTCTTTGGGCTTGGTGGAGATTGGAGTCCCAAGAGCTTTTGAAGGGCCCCTGTTCTCAAATCCTCAAATCAATCATCTATCCTTTTATGGCTTGTAAAAGATTACAGTAATGGAACCAGGTGCCTAGGTCATCCCTTTTCCTCTCAAAAGGAAAGACTCTATGATTTCCAGAGATCAAAGGCTTGCTTTAGCTAATTTGAGCATTAGATCCAAGATACATCCTACTTCCTCTATGTAACTCTAGACGAGCTGAGCTGGAATCAGCACCCCTTTTTTCATACCTTTAAATGATAGAATTGCTTATAAAATGAATAAATGTTAATTTGAATGAACTTGTCCCCTTGTTCTTCAAAAGTAAGGGAGGATCACTGTTAATGCTGGGCATGCTAAAGTGTAAACCATCTGTTGTTTGGCACATGGTGGCCAAAAGAAGAATGGTGCCATAACGACTTAGCATTGGTTTGCTTGAGAGAAAATGATGCGTTCATAACATGGGTCTTTGCTTTAGACTTTGCTTCCCAGGCATTGTGCACTTATGTCCATCAGGGTGCAATATGACCCTTTATAATTAAAAACATGAGTCAGGGCACATGCTCACCTCTGAGGCAAGGAGTTTGGCTTTACAATTGTCACAAACTTCGTCTCTTATACTCTTCCCTTCAGCTTGTTGCATCTTCCTCAAGCTTCATTCTCTTCCATACTTTCAGGCAAACTTTTTTTAGACGTTCTTGACAAAACCGGAAGGGTTTTCTGCTTGCTTACTTGCCCATCATAACTTAAATCATCTTGCCCATCACTCCCTAAATCATCTTTATCCATTCTCTTTCGCTTCTAAACTAAATGCTCTTCACAGAGCTCCAATCAATAAACAAGAGAGGCACTTAGAGCGATGGTGATCAAATTATAATTTGCTATCCCTCCTCCACTCACACAGACACTTTGGGGTACCGCAGCTGCGCATTGCAGAATTCCTTATCCTGATAATTCGGCAATAGCATTGCTAGATAAACACAATGGCAGCAACCTAATAATCATCCACATCCAGAGAATGACCTCTGTCTACCAAAGCATTCCTGGGTCTTTCAAATTGGAGCACTCAAGAGAAGCTCATTCCAGTTTAACTGGGACTTCTTCAAACAGAACAAATGCCTCTGCTTTCCTGTCCCATTTAGCACTTACAAGTGATTTGATTTTTATTCAATTGTCTCTCAAGCATGTGTTTATGTAAAGCAGAGGTCTTCAAACTTGGCAACTTTAAGACTTGTGGACTTCAACTCCCAGAATTCTCCAGCCAGCTGGCTGGAGAATTCTGGGAGTTGAGGTCCACAAGTCTTAAAGTTGCCAAGTTTGGGGATCCCTGATGTAAAGCATAATGACCCTTAATTAAATTGTTATTTTGCCCCTGTAATAGTCTTGGTTGCAGACTGTCTGCGCACACACTCATCCGAATAAGTTCATCTGCATAAATCGCAAATGAACGAAGGACATGAGCTTCGGTCAAGACCCATAAGACTCTTGTATATCTGGGTTGTTTATAAATATGTATTTTTACAAACAAAAAAAAATTTAAAGATAATTTGAGCTGAAGAGTTTCAAAGGATAGAAAAATGGGAGTACGGATGCATGAGAATCCAAGGCAGAATTATGAGATGTTTGAAGGGCTCTCAGCCTCCTTGAGCCTAGGGAGTGAATCCATGAACAGGCATTTTTCCCTTTCCCAAAACGTATTGAGATTGCAAAAAAGAAAAAGAAAAAAGAATACTTCCCTCTGAAAGACGGCTTTCCTCTACCAAGATTGCTCTTAAGCCTCTGTGTGGTTTCTACCCTGAGTTTGCAAGTTGTCTTTTTTTGCATGACTTTTGAAAAATCCCCATGATACTAGCTATGAGGTTGCCTGGCGGCATGGACCCATATGATACAGTATGTTAGCGGTGTTCATTGAGTGACGACATCTACTAGTTTTCTCCTCTCCGTTTTAAGAGTTCTGCGCTCACTGCTTGTTGACTCTGAGCTAGACTCTATGGTACAGCAATGGCAAGCCATCCAGTGTTGGGGATTACAGTTCCCACAATAGCTTGCCATTGCTTGTGCTGTCGGGGCTGATGGGTATTGGAATCCAAAGCATCAGGAGGGCATGTGGTTGCATAATCCTTGTGCATCACAATGTTCAACTGGCCCTCATGGTGACCTGAGGTGCGGACTGAAGGTTCTTCAAGGCTGCACCTCAACCTGTTTTGGGATTTGTTAGGAAATTATCTTTTGGAAAGAGACAGTGAGTGAGGGTAGCGCAGGAGTCCCCAAACTTGGCAACTTTAAGACTTGTGGACTTCCAACTCCCAGAATTCTCCAGCCAGCATAGCTGGCTGGAGAATTCTAGGAGTTGAAGTCCACAAGTCTTAAAGTTGTCAAGTTTGAAGGCCTCTGGGATAGCAGGACTTAAACCTTAGAAGCAAAAATAACTCAGAAATAATATCGATCTCAAAGCAACCATTTGTATGTCTTTCTTCCCACCATGGTACCGATAGTTTCATGTTTTATCCTTTGTTGGTGTTAGGTACACCACTCTGCCTAATGATTAGCTGGCCATAAAGGTTCTTTGCACACTTACAACGATGTGTGTGGGGAAAGTGAGAACTTTTTGGAAGGAAAAGAGACAGAATTGTTTATCAGCATATGGGGAAAAGGAATGGTAAAGGGTGGAATTCTCCTGCGTAATACAGGTAGTCCTCAACTTACAACAGTTTGTTTAGTGACGGAAGTAACAACAGCACTGAAAAAAGCGACTTATAACCGCTCTTACGACCATTGCAGCGTCCCCGTGATCACGTGATCAAAATTCGGATGCCTGGCAACTGACTCATATTTATGACGGTTGCAGTGACCCGGGGTCATATGGATCATATTTTTCTGAGCAAAGTCAGTGGGGAAGCCAGATTCACTTAACAACTGCAGCGATTCGCTTAACAACTGTGGCAAGCAAAGTCGTTAAAGTGGGGCAAAATTCACTTAACAAATGTCTCACTTAGCTAGAGAAATTTTGGGCTCGATTGTGGTCGTAAGTCGAGGATTACCTGTACTGAAGAGAGGCAGCAGCTTATGGAAAAATAGAAAAAAGTTGAAAAAGTCCTTGTTTTTTTTTTTTAAAAAGCAAATAATAAAAGATCCATTTATGTGACAAAGGTAGACACTAGCGGTGGGTTGCTCCCGGTTCGGCCCGGTTCTGCGAACTGGTAGCGGCAGTGGCAGGAGGCTCCGCCCACCCGCCCAGGATGCTTCTGCGCGCACGGGAACCGGTAGCAACGCAATTTAAGCACCCCAGTAAGATGCCGCCATGCTCTGAGAAGGGACATGGCAGAACCCTGGAAGCGAGAAGTAAAATGGCACTTGGTTTTTGGGGCAAGATTGCCCTGCTGCAGGCATCCATTTCTGGCATGCTGGTGCTCCATTTTTCCAGCAGGAAAACTAGCCCACTAGTCACCCATCATCCCCAACCACATCCTGTCAGGCAGTTGGAACCTGGAGAAAACAATGAGGGGTGGAGGAAAGAAGCTTTTTACAAAAAAAAGGTTTTATTGTGAAAGATTTTTTTTAAATTTCTCTCTGAATAGTCTATGCATTTCCAATTTTAAAAGCCGTTTTCCGCTGATCTTTCCCCCTGCCCCAGTCTCCCCCCTCCCCCCAAAAAATCAGGCACTGTGTAATCTTATTCTGAACAAACCTCCCTGAGGAATGTCATATCTGCAAATTTGGACTTTTAATTCCAAAGTAAATGGCAGCCTTGCTTTTTCTTTTATTTTTTTTGACACGCAGATACACAGAACACACAATCCAGTTGGAAGGTCTTGCATATTCCTACCCTATTGAATTGGGGGGAGGGTGGTGCCTAAGATTTTGCCATTTAGTTATGCTCTGAAGAATTTGTTTTTATTTTATTTTATTTGTATTTTTTATTATTATTTTTTGCATTTGTGCAATAACTACTTGCCATTTTACTGGGCTAAATCTTTGGACTTGCCCTGACTACTAACACAGCACAAAAATGAACTCGAAACACAAAAAAAAGGTGTATTTTTTTTCCTGAGAATATTTTCTTTTAAAAAAAAAATATTGATAAGCTCCATTTTATCCCCGTGTACTTGTGGTGTCCAACATTTTTAGCAGTATTTTATAAATATATATATAAATATATAAATAGATATATATATTATTTTTTTCCTGTAACGCACTAAGTCTTAGGTGTTTTTAGAAGCTCGTTTCTTATATTCAGAATCACCAATTTTAATGAAATACCCTCACAAAGACCCAGTTGACCAAAAAAAAGCCTTTTTCTTTCTTTTCTTTTCTTTTCTTTTCTTTTTTTTTTTGTACACGTAGCTTTGAGAGAAGCTGCCCTGTTGTGTTGCTGTGATTTCATCTTTTGTAACATTTTATTTCTTATTCAAAAGTTTATTAAAAAAAAGAGAGAGAAAAGTTTTATATGGCTGGCAGTGACAGAGCAGGAGAAAACTTCTTCCCTTGGTGGGAAGTGGTATTTTCTTCCCAACCTGGGTTAGCCAATGTATGTTCTCAGCACTGTACAACAGTCCCTATATGATATGGAGAAGCAATATCACTGTACGAAACTCACATGATGTATTATTATTATAATTATTATTATTATTATTATTCACTAGCACCCTAGGTGTGATAATTGAAGTAAATATCTTTTATACAAACAGTGATGTCTGGGTTGTCTTCCTTGGGACAGGCTAAACTCAAAAGCAGCAAACATTTCTTCAGCGGGCTGGCTTACCTTGTAATTCCATGGTTTAATAATTTTGTGGAGTTTTGCAGTCTAATTCAGATATCTGATGCCGCACACTGTCTAATGATCTTCATAGGAACTTTGGTGTGCAATATTTGGAACGCCAACGTGTTCAGATGTTAAATTAATTGGATTTATTTTATATATGAAGATATTTTTTTTGTTTTTAATGTTTCTAGTGTATTATGTGTACATACTAACACACAATTCGCAAAAACCTCTGTAAACAAAAAAAACCCTGAAGATTAGAAAAGAGACAACCCCAAACCAACTAAAAATGCAAAACAAGAAAGAAAGAAAAAAACAACAGAAAATCTACCTTGTATTTTATCCTTATCAATAGTACTGGTTGAATAATAAATGCACTACTGTAATATAATTACAGTACCAAATATTATTGAAAAATGTCACAAAATCTCTGCCATAATACCACATGATGTTGTATCTGCATTCTGGTTTTTTGCTGCAGCAGCAAATACTCCCTTTCCCAAAACAGATCACACATTTCCAACAACCATTCCTTCACATCTGGAATAATCTCAATATTATTATTACCGGTATTTCTCAATATTATTCTTTTAGCCATCGTGCATATTCAGTAGTCATCATTTATGGTAAACAGATTCGAAAGCGATAGTATATTGTTTAAAGTTACATTAGCATCTTCATTATTTAAAAGTTTTCTCGTTAATCCGTTGCTATGGATACTCAACAACTATTCATTTAGTCATCGTTCACCGATCTTCGTCCTTAACAACTGTTGCAACATCCCCATGGTCACATGATCAAAATTCAGTTACTTTGCAACTGCCATGTATTTACAACAGTTGGAGCATGATGGGGTAATGTGATCACCATTTGACTTCCCGCTGGCTTCTAACAAGGACAATGGGAGAAGCCACATTCACTTACTGACTGCATGATTCAGTTAACAACTGCAATGATTCACTTACCGTATTTTTCGGAGTATAAGACGCACCTTAGTTTTGGGGGAGGAAAACAAGGAAAAATGGCCTCTGCCTCCCAGCAATTTGCCAAACAGCAAACAGCACAGATGATATACACTGTTTGCTGTGTATTTCTGTGCATGTGTGCCTGACCCATAGAAATAGCAAAGAATTGGAGAAATGTACATTATGCCAGAAAGTTTTCTTAAATGTAGTCACACTAACTCCTCCCAATTATTTAAATAGATCTACTCCAAGGTAAGTCAGGATTTAACTCTAATACTAAACAGGACACTGTTACATTTCAGACTATACTTGTACAGAGCTGTTAAAATTAATTAAAATTTCTGGAAGTATACATTATTCTCTATTATTTAAAAGAAAATACAATAGCACTGGACCTCTTCAGAGCAAGCTTTTATTTTAAAAAGCTTCTTTATTTTGTTAAATTGTCTAGAGGTCTCCAACCTTGGCAACTTTAAGACTTGTGGACTTCAACTCCCAGAATTCCACAGCCAGCAAAGCTAACAAAGCTGGCTGTGGAATTCTGGGAGTTGAAGTCCACAAGTCTTAAAATTGCCAAGGTTGGAGACCCCTGGATCTAGAACAATAATAAAGCAGTCTTTTAAAAATAAGTCTAATAATTTGAACATTCTACAGACATTTATAGTTATTCACTTACCCCCTTGCATCCAGTTCAGCAGAAAATAAAAATCTGCGTGTCTCTCCCAGCTATTTGCCTCTTTGCAGCTAGTTTCAGTTTCATTTTAGCACGTGGTAAATCAGCTGTAGGTCGGGAAGCTGCTAATGACTTGCTTGGCTTTACAGGCTCTTCCCTCTTTGCTGCAAGCAGGTAAATTGCTGGAAGACAGAGGCCAAAGGGTGGGGGTGGGTGGGTGGGTGGGGCTACATTCGGTGTATAAGACGCACTCAAGTTTTCACCAGCTTTTTGGGGGTAAAAAGGTGCGTCTTGTACTCCAAAAAATACGGTAATTCCGGCAAAAAAAGATTATAAAAACTTACTAACAATCACTTTGCTAAGCAATGGAAATTCTGGTCCCAGTTGTCATAAATCAAGGACTACCTGTATACATTAATAAAATATCCCAAAAAAACCACTAGAGAGCCAGGATAGTCTAGGGCAGGGGTGTCAAACTCAAGGGCCGGGGGCCGGATCCGGCCTGCGGGATGCTTAGATCTGGTCCGCGGGGCTGCCCTGGAAACAGTGAAGGACCAGCCTGCAATGCCTCTGCTGCGGTGCCTCTGTCGCGGGCAGCCCTCCCAAGCTCCATTTTCGCTGGCAGAGGGTTG
This sequence comes from Diadophis punctatus similis, assembly GCA_023053685.1. NCBI lineage: Eukaryota > Metazoa > Chordata > Lepidosauria > Squamata > Dipsadidae > Diadophis > Diadophis punctatus. Next base: position 17,681,451 of record JALIGW010000001.1, on the reverse strand, counting down.
CAGGAAGCCGTTGCAGCCAAAAACGGAGCTCAGGAGCCCGTTTTCACTGGCAGAGCGCTCGGGCCGCCACAGGCACCCCCGACACAAGTGAGGTTCAGCTGGCCATGCCCCCCGTGCCCCCTTCCCAAGATCAAACACAACCCTGATGCTGCCCTCAATGAAATTGAGTTTGACACCCCTGGTCTAGGGGTTAAGGCATCAGGCTAGAAACATGGAGACGATGAGTTCTAGTCCCGCCTTAGTTATGAAAGCTGGCTTGATGACTTAGGGCCAGTCACTCACTCTCAACCCAACTCACCTCACAGGTGAGGGGGGAAAGGAAGAGGAAAGAGTATTAGATATGTTCTCTGCCTTTATAAAAATAATAAAGGCAAGATATAAATAAATAAAATATTCATCTGACCATATCATTTAAAACCAAAAAAATCATAAGTCTCATAAGAAATGGTCACCACCATACATATCTAACTTGGGAAAATGCAGAATATTGTTTGGCCCAGAAACTGATAACCCCCTCCCACCACCACCACTTTAGCATTATCACCGCACTGCCCTGTCCATACATTGTTGTGGTGGAATGCAGTCTGAATTCCCAGGAAGGAGGAGCTTCTTTCCAGAGGCAAAGCGGTAGCAAAGCTTGGAAATTCTGGTCAGCAGAAAGAGGATTAAAATGGCTCCTCCCTAGCAGTTCCCAGAGTATTTCTATAGTTATGCAAATTAGCAATAGCACTTAGACCAGTGGTTCCTAACCTTTTTGTGATCGAGTACCACTTGGAGGTCCCATACAGTCGCCGCATACCACCTGGTTCCAGAGAAACTAAATTCGATCAGATATCACTTTATTTCCATAGAGTTCAGAACAGTCACCGTTTCTTTTTTGGCCCCGCGCATCCAGCAACTGGATTCTCGGGCCGCTGGGACCAGGTGGATGGCGTGTGGCAACAGTTGCAAATCTTTGCCAGATTATCTTGTGTCAGGCAGTAAACATTTTTGTGAAGTAAAAAATAACTAACTAAAAATCGTTCATGACCCCGAAAGTGTTCGCGTACCACCTGGAAGGCCCTCGCGTACCACTAGTGGTACACGTACCACAGGTTGGGAACCACTGACTTAGACTTATATGCTTTACAGCCCTCTGTGAAGCAGTTTACAGAGTCGGTCTATTGCCCCCAACAATCGGGGTCCTCACTTCACTGATCTCAGAAAGATGGAAGGCTGAGTCAACCCTGTGCCATTCGGAATCGAACTCCTGGAGTAAGCAGTGAGTTAGTGAGTAAGCCTGCAGTACTGCATTATAACTACTGCACCCATGGCTCATGGGGCTTTATTGTTTAGTCTGGCAAGATTCTGTCTGTACATGAAGAACAATAAAGGAAACTACCCAGGAATAACCCTACATGTTTTTCTTAGTTCTTGGGGCCTGACACACATTAAGGCAGTTGCTTCTCTGTAAGATCTTGAAATGTGGTAGACAATAGGATGGATGTCCAAGTTAATTCAAGGGAAAAAACCCCAAATGCAACACTTACCAGATGCTATGTTGACCGGATGGTCTCCTGTACCTGGCGGAGTTATGATCCCCTGTACCTGGCAGCTTATCACTCTCCCAAATTATAATGTTGGGTATCTATTTGGACAACTGAAACAAAACATAATGTTCGCTTCCTAGCCTGTAAAAGATTTAACAGTAACACATTAAATTATCCTTTTGCAAAACCTCACATCTGTTGCTAAATGGGGCTGACTTTATAGCTGCTCAGTTGTTGTTGAAAAGACAATTTGCCTAAAAGTTGCAATTTAGGTGTACAGATACAAATGAAGGAACAATGGCTACAATTTAAATGGAATGATAATACATGTCGCCATTGTAGAAAATGCCAGCCAGGTATCCATGTCCCAACAGATAATAAAAGGCAACTTTAATGATCTTCATTGCTTTGCTTCTTATGCTTGAGTTTTGTTTTTTAATCAGGTTTAGACCAGACTGTTCTTCAAATAGAGTGGGTCACGTAGAGTAAGGAGAGGAAAATGGTGGGATTGGGTTAAGCAAGCTATGGGTGGCACATGGCTTCCTGGCCTTATTTTTGCGGTCCAGAATATTTCCAGACTATGCCATTAAAATCTAGCTGCAAAATGCCATGAATTCTTACAGAACGGCAAAACGGGTGCATTAAATTGCATTCCAAAATTGGAAGTGTATTTTAAAAAACCCAAACCGAGAAGTTTGACCCTTCCACCGTGATGACAACCTCATATCACTAGTCATGTATCCAAAAGCTATCCACCTCAATAAAAGGTGAAGTGAGTTTCCTCACCCCCCGCCCAGTCCCATCCCCATTCCCACCAGTATGGCAAAGTTTCCCTCCCCTCCTTATTAAGCAATCCTCCCCAAAGTGAGGGGAGAAGGCATTTCAGGGCTGAAGAATCTCAAGGCAACAAAGAGAAAGCATTGGGTAGCATTGGATTCCCATTTGGGTCTTTTCCTGGTGCCCCTGATTTCAAGCGCCATCTCAAAAGAACTGCTGCTTGAAGCTGCTCAGAAATGTCTCCATGGGACAGGTCCAAGTAGAGTAGCCCTCAGGCTGGACTATCATTTCTTCTAGGGGTCCCTGCTTGTCCCCTTGCCTTCTTCCTCTAGGGCAAGACTGTGTTTTCCTGGCTGAGACCTACCCTCCTCCATTCGTAGCATGTCACACAAGGTGTGCTTCAAAGCAGGGTAGGGACAAAAAAAAACCCATGACTGATTTGACTTCTATTATATTTTAAAATTTAATTCAAATAAAAAAAGCATTGAATGCTGTACATTAACACAGAATGCTTTGGTCATGCATTTAATTATTTCTGTCTCTCTTCACATTAAATGCGACCATTTTCATTGTAACAACTTTGGAGTTTCCCACGGGGCCACTTTTAGGAGCTGCAGGTGTCTCCGGTTGAGTAGACCTTCTGCTATAAGCCCAACTGATCCTTGGAGGGGCTGTGGAGAGCAAAGGCAAGGCACTGCCTCTGGGTCTCTCACTTTGGTCCCTGCTTGCAAACTGGAGCATCATAGAACTAGAGATAGAAAGGGCTACCTAGACCAGGGGCATGAAACTCAAGGCCCAGGGGGCCAGATCCGGCCCACGGGATGCTTAGATTTGGCCCATGGGGCTGCCTTGGAAACGGTGAAGAACTGGCCCGCGGTGCCTCTGCCAGTGAAAATGGAGCTCGGGAGGGCCACACATGGCCCTCCCGAGCTCCGTTTTCGGTGGCAGAGGGTTACAGGAGGCCGTCGCAGCTGAAAACGGAGCTCGCAAGGGCCATGTGCAGCACTCCCAAGCTCTGTTTTTGCTGGCAAAGGGTTGCAGGAGGCCATCGCAGTCAAAAATGGAGCTCGGGAGCCTGTTTTCACTGGCAGAGCACTTGGCCCATGACAGGCATCCCCGACACGAGTGACATCGAGCTGGCCACACCCACCCCTAGTCACGCTCACCCCAGCCCCGCAAGGTCAAACACAACCCTGATGTGACCCTCAATGAAATCAAGTTTGACACCCCTGACCTAGACCACGAAGAGCAGAGCAAGAATCCAAATTAAAGTATACTTTCATTTAATGCTTTCCTAATGTTCAGTTTAAATCTGCCTTCCTGTAAACAGAAGAACATTCTTTATTGCTATGCTATCTAGGACCATAGAGAAATACGCCTTTACTCTTTCATGTGTGACATCCCTTCCGATACTTGAAATCTGCCATCAGGTTCCTCCATGGTTGTTTTCTCTTTATGGTAAATATTAAACATTGTGGTGGAATGTAATCTGTGTCACGGGAGGAGAGGCTCTTTCTCAGAGGACAAAGAGACAGTGAAGCTTGGGATGTCTGGTAGGCAGGAAGAGAGCAAAGTCGGGCCCTCCCTAATAATTCACAGAGTACACCTATAGTTATTGCAGATCATTGCTTTAGTCTGGTAAGATTCTGTTTGCAGGCAAGTAACAATAAAAGTACTACTCAAATGTAACTCCACATTGTACTTGTTTCTTTGGGTCTGACGATACGCAGTTTCCCAGTCTCCTCTCATAAGAGTTAGATGCCAGTTCTCTGTCCATTGTCCTTGCACTTCTTTTGATCTCTCCCAGTTTCTCTCATTTTTTCTTAATATGGAGTACCAGAACAAAATGGAGTCCTTAAGGTGGAATACAGAATGGAAGGGAACTATTATTTCCACGAGTTGGAAACTAGAAGAGAGATGACTATTCTGTACCAGGAAGGAGAGAAGAGTAGCAGGCCAAGAGACCTCTGGGCCAGTGGTGGGTTGCTACCGGTTCGCACCGGTTCGGGCGAACCGGTGCCGGTGGCGGCGAGAGGCTCCGCCCACCCACCCAGACGTCATCAAAAACGCTCTGTGCATGTGCAGAAGTGTTGCACGCATGCAAAGCGCGGACGCCCTCACACTCCCATTCCCGAACCGGTAGCAAAGATAAGAGAAACCCACTACTGCTCTGGGCGCATGTTCTCCCTGTAATGCACTGTCACAATGGGGGAAGACCAAGAACAGTGATGGCGAACCTTTTTTCCTTCGGGTGCCGAAAGCGCGTGCGCATGCTCTATCATGCACGTGCGAGTGCCCACACCCAAAATTCAATGCCTGGGGAGGGCGGAAACGGCCTCCCCCACCCCCGCAGAGGTCCTCTGGAGGCTGGAAATGTCCCATTTTCTGACTTCCGGTGGGCCCGGTAGGCCCGTTTCTTGCCCTCCCCAGGCTTCAGAGGCTTCCCTGGAGCCTGGAGAGGGCGAAAACGCCCCCCTGGAGGCCCTCCGGAAGCCTAAAATGCCCTCCCAGAGCCTCTGCGTGAGCCAAAAATCAGCTGGCCGGCGCGCACATGCACGCTGGAGCTGAGCTAGGGCAATGGCTCGCGTGCCAGCAGATATGGCTCCGCGTGCCACCTGTGGCACGCGTGCCATAGGTTCGCCATCACTGACCTAGAACATACATTTCAAGGCTCACAGGGAGAACCAATAAGCCTGAGTAATGTCCTATGTCAAATGGTAACTTATGCAAGTTGCAAAATCAATGGTTAAGATGCTCTAGAAAGAGCCCCATGAACAAAACTCCACAGTCATCCTTGTATTTTGTATAAAACAGAGGTCTCTAGTGGTTTGGTTCTATACCAAACCACTTGCTTATGGGCACTCCTGGAGCTACCATCTGCCTCTGCGGAAGGGTCTGCCTGAAGGCGCCCCGCACGGTTGTTTACGAAAGTGCTTCCCCCTGCCACCCCTATCTGGTTGTCTCTGTCTGGAGGAGTACTGACCTGGGGACCGGGAGAAGGAAGATCCCTGGTCAGAGGGACGACTGGCTGGGGAATTCTGGGAGTTGAAGTCTGCCAGGCTTAAAGTTGCCAAGGTTGGAGACCCCTGACTTAAATAACCAGTTGAGTGCCAGTAGGTTCTTTAAGTATTAAGGACAACAAACACACTCGCCGAATAAAAAGCCCAAATGTTTATTGAGCTGATACTAATTACCAGAGAAAAGTATGCCCTAAATGCCTTTTCTGTGGTCAGGAACTCCAAGGAAACTATGGACAGACCACTTTCTCGTGCCAGCTGGAACGTGGCACACTGAAGTTTGCAATCTCACCCGGACTTCTCTTGGCTTAAATAGTTTCTCATAAGTGGAGGAGGTTGATCTAATTTCTAATTTAACATCTGGAAAGGCCTGCTAAGAACATTCCAGGGGGAGGCGCCTTTTTTTTGGCACCTGTCAACTCATCCTCCCTTTTGACAGTTATTCATCTGTTCGTTACACCAATAAGGTTGAGATAAACAATGGAAGTCTAGGACAGCAGGTCTCTGAGCATCAAGGTCAGTAGGAGACAAGGCTATTAAGAAGGTAATAAAAAGAAATAGGGAGTGCAGAGGCAAGCAAATAATACAATAGGGGGTGGTATAGAATAAAACTTTTTAAGGTACCAGAGAAAAGTGGATCACGCCACTATATCTCATCTCCATTTCTTCCACACTACAAAGCCTCAGGTTATGTCTTGGACTCTCACGGGCAGGAAGGTTTAGCTGTAAGAAGGATCACAGCTGCAAATTCAGCTCTCTGTGTGTTTTGCATATAGACATTGCTTAAATTCTGCAAAAGATTAATTGTTCTAACTGTCAGGAAATTTCTCCTTAGTTCTAAGTTGCTTCTCTGCTTGATTAGTTTCCATCCGTTGCTTCTTGTCCTGCCTTCAGGTGCTTTGGAGAATAGGCTGATCCCTTCTTCTTCTTCTTCTTCTTCTTCTTCTTCGTGGCAGCCCCTTAGATATTGGAACAGTGCTATCATGTCACGCCTAGTCCTTCTTTTCATTAAACTGGACATACCCAATTCCAGTCATTCTCTCTCAGCCCTAGAAGGAAGGCAAGGGTTTATCACTTCTAAAATATTGTCCAAAAAAGTCCCCCTGTAGAGACTGGTCAAGGCAATTGGCAAGAGTCAAGACTTAGGCCATGCACAAACACACACAAACACACACACACACATCTAATAGCACTGATGTAAGAGCAGACAACTCCTGGATAACACCAGTTTCTGCTTCAGTGAGGAACTTTGTGTTGTAATTCTCTCTTCTAATTTTAAAACAGTTTATATTACAGAGAGAACATTTTGAAAGGAGCCGAGGTGGCGCAGTGGTTAAAATGCAGCACTGCAGTTCAACAGTTCAGCGGTTCAAATCTCACTGGCTCAAGGTTGACTCAGCCTTCCATCCTTCCGAGGTGGGTAAAATGAGGACCCAGATTGTTGGGGGCGATATGCTGAACTCTATAAACCGCTTAGAGAGGGCTGTAAAGCACTATGAAGCTGTATATAAGTCTAAGTGCTATTACTAGCCTCCCACCTTCCCTTGCATTCTTACTGTACGGTATGTTTATATATACAAAACAAATAGTTTATTGGTCAGGTTATTCAGCGCTTCTGTTTCTCTGCCCATTTGTGGGGAGCAAGGTAACGTCTGAAGAGGTCAATTTGATCAAGTTTGTTTAACTTTTCTTCCTCTTCTTCTTGCCTAATCTGGTTTTGCCTCCTGGAAGCCCAGAAATGCCAACAGAAGGTGGGGTGTTCTCAATACTTCTCTGGAGTGATTTGCAACAATAAAAGCATCTCGTTCTTCCCCGACAGGCCGCTGTACTGATTTGCAGATCCAGTTCACTGAAGCTGTCTCTGCAGTGGCCGACCAGAAAGATCTGATTGCGAAGCTGGAGCAGGATCTCAGCACGATGCAGTCACTGTCTGCCATGCATCGCCCAGATGCTGAGGTGAGTCCCTGAAGAAGATGATTGACAGCAAAGACAGTCAGCGAGGGACCACGTAGATGAGACGCCACCTGTAAAATTAGTGCGAGTGGTGTTTTTCTCCCCCAAAATAATCTATAATGATCCAAATTTGCTGCTTGTGGCATGCTCCATTCTTTATCAGAATACCTATCGTTTTTGTTTGGGGGAAATTCTCTTGAGTATCAAGAACATCAGCCTTTCCCTTTGATGCACATAGCAGATGGTCATGCCCAGGGGTGAAATTCAAATTTTTTCCCCTACCGGTTCTGTGGGCGTGGCTTGGGGGGAGTGGCAGGGGAAGGATACTGCAAAATCCCCATTCCCTCCCCTCTCCAGGGGAAGGATACTGCAAAATCCCCATTCCCTCCCCACTCCAGGGGAAGGATACTGCAAAATCCCCATTCCCTCCCCACTCCAGGGGAAGGATACTGCAAAATCCCCATTCCCTCCCCACTCCAGGGGAAGGATACTGCAAAATCTCCATTCCCACCCCACTCCAGGGGAAGGATACTGCAAAATCTCCATTCCCACCCCACTCCAGGGGAAGGATACTGCAAAATCCCCATTCCCTCCCCACTCCAGGGGAAGGATACTGCAAAATCTCCATTCCCACCCCACTCCAGGGGAAGGATACTGCAAAATCTCCATTCCCACCCCACTCCAGGGGAAGGATACTACAAAATCCCCATTCCCTCCCCACTCCAGGGGAAGGATACTGCAAAATCTCCATTCCCACCCCACTCTGGGGCCAGCCAGAGGTGATATTTGCTGGTTCTCCAACTACTCAAAATTTCCGCTACCGGTTCGCCAGAACCTGTCAGAACCTGCTGAATTTCACCCCTGGGACTCATGCCCCACCCTGCTGGCCTTCCGGAAAGCAATAAAAACTTGGCTCTTCCGGCAGGCGGGGTGAAAGTGAGACCAACTAGATTAGATATGGGTCTCCCCCCTTGATTGTGAATGTGAGATACTCTTTTTAACTTTTGTATTTTTTAATTACTGTATTTTATATTTTGTAATGGATTCTAATATGTTGTGAGCCGCCCAGAGTCCCCTGGGAGTTGGGCGGCATAGAAATCCATTTAAATAAATAAATAAATAAATAAATGCCCACTTCAAAGCCAGAGGGAAAAGAAAAGCTTAGTGGAGGAGCCAGGAGCGAAAAAGATAACTACCTCCAGCTTCCGATCACCAATGCAATGATGAAAGCTTACCTCAAAGAAGGAATTCTTTCCCTGCCCACTCGTTTATTTTCTTCTTCTTCTGTTTCCCAAAGGGCGCGGCCATTCAAAACTTGGAGACTGTCCCTGAGCCCATTAAAGAAGCGTCGGCACTTTTCTATGGTAAATGTCTCGTTTGGATTCTACTCAGGCACATTGTTGGAAAACATTTAACCGTTTAATCAGCAAGAGAAGTGGCAGAATCCATCTTTACTGGCCACAAGTCCTTCTCTGAGCCCCTCCCCCGGGTTTGTAATACATCTTGCAGGCAGAACATTTTTTCAGTACTCCACGGGGCTGGCTTTCGTCTCCATCTCCATCTTCTCCATCTCTAACCACAGTCTCTTTTCCAGGCCAGCCATCATCAACAAGCACCCAGATTCCAGAAGGTCAAGTAGATTCTCTGCTCTCGATCATCTCTAGCCAGAGGGAGCGTTTCCGGGCCCGGAACCATGAGCTGGAAGCGGTAAGAGACAGTGGAGTTTTCTCACACCTACATCTGGATGGGGAGATTTGATAAGATGCCCATCCAAGAGCCAGAGGCCAGAATCAACAAATTCATTCTCTTTTTTTTTTAATATGTCATTTTTTCATACAAACAGGCCGGCCTATTCATTCGTTGTACTAAGTTATAGTATTTAGCTGTAGTTAAACTCTCCTTAATAAACCTCAGGTGTCAATTGTAATATATTAAACTATTAACATTAAGATGGTCAAAGAGTCAATTTTATTAGATACCATGTACGAGCAGCAACTTGTCATAAGCTAGGAATCTCTCTTGTGTTTTCCTTGATATAAGCCTGCCATGGTTCTTCTTTTAATTTCGCCTTCATCTTGGATTCTACTCATCTGTAAAAATGAATAAAAGAGGCCCTCTTAACTTGAGTCAGATTAGTACTGGTTTATCGATTGGAGGCAACTGAATCTGCCTCTTACTTCTGCTACTTTCCCCACCTCCCTTTTAAATGGAAAGGCCATGAATCAAGTTTGTAGGGTGAAATAGCCTATGGAGGGAACTTGTCTATGGAGGGAACTTGTCTATGGAGATTAGATTAGACTAGACTAGACTAGACTAGACTAGACTAGACTAGACTAGACTAGACTAGACTAGACTAGACTAGACTAGACTAGACTAGACTAGACTAGACTAGATTAGATTAGATTACAATGTTGGGTGGCGGGGCCTAGGGGGAGAGCCTTCTCTGTAGGGGCCCCTGCTCTCTGGAACCAACTCCCCCCAGAGATACGAATTGTCCCCACCTTGCTGGCCTTCCGAAAAGCCGTGAAGACATGGCTCTTCCTGCAGGCGGGGTTCTGAGACAACTTCCTCTTGGTCTCCCCCATGTATGTATGTTTTTGTATGCTTTTTAAAATGTATTTTAAATTGTTTTAAATTATATTGTTTAGTGGTTCTTCAAATGTTGTACGCCGCCCTGAGTCCCCAGGGAGTAGGGCGGCATATAAGAATCCTAAATAAATAAATAAAAGAAATAGAGTTGGAAGGGACCTTGTAAGTCATCTAGTCCAACCCCCTGCTGAAGCAGGAGTCCCTAAACCATTTCAGACAAATGGCAGTCCAATCTCTCCTTGAAGGTCACAAGTGTTGGGGCTCTCACAACCTCCGCAGGCAAGCTGTTCCACTGGTTGATCGCTCTCACCATCAGAAAGTTTCTCCTCACTTCCAGGTTGAATCTCTCCTTGGTCAGCTTCCATCCATTATTCCTTGTCTGGCCTTCTGGTGCCTTGGAAAACAGCCTGGACCCCCTCCTCTCTGTGGCAGCCCCTCAAGTATTGGAACACTGCTATCATGATTTCAGATTCTCAGTCCTCCAGGTCATGGTTGTCCCAAAGGTGCTTTTTTCAAGAGGCAACTGTACTTTCTGGTTTTTCTTTGAAGACGTTTCCCTTCTCATCCAAGAAGCTTCTTCAGTTCTGACTCCTTCCCCGGCATCCAGTCAGAGCCGAAGAAGCTTCTTGGATGAGAAGCGAAACGTCTTCAAAGAAAAACCAGAAAGTTCAGTTGCCTCTTGAAAAAAACTTCAGGGAACTTCTCAGTTCAAATCTAAACATTACTATGAATTTGCCAAATGGCTTCAAACAAGAGAGTTGAGTTGTAAACCTTTAGGCGTTGGGAAATGTTCATTTCATTTTATCCCTTTATCCTCGTTTACATCAGGAGAACCGTCTGATGCAGCATACAATGCAAGCGCTGCAGAGCGAGCTGGACAACCTGCGAGCTGACAACATCAAACTTTATGAAAAAATTAAGTTCTTGCAAAGCTACCCAGGCCGGGTGAGTCAACAAAACAGAAGGACAGCACAGCAGGCTGCCCGTTTCAAGACCTGGTAGCAGAAACCTGGGTCTGTGTTTGCAAAACGATCCATTCCATCTTCATTTTTTACCAGGTTCAGGTAGTCCTCCACTTAACGAGCATAATTGAGTCCGGAATTACAGTTATAAATAGTGTTGGTCATTAAGCAGGTCATCACACGACCAACTCCATTTTACGTTTTTTTACAGTTGTCATTAAGTGAATCTATGGTCCTTAAACAAATCCATTGGCTGCAATGTACAGTAAATCGGAGTCATGTGACTGTGAGATGCTGTAAAAGCGGACTGGTTGCCAAGCACCCGAAATGCGATCACATGACTATGGGGTTGGTGGCCATCAGCACTTCAAATCTGAGTCATAAGTACCTTTTGGAGGGGTCCGTCATAAGTGGAGGACTACCTGTAGAGCTCTGTGCATCATTCCATGAGCTACAAAATGTGATAAATTTAGTCCACTTTAGTCAGTTTAAGCTTCTATTTCGGTTTGCCTCTCCGTCCCCATGATTCTGTTATGATAGAGCAGTGATGGCGAACCTTTTTTTCCTCGGGTGCCGAAAGCACATCTGCGCGCACTATCGCGCATGCGCGAGTGCCCACACCCATAATTCAATCCCGGGGGAGGGCGAAAATGGGCTCCCCTGCCCCCCCCCGGAGGCCCTCTGGAGGCTGGAAATGGCCCATTTCCCAACTGCTGGTGGGCCTGGTAGGCCGATTTTTCACCCTCTCCAGGCTCCAGAGGCTTTCCTGGAGCCTGGGGAGGGCGAAAACAGCCTCCCCCGCCCCCCGGAGGCCCTCCAGAAGCCGAAAATACCCTCCCAGAGCCTCCGTGCGAGCCGAAAATCAGCTGGCCGGCGTGCACATGCACGCTGGAGCTGAGCTAGGGCAACAGCTCGCGTGCCAGCAGATATGGCTCCACGTGCCACCTGTGGCACGCGTGCCATAGGTTCGCCATCACTGTGATAGAGTAAGGAAGATTAGCTCCTGTTTTCTATGGAGGCAGGTCTTGTAGCATGCAGTCCTCGGTTGCTTGGAGCCATGGTGGCGCAGTGGTTAGAGTGCAGTACTGCAGGCTACTTCTGCTGACTGCCGGCTGACTGCAATTTGGCAGTTCAAATCTCACCAGACTCAAGGTTGACTCAGCCTTCCATCCTTCCGAGGTGGGTAAAATGAGGACCCAGATTGTTGGGGGCAATACGCTGACTCTGTAAACCGCTTACCGAGGGCTGTAACAAATCACTATGAAGCGGTATATAAGTCTATGTGCTATTGCTAGTGCTATTGCTGAACATGTCTCTATTGAAGCAGGACAAGCCTGGCTGTCCTTCATCTGTTACTTTTGGCATAGGAAGGCCTAACAGGGAGTGACCAGAATGCCTGTTGAGCCACTTTTGCTGTTACTGATGTGATACCAGGGTGGACTTGTTCCTGTTCCAGGGTTGGCCGAGTGTCCTCTGGTGATTAGCAATGGGGAGGCCTTCTCTGGGGTGGAATTCATGCTCTGGAGTTCTCTCCCTCTTGAAATTTGCAAGCATCCTGCTGTTACTCCCTTTAGTTTAGACCCATACTGTTTGGGGAATTCTGGGAGTTGAAGTCACACATCTTAAAGTTGCTAAGGCTGATAAATCCTGCTTTCTCAGGATTTTCTTGAGACACCAGCTGAAGTTCTCTCTTCCATCCCTCAGTTTTCCTTGGATAGTGGCTGGATGGATAGTTTGGTTTAGAGTCGTTTTCTTTCCCTCCTCCCCATCATTTGTGGGAATATGTGTTTTTGACATCGTTCGATTTATTATTTGTTTCAATGCTTTAGCAATAGTACTATAGCACTTAGACTTATATACCACTTCACAGTGCTTTACAGCCCTCTCTAAGCGGTTTACAGAGTTCAGCATTTGCCCCCAACAATCTGGGTCCTCATTTTACCGACCTCAGAAGGATGAAAGGCTGAGTCAACCTTGAGCCTAGTGAGATTTGAACAGCTGAACTGCAGCTAGCAAGCAGCTGAAGTAGCCTGCAGTGCTGCACTCTAACCACTGTGCCACCTCGGCTTTGCCATGTGACCATGAAGAAAGGTAATCACCCTTTTCTCTTCTGTCTTGAACAATCGTTAACTGCCAATTACAAAGAGAACGTCCCAATTTATGGGTCATGTAATTCTGAATGCAGTTACTGGGGATGAACCATGTGGGCAGTCTATAATAGCCGTCCATACTTTTGGTACCCTCCAGGCTTTTAAATCATACAGCTGAAAGTTGACCATCGTATGGAAGGTTGGTGTATGGCCTTCACATCCTGTTTCTGTATTTTCCAGAACTACATGGAAGTGTTCTGTATGGGATAAGTTTGAACATTGGCCTGATCACTAGATTCAAAGAGCTGTGGCTACGTTTTCATCCCAGCCAGCCATGAGTACTGAGTCCAATGTTGCTCCTAAGATTGTAGAACTGGAAGATACCTCATAAATCATCTAATCCAACCTCTCTATAAACACTTTGGACAGCCAACCTCTCTTTGAAGCCCTCCAGTAAAGAGGACCTAGTGAAATCCCATTTCCAAAAGCTGTATGGACATACACATTCTCCTCCAGATGTGTCCCTCCAGATGTGTATTTATTTATTTATTTAAATGTTTGTCAAGCATATATAAGATTACAGTAAAAGTATAAACATGTATACATGAGATGGTTATGAGTACATGGGAACATTAGGATAGGGACGGTAGGCACATTGTTGCGCTTATGCATGCCCCTTACAGACCTCGTAGGAATGGGGTGAGGTCAACAGTAGACAATCTAAGGTTAAAGTTTTGGGGGTTTGAGGAAGAAACCACAGAGTCAGGTAGTGCATTCCAGACATTGACCACTCTGTTGCTGAAGTCGTATTTTCTGCAATCGAGTTTGGAGAGGTTTTGGCCTTATAATCTCCCAATCAGAATATGCCTGGAGATCAATAAATTAAGGGAACTTGGAAGCATTTTCTTTTATTCTGATTTCATTTTTTATCTGTTATTTCATCCTGGACGTCTGAGAGAAGACGCTGTGTTAAGTTTGAATCAAAACCATTTATTTGTCTCAAAAAGCAAGCTTCATTTCCCATAAAGCCCGATTCGAATGCCTGCTGTGTCTTTGCCCTCCCTTCTCTCCTGTATGTCCCCCTTGCCTCCAGAAGAGAGCGCTCTTCTCCTTCCCAAGTACTCTGGTGGGCTGTAAAAATCCAAGAATCTCTTGTCAAGAGAACAGCTGAGAAGAGAGCAAAATGCTTTCCCCGGGAATGCCAGCATCACAACAACAGCTTGCTGGTCTGCTTTTATCCCAAGATTCTTTGGAGAGACGTATCTTTTGAATGACAAACTGGGATAGTTGGTTTCAAGAATTAGTGTCAGTGAACCCTTGGTCAAAGGAATGGAGGGACACCGCATGGCCTACAGGCTGCTCCCAGTTTTCATGCCCCTTGGAGAAGACAGGGGGAAACATTTGCATCCTTTTGTGCAACCTCTAAGGTGCAAAATTGGCTGTTTCCCCCCCCCCCCCAGGGGGAAAGTTTGATGAGACAAATTGAGTACCTTCAGCCTGCAAAAGGTTTGATCCACTAGCACTAATTTGATCCTATTCAGTCCACTTATATCACTTCTCTTTAAATCGATTACATTAAAAATGGTTAAGTAGCTCCCAACTATTTCTTCTTCCTGTAAGGCTGTTCCCGGAGAAGACTTTTATTGCCTGCTTGTCCCACAGCACCTTTTACTTGTCCATCCATCCATTTAGAACTCCCACCGGGGTTTTCCTTGTGTCAGTCTGACGTCTCCTATCCAACAGGTCAGGATGGTAATCGAGCCGATCCTGCTGGGAGGGAGAGGGAGTGCTTCCTGAGATACATTCAGTGGTGCAGCCAATTGTCCACAGAGGCGAGGGACTCACCTTCACTGGCTGTGTCCAAGCAGAGCCTAAATAGTCCATTTTTGGAGGGATGCTTAATCTGGATTCCTGTAATGCAAAAGATCTGAGACTCAATAACCAAAATGAGTTCTATGGGTTCCATTGCTGAGACTCTTGCTTCAACTCGTCATCCATTTAATCCATTTTGGCTACATCAGCAAGACCGCTTATCTCGTGCTTTGAACCTTCGTGTTTGAAGGGGGACAAATCACTTCGGTGTTATTTCTGAACTGACCATTTTCATCCGTGCAAGTCACCAGGGACTAAGCATCACTTACAAAGCCAATGGTCTGTCTCTCTTTCAGGGATCAGCCAGTGATGACACAGAGTTACGTTACTCTTCCCAATATGAGGAACGCCTGGATCCATTCACCTCTTTCAGTCGAAAGGTAAGGATCTCTGGAGATCTTTCCAAAGGGGGAAGGAAAGACACCTTTTTAGGAGGATGGACAGTGCAGAAATAATAATAATAATAATCATCATCATCATCATCTCAGGACCAGGTTACCTCCGGGACCGCATCCTACCACATTCCTCCCTACGACCAGTTAGGTCCCACAGAGTGGGCCTCCTCCAGGTCCCATCGGCCAAACAATGTCAGTTGGCGGGCCCACGGGGGAGAGCCTTCTCTGTGGGAGCCCCATCTCTCTGGAACCAACTCCCACCAGAGATCCGGACTATCCCCACTCTACTGGCCTTCCTCAAAGCCGTAAAAACATGGCTCTTCCGGCAGGCGGGGTGAAGAAGAAGAAGTTCGGATTCCCCCTAAATGAATGGTTTTTAAAATGATGTTACGTTTTAAATTGTAATGTTTTTTATTATATTGTTCTTATTCCTATTGTACGCCACCCTGAGTCCTACGGGATTGGGCGGCCTATAAGAACTTTTAATTTAATTTAATTAAATTAAATAATCATAATCACAACAACTACACAGCTATGGATGAAACATGTAACAGTGATACCCATTGTCATCGGTGCACTTGGTACCACGTCCAAGAATTTTACAAAACACATAAAGAAATTACAGCTTCCTGCAATAACACCAGGGGAAGTGCAAAAAACTGTGCTACTCGGAACATCATACATTTTAAGAAGATACTTGGTTGATACCTAGGACACTGGCAGCAACCTGTATCAACCATCAGCACCAGCCAGTGGTATTTGTGACACTTCTTTAAATGTTCAGTTGACTGAGTTTCATGTTTAATGAATAAAAGAAATAACAATAACAATAACAATAACAATAAATACTTGGGAGGCAACAACCAGGTACCCGCAGTATTAGTATTTTTGGATGCTGAGAAAGCTTTTGATAGATTGAATTGGCAGTTTTTATTAAAATTAACAATAACAACAACAACAACAATAATAATAATAATTCTCCAGCATTATGTAGTAGCAAAGATTTATCTTCACTGTTCTCAAATGGTTCTGCCAGATTCAGCCAGAAATTGCCAAACATGGTTTCTAGCATGCCTACATAAAAATGATAATTTTAGCATTTTTCATGACATGGCACTTCATTTCAGCTGTTTCTTCAATGGGACTTGGTGCCTTTGATGAAATAATTTTCATTGCCTTGACTTATAACCCTGTGAAAGAAGGCAACAGCATTCTCATTTTACTGTTGGCAAACTGAGACTATAGGATATGATCTATTGCCACTAAGTACAAAGAGGATTTAAAATTTAAAAATGAAATGTTACCTAGATGGATATTTTAGGCCGATATCCTTCATTTCATTGCAACTAGATGGAGTCTCTTTAATTTAATTAATTAATTTAAAGAAATATGGCCTGCTAGAGAATTGAACCGGCATCTTTTTGCATTACAACACCAAAGAGATTAAAACTGGAATTAATTCACTGGCTGGTGGTGTTGATTTTTCTGCTCCTCTCTTGAGAGAACCAGTGGTCTTATCTCAGTTGTGTGACTTTTTTATTTGCAGGAACGTCAGAGGAAGTACCAAAGCCTCAGCCCATGGGATAAAGCCACCCTTAGCCTGGTAAATCCAACTGCTGAAATCTACTTGCTGCAATTAGTCAATCTTCACAATGGGAGCAGCAGTCACCTTGCTTGGAACAGTGCATGTATTACAACAACATCTTTAGCTTTGCTAGATCCTTGGGAAGTGGTCAAAAATACCAAATCCATTCAGAACTATCTAGTACAGTGATGGCGAACCTTTTTTGGCTCGGGTGCCAAAAGGGAGCGCACGTGTGCGATAGCGTGCACGTGCGTGCCCACACCCATAATGCCATGCCCTCTTCCCATGCATGCGCAAAACCCCCCTGTGCTCCCCCCCCCACGCATGCGCACAGGCCTCGCTGAAGCCTCCGGACTTCCAGTAGGCTCGTTGGGCTGTTTTTCGCTCTCCCCAGGGTTCAGAAAAGCCTCCTGAAGCCTGGGGATGGTGAAAAACAGCCCAACAGGCCAACCGGAAGTTAGTTTCCGAACTTCCAGTTGGGCCGTTGGGCCGTTTTCGCCATCCCCAGGGTTCAGGAGGCTTTCCTGAAGCTTGAGGAGAGCGAAAACGGCCGAAAAGGCGGCCGAAAATCAGCTGGCCAGTGCTCGCATGTGCGCTGGAGCTGACATAGGGCAACGCCTCGCGTGCCCTCAGATATGGCTCCGCGTGCCACCTGTGGCACGCGTGCCATAGGTTCGCCATCACTGATCTAGTAGAACGCAGTTAAACAGCAATGATAATTTGCCATTGTATGTACTCCCAGTTCAATCTTTTCCATAGGGAAAGCTTTCTCTACTTGGTGGTTGGGTGAATCCTGTCTGCAGCCTCTCCTCCATACCTTTTGAAAGAGGGAAGCCAACAAGATATGACCCACTTTAGTCCCACCTATGGATGCATATAAGGGCATCCCATAATGGCTACAGGCAAACTATACATTTGTCACGCAAAAGGGAAAAGCTGCCCAGCCTCACCCAGTCAAGACTGGCAAGCACTGGTTAGCATCTTACCAGCTGCAGTGCTCACAGGCAGGATCTGTAATGTGAAGGAGAGAAAGTTTGCACACAGTGTAGGAGTCCAGCAGATCAAATGTGCTTTTCAGGGAGATCTTGCCTCATAGCTCCCCAAATCAGGATCCCTTTCTGAGCAAGAAAGATGAAGGAAAGGGAGAAAGCGATGCTCCAGGAAATTTGGACTAAGTGCCAGTGAATAAATCTTTTTTATGGCTGTCTTTGCTGGAATCAGATCCCTGGTTTTTCGGCCAGATCCTCCTGCATCCAATTCTCCATAGTTTTGGGTGTGCCGCTTCATTAATTCACTCAGTCCACTTTGCACATCAGACTTCCATTTCCTAAAACATAGCCTTGTCTCTTTTTCTTTCCCTCTGTTATTGTTGTCCCTTTGTTGTCCCTTTGTCTTGTGCTGTTTTCGTGATTTCTGTATTGTTCTCTTTTTTTTTTACAATTGTAAACTGCCAGAGTTGCTGGGAGTTGAATGGCATATAAATTTAATAAATTATTATCATGGTTGACCACAGAGTCAGCCAGATGTTAGACTGGATTTGGCATTTTTGTTCACCTATCAAAGTACTTCCCAAACACCTGTTCGATAGTGTTAGAGGTATCATCACAAATTTTAAGCTTTCTAAGTAAAACTGCCTTTTGCAATTGACTGATAGTCATTTTGTCAAAGCCCAGAGTGTTCAAGTGGTGATCCAGATGTTGTTGTTGTTATGAAGTATTTTAGCTTTCATGTCTCCAGAAATCTCAGAAGTGTTAGAGAATGATTTTTTTCCCCAACAGCTGGCAATCAAAATTCAGGACTTCCCACCATTAGCAAACTTAGAAGAAATCCCAGGTTTAGGAAAGTAATCATAAATTGGACGGGGAAGTGAACTGCTTCAGAATTTGTGTTTTTCCCCAAGGTCTCAGACATTCATAACCCTAAAATCTCCTGTCATGTTTTTATTGTCCCTGCAGGGAAGACTTGTCCTTTCCAACAAGATGGCTCGTACTATTGCTTTCTTCTACACACTCTTTTTGCATTGCCTTGTTTTTCTGGTAAGTGTGTCCCCCTCCTCCAATGATCGGTCTTGACAAAACACATATATTAATAGTGCCTTTTTATGGTACAGGTAGTCTTTGACTTACGACTATAATTGAGCCTGGCAAATATGATCATAAGTCTTGACAGTTGTAAAATGGGTCTTCATGTGATCAGACTCGATTTTATGACCTTTTTTGCAGCAGTTGTTAAGCGAATCAATTGTTGACTTTGGGTTTTTGCCCCTCCCAGAGATCAGATGTATATGGTGGTTTCTGAATGTTGTTTCAGAAAGTTGGTATATGAAAGTTGTAAATTGGGATCATGGGACCACAAGATATTGCAAACAGCCGTAAATGTAGGCCATTTGTCAAGTGCCAAAAATGCAATCATATGAGCTCAGAAGTAACTTCAGAACTGAACTGAATGGTTACTAAGTAAGCAGTTGTAAGTTGAGGATTACCTGTACTGGCTACCATCACCACAGCTGCTGATGCTGCTGTTAAGGGCACCATATTTAACAATAGAAAAGGAGCTAATGCTGGGGTTTACTTAAGGGAAATACCTGGTCCTCTAAACCAGTATATCTGAACCGCAACAACATTACGATCTGTGGATTTCAACTCCCACAATTCCTCAGGCAGCAGGTTGGGTTGGGGAAAGTTAGGGCTATCTAGATTTTTGTTCCAGCCACCCAAAGAAGGTCTGTCTGCTGGTATTATTGATGGAGGGGACTGGGAGCTTGCCTGTTCTGTCAGATCTGGAAAAGGAGGCAGAATTATAGGAATCAGACAGTTCTGCAAATCACCTGGCCCTAGGCCACGAAGGGGTGTATTGTTCAGTGTTTTTCAACTTTGGCAACTTTAAGATTTGTGGACTTCAACTTCCAGAATTCCCCAGCCAGCATGCTAGCTGCCAAATTCTGGGGGTTGAAGCCCATACATCTTTAAATGGCTGAGGTTAAGAAATGCTGCTGTAAACTCCCAGGCTTTGGATTTGCACAGTATCAATCCCTGCGATTGCCAAAGTGGGGAACTTGCCAAATTGGTAACTTGATAAAAATATCAGACACTGTCTGTCCCAAGCTGTTCTATTTTGGGCTGTTTAACAAAATACAATTGTCTCCACCAGCTTCCCTTGAGTTCCCTTCTCCGGTTCCAATTGCAAACACAAGAAGCATTATTCCATTTGTTTTTAGAAGTGCATTTGTTTTGCAACAACTTTTGTCTTAGAAGTGGAGGAATTCCTCTTTTAAGAGACTGCATAGACCAGGGGTCCCCAAACTTGGCAACTTTAAGACTTGTGGGTGGGTGGGTGGATGGATGGATGGAGAGAATGTGGGTGGGTGGATGGATGGATGGATGGATGGAGAGAGGGGGGGCAGAGAATCAGCTAAACATTTTAGCCCTCCTTCAACTCTGAGTCACATTTGAGCCACAAGCACCAAACGCTGCAAAGGGAGCCTTGATGGGTGCCTGATCTTTGCCAGAAAGGTTTAGACCTAAAGATGGGGCCTACTCTCAATCCTAGAAGGGATTGAGAGTAGGCCCCTTCTCCCTGTTTATGCTGAGCTTCCCTACAAGATAGAAACATTCCTTGAGGCTAAATAACAGGAAGCAGACTGTTCAGTGAAAACGACCGAACGGTTGAACAGATCACTTCCCATGCGCAGGTGGGCTGCTGGCCAGCTTCAGAGTTCAGTTCAAAGAGCTGGCTCTCTACCACTTGCAGTGGCTTTGGACCGAGTCATCTTCAGCCACGTGGCTGATGTCCCTGAATATTACAGTCTTCTTAAGTGATCCAGACAGTTTTATGGGCCAGAGCCCAAAGTGTAAAAGAATCATGAAACCTTAGCACAATAACAGAATAACAGAGTTGGAAGGGATCTTGGAACTCCTCTAGTCCAACCTCCTGCTCAAGGAGGAAATGGTTATCCAATCTCTTCCTAAAAACCTCTAGTACTGGAGCACCCACAACTTCTGTAGGCAAGCTGTCCCACTGATTCTAATTGTTCTAATTGTTAGGAGATTTCTCCTTAGTTCTAGGTTGGTTCTCTCCTTCATTAGTTTCCACCCATTGCTTCCTGTCCTACCCTCAGGTGCTTTGGAGAATAGCTTCACTCCCTCTACTTTGTGGCAATCCCTGAGATATCGGAACACTGCTATCATGTCACCCCTGGTCCTTCTTTTCATTAAGCTAAGACATACCCAATGCCTGCAACTGTTCTTTGTATGTTTTATCCGCCAGTCCCCTAATCATCTTTGTTGCTCTTCTCTATACTCTTGCTAGTCTCAACATCTTTTTTTATCTTGTGGCAACCAGAATTGGATGCAGTATTCCAAGCGTGGCCTTACCAATGCATTATAAAGTGGTATTAACGACTTCACATGATCTTGATTCTATCCTTCCATTAATGCAGCCTAGGATTGCATTGGGTCATATAAGGCATAAGACCTCCTTCGCAAGAATTTGTTTGGGCTTGATTTGGTCTTGGTTATTTTTAATTGCTGATTCTGCTCACCTAACCCTGAATTCTAAACAACTGACAGCTCTACTTATTCTAAGAGCAGAAGAGGAAAAAAGAACTATTTGTTGTGGTCCGCCAGCGGCTTGTGCTGCTGGTAGCAGATTCCGACAGCGAGGAGACTGGAGAAGGCTCGGTGCCAGAGGCAGGGATTCAGCCAGGGCCTTCAGAACCTCCAGAGGCTACCATGAGTGAAGAAGAAGAAGAGGAGGAGGAGACTGTTCTCAATGCGTGCATGCGCAGAGCTGCCAAAAGGCAGGAATGGTTCTTGAGGAGAAGAAGTACTCGGGGGTAAGGCTTGGGGATAATTGGCCACTCCCATAGCCTATTTAAGTGATGAAAACAAATGAGGAATTTGCAGGAAGCAACTTCGTTCATTTCAAGTCCTTGTCTTTGAATTCAAACCTCTGTTCTGCTCCCGTTTGAAATCGTGAAGTTTGCCTGCAAATTGTTCCTGGGCATTTTGCCAAAAACTATAAGTTTTGTGTGGGTTATCTGCTGTTATCTGAAAGACTCTTCATCAGACTTGTGTTCTTTTGTTTGGACTATTGCCGACTGTTAAGGAGACTAATTAACAGCCGTTGCACTGTGCACAGAAAAGACTGGTTTATACTTTATTTGTGTTTAGGGCAACTGCTAAGTAAGACAATTAGTACCACAACAAACCTCCTAGTCATCACCAAACAGTTAATGGACTGTCTTTCTTTGGTTCTCCAGGTTCTCTACAAGATAGCTTGGAGCGAGAGCGTGGGAAGAGACTGTTCGGCCTATTGTGCTAAAAAGTAGGTGCCAGAAGAATCAACCCAGGCTAACTGGAACCTGGGCACAGTGTACATTTTTAAAGGCAGTTGCTTTGGCCAAAAGCTGCCTTCTCTTTTGAAAAAGGGGGTGCAGCATTTTAACTGGGTGGACTCTTGCAAGGAGCAACTGCCCCAATTGCTTTTCTGTACTCCCCACAATCTTGCGCCTCACTGAGTCGGCCAACCACACAGGCTGCTCCTTCATCTTGAAGGGGCTCAAGGTTGACTCAGCCTTCCATCCTTCCAAGGTCGGTAAAATGAGGACCCATATTATTGGGGGCAATATGCTTACTGCTTAGAGAGAGGGCTATAAAGCACTATGAGGCAGTATATAAGTCTAAGTGCTATTTCTATTGCTATTTTACTACCCAGCCTTGACCCGTGAACATGCATCCAAAGATAAAGATGTTTAATTTGCTTATTTTTACGTTTCCTCCTTTTTGGCATGCAGCCTAAATATCAAAAGCTAAGACTGCTTTGTCCTTGGGTTCTGCTTTGGATCTATAGGAGCTCAGGGTGCAAGGAAAAGGGTCCTGGGAGCAACCCTGAACCAATTCAGCATCATGTTCACTGTCTTCTCCCCGGGTTACTTAGTTGGGTGAATTCATTCCCTTCAATCCATGAAAACATGCTGTAAATCGTAGCGACACAATGTAAAAAATGTCCTGATGCAAACTTTAACCTATTTCTTCCAGGTATGCTGACCACCTGCACAAGTTCCATGAGAATGGAGACAATGGGAACATCTGGAAGTGAAGGTGGAGCCATGCACGAGTGGACTAAGCCTATTCCACACCCCAGAGCTGTCCTGCTTTCCTCCTCCTCTTCTCTTCTTCTTCTTCCCCTACAAAAATGTTGATGGATCCAAAACAAATAACTAGAGCTAAATACTTTGCATCCCATGGCCCCTAAATCCATGTTTGCCCCCTCCTTCCAAGTATTCTTCCAAGCAAATACCACCAACATTTGACAGAAAATTGCTCATTTCAGCAGTCATAGATTTTGTTCTCTAAGCCCAGGCCAGAGACTTTAAGCCTTGGTGACTAAGTTCTGGGGACTCCAACTCCCAGAATTCCCCAGCCAGCACAGCTTCTGGGAGTTGAATTCTGGGAGTTGAAGTCCACAGATCTTAAAGTGACCAAGGCTGAGAAACACTGGCCTAGGCAAAATAGCATTAAATATCTGGCCAATTGAACACACATATTTGAATGAAGAAAATATAAAAGCACACAATTTTAGCAATGTTGCCCCTCCCCACATTCCCTGCTGTTCTCTAGCCATGGGGTGGATAGTAATGTTTGGCTGATAAAGTTGCCCGCTCCGTAATTTAGAGAAAGGGGAGGTCCTTGAATTTCACTCAATGGTCTCTAAGCTGTGACAGATTCACACATCCCGGTAGATTTTTAGCTCTGCCTTAAAGACACATTTGTTTCATACGGCAATCAAAACTGTGACCATTCCAGATTGCCCACATGAACAGCTGCAGGCTGCGCTCCTTGGGGAAATGGATGTCGAGATAGCCTGGGAGACTTATTATATTTATGTGTGAGCGTGACCAATTGCAGTAAAACCCAGGGGGTGGAAGTTTGGCTTGTCTCAAGTGGGAAAGTTGACTTGTTTCTTCAAACTTGTCCATTAGGGCATTTTTCTAAGATCGTCAAAAGAATCAAATATCCTGCAATGTCATTGATTTAACTTGATTTCCAATTCTTTAAGTCAGTGAGAAACACTGCTTTAAATCATTATTTCAAAGATAGGAACAAATTATACCTGTGGGCATTCTTTCAATTTCTCTTCTCCCTCATCTGTCCAGTTGACAGAACAGGTTTTTATTTCTAAAATCCCATCCCTGCGACGCCCAAATAGATCATAGTTTGCATGACTTCTTTGAATCAAGCAAGCTTCTCTAGAGTAACCTGCTTTGTGCTTATTGTGCAAATCATCCTGCCTGGCTTTTTAAATATATATATATATATTATTCAGCAAGGAAATCTTGTAATCATCTAGACATAGGAGAGAAATTGTGTGTGTGTGCAGATGGCTCCAGGGATGTGTCAAAAAAAGTCAAGACTGGCATGATCAAACCCCATCCCTTTTGAAAGACCCAGGATCATGAGGCCACAGCCTCCACCTTGGCTTATTTGACCCCCTGTGGATGCCTCATAAAAACTCTTTTCCTCCTCGTTTTATGGTGGCACGGCAGATCAGAAAACACAAAGCCACTGGTGTATGTTAAGTTTCTTCAATAGATTCGACCTCCGGTGTAAATTTCTGCCATTCTGAAATAAATGCCCTTACCAGGATAGCATTGCTAAATAAAGAAATCCCTTCTAAAGAAAGGAGCCACTATCTGCTAACAGTGGAGATGCTTTCTGTTTTAACCAGAGAAGAAAATGCTCTCCAGAAAAGTGTGCAGCCTTCGTGTCAATTCTTTGTTAATTCTGTTGTGATTTATAGATTCCCCGCATTGTGAACAACTGGGGAAGCCCCAGCCAGTCTCTTTGGCCGGTTTGGGACTGAATAATGCACCCATTAATCACGGGCAGAAAAAGGAAGGGGCTAAGCTGGGTGACTCCACCGCATGCTACTGGCGGCGTCTGTAAAACAACAACTCCGTTTTGTTTAAGGCTCCAGTTGAAGTGGAAAAACAAACATTGAGAAAAGACAGCTTATCGGCTTTGGAAGTGGCATAGTAAATATTCTTCCTTTTGCTTGCGTGGAGGCAGGAAATTTCTGTTGCAGAATGCTTTTCCTCTTCCTTACTCAGTAGGGTGGGGCAACATAGCAATACACTGGGCAGAATTAAGAGATGGGTCGTGTCCTGGGAAGGTACGCAGAAAGATGATTGTTTGGTCTTCTAAAAAAATCCAGGGACTTCTGAATGTCCACAGTTAGCGTTTAATAATTTTGCAATCGGGGGTGGGGGATGGGGGAGGGTTAGTGCTGATTGAAAAAGACTCTTGATTTTTCTCTTCTCTTCCAGTGATGAATAAACTGCTTTACCTGCATTTAATGCAGTGTGATTGATTTTTCTTTTCTCCAGTGCAAATCTCTTTCCAGTCCCCAAAAGAAAAAAAAACGGAAAGAAAAATGGAATTTTTTTTTGTCTGTGGTTTGTAATATCTGAATCATTTATGAATGCCAGGCAATGGATTGATAGGTAAGCCTGTGGCTGGAGCAGTTAGATTTTTAGCCCTATGTTAGATTCAAATGGGTGCGGCAAATCCAGCCACATTTCTGTCAAGAGTTGAAACAAAACATTTGCACGACTGTTTTAACCAACCTGGCATGGTGTTTTTTTCTCCAGTAAGTGATGCCTCTGGAACAATGTTTCTACATCTCAGCAACTTTAAGATGGACTTCAACTCCCAGAATTTCTTCCCTGCCTGGTTGGGGAATTCTGGGAGTTGAAGGCCATCCAGTTTAAAGTTGCTAAAGCTGAGAAACACCACTCCAGAAGATGGCAGAAATGAGAGGCTGATATTTTGACCTCTTTACTGCCATCTATCAGTCATTCGAAGACTTGCAGCTTGGATTTGTATCTCGTTCCATTCATATATCTAGGTAGATATTATTTGCCACTGGGGAAATTACTTTGAAGCAAAAGGAAATGCTTCTTCATGGCAATAGAAAAAGAGATATAAAAGCTGGGTTATAATACTGACTCAGCATTGCTTAAGCTTGTCGATGACAAGATAATGCGTCCTTCTTGGCCCTTCTTAATCTTTCAGCAGCTTTTAATACCTCTAGTTATGATGTCTTTCTGGGCTAGGACCAGATAATGCAGACAATGGATTTGCTTGGCAACTGCCACAAAAAAGGGTCATAAAATCGGATGTGATCACATGGTCATTCATTTAATGACCAGCACAACTTACCACAACTCAATACACAATTATGGTCATAGGGCAAGCAAGGACTATTTCTAGTCTGGTTTTATGTTTCGTTTGCTGCTCAGAATTCCACAGATTAGGAAGTGGCTATGTAGATTGGGTGAGAGAGAGAAACAGACGGACCTCCATTTAAGTGTTAAATGAGTGACGCTCCATCTTACAACCTGTTTTGTCACAGTTGTTAAGCGAATTACTGCTGTTGTCAGGCGAATCATGCAATTATTGATTCTGGCTTCCCCCATTGACTCATTGGAAGCCGGCTGGGAAGGCTATAAAGGATGATCACATGACCCTGGGTCAGTGCAACTGTCATAAAGACATGCCAGTTGCCAAGTGTCCGGATTTTGATCATGTCACCTTCGCGATGCTCCAACTGACATTAATGTGAAAACTGGAATACTGGGGAATTGCCAGAGGACTGAAAAAGAGCTGATGTAATTCCCATCTTCAAAAAAGGGAAAAAAATAGATTCAGGAAACTACAGACTTATCAGCCTGACCTCAATACCAGGGAAGATTCTTGAAAAAATAATCAAGCAACGAATCAGTGAACACCTAGAAGCAAACAAAGTAATAACCAAAAGCCAACATGGGTTTGTCAAAAACAGATCATGCCAGACTAATCTTATTGCATTCTTTGACAAAGTGACAAAATTAGTGGACCAGAGGAATGCTGTCGATATAATTTACTTGGACTTCAGTAAGGCATTTGATAAAATAGACCATAACCTACTACTAGATAAAGTAGAAAAATGTGGGTTAGACAGCAACACCACCAGATGGATTCAAAACTGGCTGACCAACTGCACTCAACGTGTAGTGCTCAATGGAACTGCATCTACATGGAGGGAAATATGCAGTGGAGTACCCCAAGGCTCTGTTTTAGGCCCAGTGCTCTTCAACATCTTCATCAATGACTTAGATGAGGGGATAGATGGGGAACTCATCAAATTTGCAGATGACACCAAACTGGCAGGAATAGCCAACACTCCAGAAGATAGGCTCAAGATACAGAAGGATCTTGACAGACTTGAACATTGGGCGCTATCTAACAAAATGAAATTCAATGGTGAAAAAAGTAAGGTTCTACATTTGGGCAAGAAAAACAAAATGCACAAGTACACTATATGTGGTACCTTGCTCAACAGTAGTAACTGTGAGAGGGATCTTGGAGTCCTAGTGGACAACCATTTAAATATGAGCCAGCAGTGTGCAGCAGCTGCCAAAAAAGCCAACCCTCTGTTAATGCAGCAAGGCTGCATTAACAGAGGGATAGAATCAAGAAGTGTTAATACACGTGAAGTGTTAATACCACTATATAATGCCTTGGTAAGGCTACACTTGGAATACTGCATTCAGTTTTGGTCGCCACGATGTAGAAAGGATATTGAGATTCTAGAAAGAGTGCAGAGAAGAGCACCGAAGATGATTAGCTTAGCTTCGCCACCGGTTCGCATCACGATGTTTCACGCGCGCGTCCCCTCGTGCAATTCTGCTTCCGTGCATGCTCAGTAGCTATAATCGGCCCGAAATACAGCTGAGGAGCTGATCAGCTGTGCTTCGGGCGAAAGAATAAAGGTAAGTATAAACCCAGGGGCGGGTGGGAGGGCCCTTTTTCAAGCAGCAGTAGAGGAAAAAACTTCCAAACAGTAAAAAATTTCGGGAAAAAATCCAAAAAAAAGATGGCGGTGCCCACGGACCAGCACCGACCAAACCTGATCCGTGACATCATTGTGACATCACCAGCGGGTCGCTACCGGTTTGGGCGATCCGGTCCGAACCGGGAGGAACCCACCCCTGATTAGGGGACTGGAGGATAAAACATATGAAGAACAGTTGCAGGAACTGGGTATGTCTAGTTTAATGAAAAGAAGGACTAAGGGAGACATGATAGCAGTGTTCCAATATCTCAGGGGCTGCCACAAAGAAGAGGGAGTCAAACTATTCTCCAAAGCACCTGAGGGTAGAACAAGAAGCAATGGGTGGAAACTAAACAAGGAGAGAAGCAACTTAGAACTAAGGAGAAATTTCCTGACAGTTAGAACAATTAACCAGTGGAACAGCCTGCCTCCAGAAGTTCTGAATGCTCCAACCCTGGAAGTTTTTAAGAAGATGTTGGATAACCATTTGTCTGAAGTAGTGTAGGGTTTCCTGCCTAGGCAGGGGGTTGGACTAGAAGACCTCCAAGGTCCCTTCCAACTCTGTTATTCTATTCTATTCTGGTCATAAGTCACTTTTTTCAGTCCCATTGTAACTTCAAATGGTCTTACTTCTGCAGAATCAAACTTTTGGCCAGCCTCCAAAATACACTTTTTAAAAAATGACAGGGGATTCTCTGTTCCTCTTCCCCTTTCAAGCCAAAAGTTAGTGCAGTTTGGAAGAGCCGCTCGAAATGGAATTACGTATTTCAGCAGCTACGCTGACGCAAAACAGTGACGGGAATGGAGCTGATCTCTGCAGGACTGGAAACTTGATGATGCCAGAGCAGAAGGCAGCCAGGGAAGATCTTCCTCTTAACTGAAACATCTTATCCTGCCATTTCCTCTTTCTGCATAACCTTTCAACAAGTGTCTCAGCCGCTAGATGACTATCGGAAATAAGCGTCTGGACTGTGGCTTTCTGTTTTATTAACTTGTTATTATATTTATTGTGTTTATATCCTGGGGTGGGGTTTTTTTTCATCTCTTGAGAGCGCAAGGCAGCTCCTAGGGAAAAAGGAACTCCCCTAATGTTATCTTCCCAATAATGACCCTGAAGGTAACTTAGGTTAGATGAGTGACTAGCCCAAAGTCACCTTGTGAGCTCCAAATCCATGTGGGTACTTGAGCTCTGCTACCCTGATCCAAGTCCAATCACTTAACCAGATTAAAGTCCAGAGATACTTTACAAGAAGAGTCCTCCACTCCTGTACTCGCAACAGAATACCCTACGCAACCAGATTTGAAATCCTGGGCTTAGAAAGCTTAGAACTACGTCACCTTTGACACGACCTAAGCATAGCTCATAAAATTATCTGCTACAATGTCCTTCCTTTCAACGACTACTTCAGCTTCAACCACAACAATACACGAGCACACAACAGATACAAACTCAAAGTGAACCGCTCCAAACTTGACTGTAGAAAATACGACTTCAGCAACAGAGTGGTAATGCCTGGAACTCACTACCTGACATTGTCACCAAACCCCCAAAACTTTACCCTCAGACTGTCCACTGTTGACCTCACCCGATTCCTAAGAGGTCAGTAAGGGGCATGCATAAGTGCACCAGCGTGCCTACCGTCCCTGTCCTAATGTTCCCTCTTATCAGTACTCATTTTATGTATATAAACAATGTTATATCTATGTATATTACCAACACGTACTTGACAAAAATAAATAAATAATAAATAAATAAATAAATAAAATAAAACCATGAGCCAAGAGGGATTCTCTAAGCCTTTAAGCATTACAGAATACAGACTAACATCCTTGAAAGGGACCTTGGAGGTCCTCTACACCAATTCCCTGCTCAAGCAGGAGACCCTATACCCATGATGGCGAACCTATGGCACGCATGCCAGAGGTGGCACGTAGAGCCCTCTCTGCTGGCACGTGCGCCGTCGCCCCAGGTCAGATCTCCGGGGCATTTCTTTCGTGAGCTTCTGTTTCTCTGCAGACGACGAAAAAGAAGCTCACGAAAGAAAAAGATCTGACCCCTTGTCGCGCTGCCGGTGTTAGGATGCTTGACCTCCCATCGGCCAGCTGGTATTTGGGTCTCCGCTGCGCATGCATGTCTGTGCATGCACACCTTTGCGCATGCGCATACACACACACATCTTTCTGTTTGGGCATGCGCACGCACGCAGTTTGAGCACTTGGTGTCTAAAAGGTTCGCCATCACTGCCCTATACCATTCCAGACAAATGACTGTCCAATAAATTCTTAAAACACCTTCAGTGATTTTAAACTGTCCCAAAACTGCTACCGATACAAGATTTTGGAGAAAAATGAAACACCCTTTAGCAAACTGGACTTTCTGATAATGGCCAGCTAGAGTGAACTCAATGGCATAAATAAAGTTTGCTACTATAAAATGAATTTTATGAAGCTGACCTCTGACTGCCACACACTGTAACTCATTTCTGTGGCTTTTCTCCAACAGCTGGAAGCTAAATTCCAACTGCTCAAAATTATTCAGCCACTGTTATTGTAGATCTGCTCAGTACTGTAAAAGCCAGCCTTTCTAGAATTTTTTTTTTAATCCTATTTTGCAAGTCTGGTATTGTAATCTTGATGATTCTTACTGGAAGCTGGTTTGATTATGGTTTTCCATGCCTGTATTTTTTTCCCCCGAGCATTTTTTAAACAGCAATATATAGGCGAGTCTCTACTCAAGATAAAAAGTGTAGTGCTCAATGGAACTGCATCTACATGGAGGGAAGTATGCAGTGGAGTACCCCAAGGCTCTGTTTTAGGCCCAGTACTCTTCAACATCTTCATCAATGACTTGGACAAGGGGATAGATGGGGAACTCATCCAATTTGCAGATGACACCAAACTGGCAGGAATAGCCAACTCTCCAGAAGAGAGGCTCAAGACACAGAAGGATCTTGAGAGACTTGGTCATTGGGTGCTATCAAACAAAATGAAAATCAATGGTGAAAAAAGTAAGATTCTACATTTAGGCAAGAAAAACAAAATGCACAGGTTAAGCTGCCTCTGCACCACGTCATCGGCTAGGGGATTTCCAGTTCAGGGAGGGGAGATGCAGCTCTCCTCTTCCTTCCTGGCATCCCCCTTCGCTTTGCCCCCTCTCTGGGGGGGCTTAGGTCCCAATCCGGGACCTTCGGGCATGGGAGTATTCGGAGCCAGCCGCAGAGCTCGCGGTCTGGCTTCCGATGCCGCCGAAGGAGAAACTGGAAGTTCCCCCCAGCTGGCTTCTGGCAACGAAGTCAATGAGTGAAGCCAGATTTGCTTAACAGCCACACAATTCACTCAACCGCTGAAGTGACTCGCTTAACAACTGTGGCAAAAAAAAAGTTGTGAAATCAGGCGTGACTCACTTAACCTTGCTTAGCCATGGAAATTCTGGTCCCAATTGTGGTCATAGGTCAAGGACTAGCTGCTAGAGTGATTTTGCAACATCATCAACAAGTGAATGACTAAAGAGCAAGTTCAGGGAAAAGACTATCGTTCAAAAGCTGCAACGCTCTACTTCAGCCCAGCCTAAAACAAAACAAAACAATGCTATCGGAGAGCAGAGAGGGTGGATCGATCTTGTTCTCACCATTAGCTGACATATGATTTTATTCTTCTGAATGATCAACTGGTCAGGAATTGGGGGGAAATCCAACATGCTGTCCCCACAATTTATTGGGAGAAGTTACAACTGCAACGTCTGCATTAGTTAGGAGTTCAACTGACAGTTCAGTGTTGGAGAGCAAATCTGGGATCCTATCAACATCATAGGACATCAGCTGTCTTTGCAGGAGCTTCTTTTTGTAAACTTCAGGAAGTGGCTAGTCTTAAGATAAACATGAAAGCTAATTTTAGTCCTCCTTCTGGTCCGCCATGGTTTGATGTCATGCACAAAACTTTCCACTGTTTTCAGAAGCAACATTTTTGTGCCAACCAGGAAATTAGATGGATGCCATCTCTAAAAGATACTTGAAGAGGAGAGGAAATCATGCAATTCATATCATTTGCAACTTCTGGCATCTCCTACACTCTAGTAGTGCTTATGAAAGTTCCATATATTTACCTGAACCAGAGGTGGGATTCACATAATTTCCCTACGGGTTCGCCCAGCACCAATGATGTGAGCGCATGCGCGCGCGCTCGCTTCGGTCACTCATGGCCTTCCGCGCATGCACTTTGCTCACACGTGCG